>OZ024922.1:22585103-23022603 GCA_964017225.1 Netelia inedita
CGACGACGACGACGACGACGACGACGACGACGACGACGACGACGACGACGACGACGACGACGACGACGACGACGACGACGACGACGACGACGACGACGACGACGACGACGACGACGACGACGACGACGACGACGACGACGACGACGACGACGACGACGACGACGACGACGACGACGACGACGACGACGACGACGACGACGACGACGACGACGACGACGACGACGACGACGACGACGACGACGACGACGACGACGACGACGACGACGACGACGACGACGACGACGACGACGACGACGACGACGACGACGACGACGACGACGACGACGACGACGACGACGACGACGACGACGACGACGACGACGACGACGACGACGACGACGACGACGACGACGACGACGACGACGACGACGACGACGACGACGACGACGACGACGACGACGACGACGACGACGACGACGACGACGACGACGACGACGACGACGACGACGACGACGACGACGACGACGACGACGACGACGACGACGACGACGACGACGACGACGACGACGACGACGACGACGACGACGACGACGACGACGACGACGACGACGACGACGACGACGACGACGACGACGACGACGACGACGACGACGACGACGACGACGACGACGACGACGACGACGACGACGACGACGACGACGACGACGACGACGACGACGACGACGACGACGACGACGACGACGACGACGACGACGACGACGACGACGACGACGACGACGACGACGACGACGACGACGACGACGACGACGACGACGACGACGACGACGACGACGACGACGACGACGACGACGACGACGACGACGACGACGACGACGACGACGACGACGACGACGACGACGACGACGACGACGACGACGACGACGACGACGACGACGACGACGACGACGACGACGACGACGACGACGACGACGACGACGACGACGACGACGACGACGACGACGACGACGACGACGACGACGACGACGACGACGACGACGACGACGACGACGACGACGACGACGACGACGACGACGACGACGACGACGACGACGACGACGACGACGACGACGACGACGACGACGACGACGACGACGACGACGACGACGACGACGACGACGACGACGACGACGACGACGACGACGACGACGACGACGACGACGACGACGACGACGACGACGACGACGACGACGACGACGACGACGACGACGACGACGACGACGACGACGACGACGACGACGACGACGACGACGACGACGACGACGACGACGACGACGACGACGACGACGACGACGACGACGACGACGACGACGACGACGACGACGACGACGACGACGACGACGACGACGACGACGACGACGACGACGACGACGACGACGACGACGACGACGACGACGACGACGACGACGACGACGACGACGACGACGACGACGACGACGACGACGACGACGACGACGACGACGACGACGACGACGACGACGACGACGACGACGACGACGACGACGACGACGACGACGACGACGACGACGACGACGACGACGACGACGACGACGACGACGACGACGACGACGACGACGACGACGACGACGACGACGACGACGACGACGACGACGACGACGACGACGACGACGACGACGACGACGACGACGACGACGACGACGACGACGACGACGACGACGACGACGACGACGACGACGACGACGACGACGACGACGACGACGACGACGACGACGACGACGACGACGACGACGACGACGACGACGACGACGACGACGACGACGACGACGACGACGACGACGACGACGACGACGACGACGACGACGACGACGACGACGACGACGACGACGACGACGACGACGACGACGACGACGACGACGACGACGACGACGACGACGACGACGACGACGACGACGACGACGACGACGACGACGACGACGACGACGACGACGACGACGACGACGACGACGACGACGACGACGACGACGACGACGACGACGACGACGACGACGACGACGACGACGACGACGACGACGACGACGACGACGACGACGACGACGACGACGACGACGACGACGACGACGACGACGACGACGACGACGACGACGACGACGACGACGACGACGACGACGACGACGACGACGACGACGACGACGACGACGACGACGACGACGACGACGACGACGACGACGACGACGACGACGACGACGACGACGACGACGACGACGACGACGACGACGACGACGACGACGACGACGACGACGACGACGACGACGACGACGACGACGACGACGACGACGACGACGACGACGACGACGACGACGACGACGACGACGACGACGACGACGACGACGACGACGACGACGACGACGACGACGACGACGACGACGACGACGACGACGACGACGACGACGACGACGACGACGACGACGACGACGACGACGACGACGACGACGACGACGACGACGACGACGACGACGACGACGACGACGACGACGACGACGACGACGACGACGACGACGACGACGACGACGACGACGACGACGACGACGACGACGACGACGACGACGACGACGACGACGACGACGACGACGACGACGACGACGACGACGACGACGACGACGACGACGACGACGACGACGACGACGACGACGACGACGACGACGACGACGACGACGACGACGACGACGACGACGACGACGACGACGACGACGACGACGACGACGACGACGACGACGACGACGACGACGACGACGACGACGACGACGACGACGACGACGACGACGACGACGACGACGACGACGACGACGACGACGACGACGACGACGACGACGACGACGACGACGACGACGACGACGACGACGACGACGACGACGACGACGACGACGACGACGACGACGACGACGACGACGACGACGACGACGACGACGACGACGACGACGACGACGACGACGACGACGACGACGACGACGACGACGACGACGACGACGACGACGACGACGACGACGACGACGACGACGACGACGACGACGACGACGACGACGACGACGACGACGACGACGACGACGACGACGACGACGACGACGACGACGACGACGACGACGACGACGACGACGACGACGACGACGACGACGACGACGACGACGACGACGACGACGACGACGACGACGACGACGACGACGACGACGACGACGACGACGACGACGACGACGACGACGACGACGACGACGACGACGACGACGACGACGACGACGACGACGACGACGACGACGACGACGACGACGACGACGACGACGACGACGACGACGACGACGACGACGACGACGACGACGACGACGACGACGACGACGACGACGACGACGACGACGACGACGACGACGACGACGACGACGACGACGACGACGACGACGACGACGACGACGACGACGACGACGACGACGACGACGACGACGACGACGACGACGACGACGACGACGACGACGACGACGACGACGACGACGACGACGACGACGACGACGACGACGACGACGACGACGACGACGACGACGACGACGACGACGACGACGACGACGACGACGACGACGACGACGACGACGACGACGACGACGACGACGACGACGACGACGACGACGACGACGACGACGACGACGACGACGACGACGACGACGACGACGACGACGACGACGACGACGACGACGACGACGACGACGACGACGACGACGACGACGACGACGACGACGACGACGACGACGACGACGACGACGACGACGACGACGACGACGACGACGACGACGACGACGACGACGACGACGACGACGACGACGACGACGACGACGACGACGACGACGACGACGACGACGACGACGACGACGACGACGACGACGACGACGACGACGACGACGACGACGACGACGACGACGACGACGACGACGACGACGACGACGACGACGACGACGACGACGACGACGACGACGACGACGACGACGACGACGACGACGACGACGACGACGACGACGACGACGACGACGACGACGACGACGACGACGACGACGACGACGACGACGACGACGACGACGACGACGACGACGACGACGACGACGACGACGACGACGACGACGACGACGACGACGACGACGACGACGACGACGACGACGACGACGACGACGACGACGACGACGACGACGACGACGACGACGACGACGACGACGACGACGACGACGACGACGACGACGACGACGACGACGACGACGACGACGACGACGACGACGACGACGACGACGACGACGACGACGACGACGACGACGACGACGACGACGACGACGACGACGACGACGACGACGACGACGACGACGACGACGACGACGACGACGACGACGACGACGACGACGACGACGACGACGACGACGACGACGACGACGACGACGACGACGACGACGACGACGACGACGACGACGACGACGACGACGACGACGACGACGACGACGACGACGACGACGACGACGACGACGACGACGACGACGACGACGACGACGACGACGACGACGACGACGACGACGACGACGACGACGACGACGACGACGACGACGACGACGACGACGACGACGACGACGACGACGACGACGACGACGACGACGACGACGACGACGACGACGACGACGACGACGACGACGACGACGACGACGACGACGACGACGACGACGACGACGACGACGACGACGACGACGACGACGACGACGACGACGACGACGACGACGACGACGACGACGACGACGACGACGACGACGACGACGACGACGACGACGACGACGACGACGACGACGACGACGACGACGACGACGACGACGACGACGACGACGACGACGACGACGACGACGACGACGACGACGACGACGACGACGACGACGACGACGACGACGACGACGACGACGACGACGACGACGACGACGACGACGACGACGACGACGACGACGACGACGACGACGACGACGACGACGACGACGACGACGACGACGACGACGACGACGACGACGACGACGACGACGACGACGACGACGACGACGACGACGACGACGACGACGACGACGACGACGACGACGACGACGACGACGACGACGACGACGACGACGACGACGACGACGACGACGACGACGACGACGACGACGACGACGACGACGACGACGACGACGACGACGACGACGACGACGACGACGACGACGACGACGACGACGACGACGACGACGACGACGACGACGACGACGACGACGACGACGACGACGACGACGACGACGACGACGACGACGACGACGACGACGACGACGACGACGACGACGACGACGACGACGACGACGACGACGACGACGACGACGACGACGACGACGACGACGACGACGACGACGACGACGACGACGACGACGACGACGACGACGACGACGACGACGACGACGACGACGACGACGACGACGACGACGACGACGACGACGACGACGACGACGACGACGACGACGACGACGACGACGACGACGACGACGACGACGACGACGACGACGACGACGACGACGACGACGACGACGACGACGACGACGACGACGACGACGACGACGACGACGACGACGACGACGACGACGACGACGACGACGACGACGACGACGACGACGACGACGACGACGACGACGACGACGACGACGACGACGACGACGACGACGACGACGACGACGACGACGACGACGACGACGACGACGACGACGACGACGACGACGACGACGACGACGACGACGACGACGACGACGACGACGACGACGACGACGACGACGACGACGACGACGACGACGACGACGACGACGACGACGACGACGACGACGACGACGACGACGACGACGACGACGACGACGACGACGACGACGACGACGACGACGACGACGACGACGACGACGACGACGACGACGACGACGACGACGACGACGACGACGACGACGACGACGACGACGACGACGACGACGACGACGACGACGACGACGACGACGACGACGACGACGACGACGACGACGACGACGACGACGACGACGACGACGACGACGACGACGACGACGACGACGACGACGACGACGACGACGACGACGACGACGACGACGACGACGACGACGACGACGACGACGACGACGACGACGACGACGACGACGACGACGACGACGACGACGACGACGACGACGACGACGACGACGACGACGACGACGACGACGACGACGACGACGACGACGACGACGACGACGACGACGACGACGACGACGACGACGACGACGACGACGACGACGACGACGACGACGACGACGACGACGACGACGACGACGACGACGACGACGACGACGACGACGACGACGACGACGACGACGACGACGACGACGACGACGACGACGACGACGACGACGACGACGACGACGACGACGACGACGACGACGACGACGACGACGACGACGACGACGACGACGACGACGACGACGACGACGACGACGACGACGACGACGACGACGACGACGACGACGACGACGACGACGACGACGACGACGACGACGACGACGACGACGACGACGACGACGACGACGACGACGACGACGACGACGACGACGACGACGACGACGACGACGACGACGACGACGACGACGACGACGACGACGACGACGACGACGACGACGACGACGACGACGACGACGACGACGACGACGACGACGACGACGACGACGACGACGACGACGACGACGACGACGACGACGACGACGACGACGACGACGACGACGACGACGACGACGACGACGACGACGACGACGACGACGACGACGACGACGACGACGACGACGACGACGACGACGACGACGACGACGACGACGACGACGACGACGACGACGACGACGACGACGACGACGACGACGACGACGACGACGACGACGACGACGACGACGACGACGACGACGACGACGACGACGACGACGACGACGACGACGACGACGACGACGACGACGACGACGACGACGACGACGACGACGACGACGACGACGACGACGACGACGACGACGACGACGACGACGACGACGACGACGACGACGACGACGACGACGACGACGACGACGACGACGACGACGACGACGACGACGACGACGACGACGACGACGACGACGACGACGACGACGACGACGACGACGACGACGACGACGACGACGACGACGACGACGACGACGACGACGACGACGACGACGACGACGACGACGACGACGACGACGACGACGACGACGACGACGACGACGACGACGACGACGACGACGACGACGACGACGACGACGACGACGACGACGACGACGACGACGACGACGACGACGACGACGACGACGACGACGACGACGACGACGACGACGACGACGACGACGACGACGACGACGACGACGACGACGACGACGACGACGACGACGACGACGACGACGACGACGACGACGACGACGACGACGACGACGACGACGACGACGACGACGACGACGACGACGACGACGACGACGACGACGACGACGACGACGACGACGACGACGACGACGACGACGACGACGACGACGACGACGACGACGACGACGACGACGACGACGACGACGACGACGACGACGACGACGACGACGACGACGACGACGACGACGACGACGACGACGACGACGACGACGACGACGACGACGACGACGACGACGACGACGACGACGACGACGACGACGACGACGACGACGACGACGACGACGACGACGACGACGACGACGACGACGACGACGACGACGACGACGACGACGACGACGACGACGACGACGACGACGACGACGACGACGACGACGACGACGACGACGACGACGACGACGACGACGACGACGACGACGACGACGACGACGACGACGACGACGACGACGACGACGACGACGACGACGACGACGACGACGACGACGACGACGACGACGACGACGACGACGACGACGACGACGACGACGACGACGACGACGACGACGACGACGACGACGACGACGACGACGACGACGACGACGACGACGACGACGACGACGACGACGACGACGACGACGACGACGACGACGACGACGACGACGACGACGACGACGACGACGACGACGACGACGACGACGACGACGACGACGACGACGACGACGACGACGACGACGACGACGACGACGACGACGACGACGACGACGACGACGACGACGACGACGACGACGACGACGACGACGACGACGACGACGACGACGACGACGACGACGACGACGACGACGACGACGACGACGACGACGACGACGACGACGACGACGACGACGACGACGACGACGACGACGACGACGACGACGACGACGACGACGACGACGACGACGACGACGACGACGACGACGACGACGACGACGACGACGACGACGACGACGACGACGACGACGACGACGACGACGACGACGACGACGACGACGACGACGACGACGACGACGACGACGACGACGACGACGACGACGACGACGACGACGACGACGACGACGACGACGACGACGACGACGACGACGACGACGACGACGACGACGACGACGACGACGACGACGACGACGACGACGACGACGACGACGACGACGACGACGACGACGACGACGACGACGACGACGACGACGACGACGACGACGACGACGACGACGACGACGACGACGACGACGACGACGACGACGACGACGACGACGACGACGACGACGACGACGACGACGACGACGACGACGACGACGACGACGACGACGACGACGACGACGACGACGACGACGACGACGACGACGACGACGACGACGACGACGACGACGACGACGACGACGACGACGACGACGACGACGACGACGACGACGACGACGACGACGACGACGACGACGACGACGAATATGACCCATTCAACATCAGATCGAACACTTTCGTACCCTTCTTAATTTTGATCAAAATTTTATATATCCTACCACGAGACTGAACACTTTTTTTCGAATTGCTTGCACTTTTTGTGCCCAAACGAAAAACAATTATAAATTTTGAAAGGCTCATAAGTTTTTCAGCAATTGATTGACACGTTTGTTTTCTAAAATTTTTCGTTTTTAACTAAGTTTCAAAACGAAATATTTCACAACAAAAATGCATGCATTAACCTATTTTTCAAAAAGTTATGAGTGTTTCAAAGTGTTTAAGAAAATGGAATTTTTTTGTGAAAATTTATAACTTTTTTGGTTGCGTAAAAAAATGTGAAAAATTCTCAAAAAAGTTGTTAGTGGGGTAGTATTACGTATAAAATTTTCAGCAAAATCAAACAGGATGGGGTTCGAAAGTGGTCGATTTGACGTGCAATGGGTCTCGCATATTTTTTTTTTTTTTTTTTGTTTACGGAGGTGGAAAGCACTTCCTGCCAACCCTACCAGATCCCTCTGGCAGGAGTGTGGAGCTTGCATCCACTAAAACCACCCCCTACGGTCCCCCTCGTGGGAACCTCTACAACGCGGTACTTTGACGAAAGATGTGTGTATGTGCGGGTGTGTTGTACACGCAGGTACCTGTAAACACATATATATAATACAAGAATTTATTTCCAGTGAGCCCATTATTTTCTGAAGAATTCGTACAAAGTAAGATTGGGTGCATTGCCTTCGTCAAACGGCTCTCTTCACAAAAATGTACATATGCGTCCAAAAATGTACAGAATACTTCCAATCTGAAAATGGCGACCGATCATCGAAAAATATCGGTCGATTTTCAATTCGAATATTTTTATTCGCCAAACGATGCTTCTAATGCATCGTCGATCAAGCATAGTCAACGTCAGGCGAGAAAGTGCGATCTCGAGGACGGACGGCTCTCGCAAGCGAGAGACAGGCATGTACGCGCCAAACAATGTACAGGATACTACGAGTCGCAAACTCGTGACCGACAATTTTCAATTGTCGGTCGAGTTTCGACTTGAATATTTTTAGGCACTTACATATACGTCAAACAATCTACATAATATTGCGAGTCTGAAAATGGCGACCGATCATCGAAAAATATCGGTCGATTTTCAATTCGAATATTTTTATTCGCCAAACGATGCTTCTAATGCATCGTCGATCAAGCATAGTCAACGTCAGGCGAGAAAGTGCGATCTCGGGGACGGACGGCTCTCGCAAGCGAGAGACAGGCATGTACGCGCCAAACAATCTACAGGATACTACGAGTCTCAAACTCGTGACCGACAATTTTCAATTGTCGGTCGAGTTTCGACTTGAATATTTTTAGGCACTTACATATACGTCAAACAATCTACATAATATTGCGAGTCTGAAAATCGCGACCGATCATCGACAAATATCGGTCGATTTTCAATTCGAATATTTTTATTCGCCAAACGATGCTTCTAATGCATCGTCGATCAAGCATAGTCAACGTCAAGCGAGAAAGTGCGATCTCGGGGACGGATGGCTTTCGTAAACGAAATGCAGGCATATAGACGTCAAGAAATATCTAGAATGCCATGAATATTTGTTCATCATTTTTTTGGACGGAAATAATCAGCAACAAACGTCACTAGATTGACCCTTCCACACAGTGCTATAATATGCGTATCTGTGCGTTCGAAAAGGCAATTAGGAATCGTTTATTTGGTATCGATACGAACATGCACGTATCATCATATCTGTGTCGATTAATCACAGGGAAAGAACGATAATTGGCGGGAACTGAGAATTTTAGCCAAGTGACGGCGCATTTCTGCGACATTCCGCGAATACATGCGATTTGCAGGGTCATCTTGTAATGCAATTGCCGTCGCAAAAGCAATTGCGTAGACTCCACAACTAAACAAATCGGGTTGTTTAGTCACTGGTTGAAAAATAATATCTTCCTTACTAATGTACGGGTACCGCTTTATTATATACCTCTTTTCGTCCGAGCTCAATACTTCGTACTCCGAGCGGAGAAGGCTATCATATACGAGTAACTTCGTTCCATCGTAATGAACGCAACACCAATGCCTTGATTTATTACCGCCAATTATTTGCATGTCTAATCTGCCAACATCATTGGGCTTTATAAACTTGTAATATGCTGTATAACAAGCGGGATTGCAATGAAATTGGCTGTTTTCGTGCAAGATATTTTGAAATAGATCTATGCAAGAATCCGTCAAATAAGTGTCTGGCTTCAAAATTAACGGAAGGACCTTATCTACGGAAATATCTTTTCTTACTATGTCGATCACCTCCCGATATTCATCAGAAGATTCCATTTGATCGTCGCTTTCGATCGCGACCCAATCGTCAATGCGATTGGGTGCATTTCTTTGTATACACGAAAAGGACGAGATATTGTCTGGCGTAGCGCTCGTGACTGGAGCGGTAATGCGCAAGAACGGAGGATTTTTTTTCTGCAACGCTTCTTCCCGAGCCTCTATAATATACTCCGGGTCGCGAATCGGCATATTCCTGCTACGCCGACTATCGACAATTTCTGGGAGTACGCAATTTATATAGAATTTGCATAGAAATGGTTTCATTTTTATCTCCCAGAAGTTATTGTCTCTGAAAACTTTTACCACCTTCAGATCTGTGGAATTCCACAGCGCGAAGATACAATAGTCTCGCATCGTTATGTGCAGTTGTCCTTGCACCTGATAAAAATATGCGTGAGTCCTTCTGAGGGCTTGCTTATTTTTTTTATCGAATATAGCTTTTAGGGAGGGTTTTTCTTCAATGGCGCTTTCCAAATCGCCATTTTGTGCCGAGTATGGGCACTTGATTTCGACGATACCATTGTCATCGATCAATCCATCTGGAGACGCCCCTAGGTAAGGAATGTCTTGATCGATGAAGAGACCGCAGGGAGCAATTTTTGTACCCAGTTTGTTTTCAAGTGCATGTCGAGCTGCATCTTCGTTTGCAATTCCGTATTGTATGGCTGCCGAATCCAGGATCTTCGGATACCGAATACTCGCAACCATATTTCTGCACGAGGTCGTGGGTAGCATACGGCATATCGGGCCGAATTGCGATGCCGTTATCATTTCTGTTCGCAACTGATGCCACAAGTCGGAATTGCGTTGAGAAACTGTGTCTCGTTCGATCTGTCTCCTATTTTGTTGATTCAATCGCAACTTAGACATCTGCTCACCAACGAAAATGTCGAAAACTGCCTTTTCAACATCTGGCTTTTTAGCTGATGGACCGTAATCTTTGTCGGTCCCCTGAAATTGGCGCGGCCGACGTTTGAACTCTTGCTGCTTATATTCGCGGTCACGTTTATTTTTGCGTTTCCTTACGCGTTCCATTCTTTGGACAGCGCTAGGAATTGCGCAGTGTTTATGGAGATTAACTTTTGACAACACGGATTGCGTATTGTGTTGTACGAAAGCTCCGTAGCATCTCATTTGATATGAGTTCCGCATGCAATGATTGATCCGCTTGCCTGAATTCAATTTATTGACAATTGAATTGCACGACTCTGCCACGTTATTCGTGACATTCATCAATAAGCTTTTGGCGTGGCTGCTTAAATAACGAATTGCTTCGTAAATAGCGGGGTACATACCAAGAGCATGCAAAGTTGGTAATATGTTTTTTTCCCCTTCTTTCGGTTCACAACTGAAAGGGAGGATGAGACAATCGGTATGGTCGCCGAAAATATGACCTGGCAGAGTCAGGATATCTTTGCAGAGTGCCTTTATTTTATCTGCCTCCGATATGATTTGTGCGTTCCGAAGGTCTCTTGCATGCTCGACCAATTTGCGCATTTTCAGGCCACTGGATAATACGCACTGACGAATATTCGTCACGTTCACTGTTCCTCTCAACGAAACATCTGCCAATTTTATTTTCGACGCAACTGTTATTTTTTTGCCCAGGTTCCGAAATAAGTGATTGTTACACTCGACTTTGTCGACAGTAACACCGTATTCCCTATAGGGATTTGCATCTCGTATAGCCTGATAGACGCTGCTATCGCCATCCGCAATCAGAGTTTTGTAAATTAGGCCATTTGAGGCGATACTACTCGTGAAGCCTTCAAGAATAATATCGGTTTCCATTGCCGTTGAGCTCTGATCTCGACCCCAGTTTTTGTAACAAACATGCGGGGATGGCTCTTTACCTAGCACTTGTGCTCTTTCGCATGCGGCACAATACTTATTGCGTACAGCAATAAATAGAGCCAATTTGCTTTCTTGACCGAAAATCATCGCTGTGCCGGATAAAGCATCATGCTTACCACCGGCATACGAGCGTTTCGACCAACAGCCATCCGCAACTACATGAATGTACGGTACGCCGTCAATGACATGGCCTTTTTCTATAGCAATCGATCTTTCTATCGATGCTGCCCGTTCCCTTTCCGCTTCGGCAACTTCATGGAAGTTCTCGAACAATTTCTCGCGGTACCTGCGATATGTTCTGGCGGTCATGTATGGAATACCCATTGCGGCAAATTGTTCTTCCATTGTGTTGTATCCCGTACCTGAAGTGATAGTACCACATATAGCACTTTCGTTCACGCTCATAGCGTCACCTTCCTTGGGGTCGGTCCAAATATTAAATGTATAATTACACATTTGGCATTTGAAAAATATCTGCGTGCGCAAGCCACGGTCGAGTGACTTCACTAATTTCAGATCGCTGAAAGGGCATTGCAATGCAGTATTATGGTGATCAAATTCGTCGTGCAATTGTTTCCAGAAGAAATTGATATCGACAATCCGCCGCCCATCAATGGTGGTCTCTACAATACGGTCCTTGTCCATCGAACCCTTTTCAATGATCAATGCTTCCATATTCTCGAATCCACGTGCTGCTAAACGTTTCATCTGAGGCCCAGATGAATCCATTTCGCAATGCTCAGCAGATTTTTGCTTACTGCCGTACGTTGCGCTATCTTGGTTTTCATTATAAAAACCAATTGCATCTTCGGTCAAGAGAATCGAGTCTGCTTGAGCAAGACTGCTATGTACACCCGTCATAGCTCCCAGATCCTCGGGTACATTGAGAACCTGGCTGTCCTGTTTCTCGCACAACGATTGAACTGTACAGTCGGTCTTACCTGCGCTTATTTGCTGCGTGGAGACTTCTACTGCAGCCTGTCTCGCAGCATTAGCAACGCCATTGACCTTAGGGATCGGAGCGTTCTTGCAGGTGAGCTTCGATAGTTTCTGAGGGTGTCGCCTGAAAAAAAATACCTATGTAATGGCACTCTTTTAATGGAATTGGTTATGTATATGCATGCGCATAAATAAATAATATGTTTTAAAAACCGACATTTTTTCGGTTTTCGCCCTATACATAATGGTTTCAGAATCCAAAATGCTTGAGAGTGACTCGAAAAATGATGACCTTTATTCACTGTTGCAGGTCATTGCAAGGTCAACTTCTTTCTTTAGGATGCAATATAAGTTTTGTACTTCATTTGAATGTACTTGTTACGTAAAAAAGTATATATATGCCGATACGATCAGTACATTCCGAGAAAAGGGATATTTTATGTGAAAAAACAGGACTTTTCAGGAAACGCGATTTTCTCTAAACGTTTGAATTTGCAATTAATTCCGGGATGTTTGTTCTATCGATTCAAGATACTATCCATACTTACACATGTAAACAGTGTGGAATCTTATTACCTTCCTCAAGGCGGTTCGACATATCTGACAGTAAAAAAATTCATTTTTTAATTGTTTTTTCCTGCAAGTACAAGTCTTTCTTGATCATGTCTGCAAACCACATGAAATTCTCAGTAGTAGAACTGTAATATGGTTTTTGAAAACACTGCCGGTACAGCGGTACACGTGAGTACCAACAGGCTCACACAATAATAACACATATATAAAAAATATACGAAAATGATTTATGATAAATGAAGAAATCACCATAAACATTGGATAAAGAATTAATTAAATAAAACTAAGAAAAATAAATTATTTAATAGGAAAATTATTACGTAAAATGCTCCACAAGCGTGTTTGATAGTTTTGCACAAATTGTTGTGAAGCTAAGAAAGTCCGGTTGGGGCTTTCAAATAAATCAAACGTCCGATTCATAAGAAGACAAAAGTATCCCTCTAACGCTTCTGGATCATTGTACTAATTAATTTTCCTATTTAATAATTTTTTTTTTTGCCTTTTGAAATAAATTCTTTGCCTAGTATATATGGTCATTTATTCATTTATCATAAATCATATTCATATATATTTATATATGGTGCACATATTTTGTGTGTAGTATGAGAGTAAGTTTGGAAAACTTGTAAATTTCTGTAAAAATGTTTGAAAAACGCTAACTTTAACAAATTATAGCAAACTTCCACAGCTGAGAATTTCATATGGTTTGCATCAAGTTGTCAAGAAAGACTTGTACTTTCAGAAAAAAATATTGTATGTGTGTGCTTCACACACGTAAGAAGTGAACACTTCACATATCCGCCCTTTCGCCTGAATGAAAAATTAAAAATATAATCATTAAAATAATCATTAAGATCGTTTCATTTAAAAAAATTGAAAAAACTGTATTGCACAGGCTGATGAGGCTGATGCAGAGATCTGCGGAGCCTACTGAAGGCGCTCGAACAGCCTACAGAGTGTTTCAGAGGGCCTGCGGAGACGTACACAAAAACAACAAAAATAATGTTCATGCAAATAATTATAATTGCAAAGAATTATTAAACTAACAATTATCTAAATAATAATTTATTTTATCGAAAGGCCCCGCCGCATTTTCTAAGGACGGCGCTGCGAGGCATTCGGATAAAATGATGATCTAAATAATAATTTATTTCATCCGAAGGCCCCGCAGCGCTTTCGAAGCACTGCGCAGGACTTTGGAAGGCCTCTTACAGCCTCCGCAAACCTTTCACCTAAATGAAAATTTTGTAATATAATTATTCATAAAGCCCTGCGCAGACCTTGGAAAGCACTGCGCAGGGTTGTAGTAGGCCTGCGAAGGCTGTTGGAGGCCTTCGAAAGCACTGGGAAGAGCTGTAGAAGGCCTGCGGAGGCTGTAGGAGGCTTTGTAAAGCCCTGCGCAGTCTTTCGGATAAAAAAAATTATTATTTAAATAATTGTTTTAAATTGTTATTTTAATAATTCTTTGAAATTGTAATTATTTCCATGAAAATTATTTTTGTTGTTCTTATGTAGGTCTCCGCAGGGCCTCTGAAAGACTCTATAGGCTGTCCGAGCGCCTTCAATAGGCTCCGCAGGTCTCTGTGTTAGCCTCATCCGGCTTCGCAACACATTATTTTCCAATTTTTCAATTTTTTTAACTTCATTTTAACAATTATTTTAATGATTGTATTTTTAATTTTTCATTCAGGCGGAAGGCTGGATAACAGAAGTATTCATTTCTTACGTATGTGCACAATACACACAGGTTTTTTTTACTCTGGAATATGTCGAACCGACGAGGCGGGAGAGATAACATACATTTCACAAGGGGAGGGCGCGTACTCCTCATCACCGATTTCGTCCGAATTCACAATACATATACAGGGTGAATTTCGTAGGGTTTCTCAAACAGGATTTTGGTGTAGATGGGATCATTACGAACAAAAGTTGCAAATATACATTAGGGATATTTTTCATAGTTTATGAGATATGAATATTTAAAGTTGATCCAATCAGAGCGCGCCGAGAAGCGTTGGAGTCGCCCACTCTCCGCCCTAGCCGTACATATAGCACGATATTTTGTTTCAAAATTTTTTGATGTCGATTTGAAATTTTTTAAATATTTTGACCACGTTTTTTACCTTCCAATATTTTTTTCTCGGGTCTGAAACATCTTTTCGAAAAAATAGCTCGACATAATGTTTATAACACTTTAATATATACCCACAACAAGAATGGTGATAATCGAACGTATGGCTCCTGAGAAAAGGTAATTTGGAAATGAGCATTTTTCGAACCAATGTTTTTCGACTTTGAATTGGTCCCAAAACTTTTCTAATTTGAATATCTCCTAAAACCACATATAAAATTATTAATAAAGAATTTCTGAACAAAACTAAAAAAAGATCGTCGAAAAATGTTGAACAGTTTTGGAGATATCTTAATTTGAAGCAAAAAAGGTCGGATAGGCGCTTCCGAATATGTCGAACCCCAATTATGAAAGTTCAATAAATATGTAAAAAATATGCATGCTAGTGACATCATCAGCAATAAATAATTTTTCGACGATTTTTTTTTAGTTTTGTTCACAAATGCTTTATTAATAATTCTATATGTGGTTTTAGAAAATATTCAAATTAGAAAAGTATTGGGACCAATTCAAAGTCGAAAAACATTGGTTCGAAAAATGCTCATTTTCAATGTACCTTTTCTCAGGAACCATACGGTCGATTTTCACCATTTTTGTTCTGGGTATATATTGAAGTGTTATAAACATTGTATCGAGCCATTTTTTCGATATTTTGTTTCAAAATTTTTTGATGTCGATTTGAAATTTTTTAAATATTTTGACCACGTTTTTTACCTTCCAATATTTTTTTCTCGGGTCTGAAACATCTTTTCGAAAAAATGGCTCGACATAATGTTTATAACACTTTAATATATACCCACAACAAGAATGGTGATAATCGAACGTATGGCTCCTGAGAAAAGGTAATTTGGAAATGAGCATTTTTCGAACCAATGTTTTTCGACTTTGAATTGGTCCCAAACCTTTTCTAATTTGAATATCTCCTAAAACCACATATAAAATTATTAATAAAGAATTTCTGAACAAAACTAAAAAAAGATCGTCGAAAAATGTTGAACAGTTTTGGAGATATCTTAATTTGAAGCAAAAAAGGTCGGATAGGCGCTTCCGAATATGTCGAACCCCAATTATGAAAGTTCAATAAATATGTAAAAAATATGCATGCTAGTGACATCATCAGCAATAAATAATTTTTCGACGATTTTTTTTTAGTTTTGTTCACAAATGCTTTATTAATAATTCTATATGTGGTTTTAGAAAATATTCAAATTAGAAAAGTATTGGGACCAATTCAAAGTCGAAAAACATTGGTTCGAAAAATGCTCATTTTCAATGTACCTTTTCTCAGGAACCATACGGTCGATTTTCACCATTTTTGTTCTGGGTATATATTGAAGTGTTATAAACATTGTATCGAGCCATTTTTTCGATATTTTGTTTCAAAATTTTTTGATGTCGATTTGAAATTTTTAAAATATTTTGACCACGTTTTTTACCTTCCAATATTTTTTTGTTCGTCTATAAATAGATGTTACAACAAAAATCGAAGACAGTATTGTTTTAATTTTTAACCGTATGTGCATTATAAAAAAACAACGATGCTATTATAAAAATGTAGAGAATATTATTCTCATGTTACAGTGCGAGCCAACTGTACTTACCGATTCCAAAAAAGTCGTCGCAGCGTACGTTTACGCCGCTTATTATGCTGATTACCCATCACAAACTCTCGTGCTTTTGTTCTATTCACTTTCAACACTCACTCACTCAATTGAAATTCGCGCACTCACAATCTATACCCTGTATGTAGGATACAGATAATTAAACAATTATGTGCGAAATGACACGGGAATCGTTTTCCGCGTTTTAGACTCAACGAGTGACTGATCTCGAGCGAAATCCGACGATAAATGATGGGAAGACGCGGTGAAAATAGTTGACGATCGCGAGCGTCGACGACCGCGATCGTCGACTGTTCGTATCGAGCTGTAACTTGTCGTACATATTTCTTAGAACTAGAGAACGATGTAATACAATGAAAGTGCCATAATATGCAAAGAACAAAAACACGTAATAAAATAACATAATTATATTATTCAAAGAACAAACTGTTTAAACATAATAAAATAAAATAATTATATTATGCAAACGACAAAAACTAATGCAACATAGAAAATGACATGATAATATTTTTCATTCGCACAGCGACAAAGATAGCTGCAAACAATAATTCTGCAAAGTCGTTCACAACGCAGACGATCAGAACGAAATTTGTGACTATATTATGCCGCAATTCTGCATGGCCTAAGCAATGCAAAAACGAACTTTGCGGGGATTACACATAGACATTCTTATGTAGCATCCAGGTCCGCCTGACGTAGACCTAATATGTACTGCGCTCTGCGGCTATACGTGTGTGTTCACGCTCGCCGTCATCGAGAAACGCAAGCGTAATTTATAAACGTTCTCAAGCGTGCTGTGAGCAACCGATCGAGTTGAAATTTTTACACGACATAGAGAATACTAGCCGAATTGTGCTCTTGGCATTTTTTCTGAAAAATTCGAAAAATAAAGCACACTTTTCGTTGCAATCAATGCAAAAAATATATATATTATCCAAGCATATATATAAAACATGCAGATTCCCGACAGTCGCATGGAGTTTATGATAACTTATGAATAGACAGGTAGCACCCAATGATAATCTGCACTTCTTTCCGTTTATTTCATTTCATTCGGTGGAAAAATGTACGAGCATCATTGGCAATTCGCAGTGTCGATAAGACAGGGTGCGAGTCTTTATTTCACGAGTCCCGCGCTCGTCGACGACGACACCACGAGAGCCGCGACATAGCCGTTCTTGTATAGCATGCAGCTCCGCCCGACGTACAGCTGATGTGTAGTGCGCTCCGCGGCTATACGTGTGGGTTCACGCTCGCCGGCATCGAGAAACGCAAGCCTAATTTCGAAACGTTCTCAAGCGCGCTGTGAGCAACCGATCGAGTTGAAATTTTTACACGACATAAAGAATACTAGCCGAATTGGGTTCTTGGCATTTTTGCTGAAAAATTCGAAAAATAAAGCCCACTTTTCGTTATAACCATCGCAAAATATATATACATTATCTATAAATATATATAAAACTTGCATATTCCCGACAGTCGCATGGAGTTTATGATAACTTATGAATAGACAGGTAGCACCCAATGATAATCTGCACTTCTTTCCGTTTATTTCATTTCATTCGGTGGAAAAATGTACGAGCATCATTGGCAATTCGCATTGTCGATAAGACAGGGTGCGAGTCTTTATTTCACGAGTCCCGCGCTCGTCGACGACGACACCACGAGAGCCGCGACATAGCCGTTCTTGTATAGCATGCAGCTCCGCCCGACGTACAGCTGATGTGTAGTGCGCTCCGCGGCTATACGTGTGGGTTCACGCTCGCCGGCATCGAGAAACGCAAGCCTAATTTCGAAACGTTCTCAAGCGCGCTGTGAGCAACCGATCGAGTTGAAATTTTTACACGACATAAAGAATACTAGCCGAATTGGGTTCTTGGCATTTTTGCTGAAAAATTCGAAAAATAAAGCCCACTTTTCGTTATAACCATCGCAAAATATATATACATTATCTATAAATATATATAAAACTTGCATATTCCCGACAGTCGCATGGAGTTTATGATAACTTATGAATAGACAGGTAGCACCCAATGATAATCTGCACTTCTTTCCGTTTATTTCATTTCATTCGGTGGAAAAATGTACGAGCATCATTGGCAATTCGCAGTGTCGATAAGACAGGGTGCGAGTCTTTATTTCACGAGTCCCGCGCTCGTCGACGACGACACCACGAGAGCCGCGACATAGCCGTTCTTGTATAGCATGCAGCTCCGCCCGACGTACAGCTGATGTGTAGTGCGCTCCGCGGCTATACGTGTGGGTTCACGCTCGCCGGCATCGAGAAACGCAAGCCTAATTTCGAAACGTTCTCAAGCGCGCTGTGAGCAACCGATCGAGTTGAAATTTTTACACGACATAAAGAATACTAGCCGAATTGGGTTCTTGGCATTTTTGCTGAAAAATTCGAAAAATAAAGCCCACTTTTCGTTATAACCATCGCAAAATATATATACATTATCTATAAATATATATAAAACTTGCATATTCCCGACAGTCGCATGGAGTTTATGATAACTTATGAATAGACAGGTAGCACCCAATGATAATCTGCACTTCTTTCCGTTTATTTCATTTCATTCGGTGGAAAAATGTACGAGCATCATTGGCAATTCGCAGTGTCGATAAGACAGGGTGCGAGTCTTTATTTCACGAGTCCCGCGCTCGTCGACGACGACACCACGAGAGCCGCGACATAGCCGTTCTTGTATAGCATGCAGCTCCGCCCGACGTACAGCTGATGTGTAGTGCGCTCCGCGGCTATACGTGTGGGTTCACGCTCGCCGGCATCGAGAAACGCAAGCCTAATTTCGAAACGTTCTCAAGCGCGCTGTGAGCAACCGATCGAGTTGAAATTTTTACACGACATAAAGAATACTAGCCGAATTGGGTTCTTGGCATTTTTGCTGAAAAATTCGAAAAATAAAGCCCACTTTTCGTTATAACCATCGCAAAATATATATACATTATCTATAAATATATATAAAACTTGCATATTCCCGACAGTCGCATGGAGTTTATGATAACTTATGAATAGACAGGTAGCACCCAATGATAATCTGCACTTCTTTCCGTTTATTTCATTTCATTCGGTGGAAAAATGTACGAGCATCATTGGCAATTCGCATTGTCGATAAGACAGGGTGCGAGTCTTTATTTCACGAGTCCCGCGCTCGTCGACGACGACACCACGAGAGCCGCGACATAGCCGTTCTTGTATAGCATGCAGCTCCGCCTGACGTACAGCTAATGTGTAGTGCGCTCCGCGGCTATACGTGTGGGTTCACGCTCGCCGGCATCGAGAAACGCAAGCCTAATTTCGAAACGTTCTCAAGCGCGCTGTGAGCAACCGATCGAGTTGAAATTTTTACACGACATAAAGAATACTAGCCGAATTGGGTTCTTGGCATTTTTGCTGAAAAATTCGAAAAATAAAGCCCACTTTTCGTTATAACCATCGCAAAATATATATACATTATCTATAAATATATATAAAACTTGCATATTCCCGATAGTTGCATGAAGTTTATGATGACTTATGAATATACAGGTAGCACGCAATGAAAATACGCACTTTTTGCCGTTTATTTTATTTCATTCGGTGGAAAAATGTACGAGCATCATTGACAATTCGCATTGTCGATAAAACAGGGTACGAGACTTTATTTCACGAGGCCCGCGCCGTCGCCGGCGACGAAACAGCCACGAGAGCCGCACACATAGCCGTTCTTATATAGCATCTAGGTCCGCCTGACGCAAGGCTAATGTGCAGCGCGCGGTATCGCACTCGTGGTGTATATATGTATACATGCACGAGGCGTAGCGGTAGCAGGCCGGGTGACAGTTGACGACGACGGAGGAGGCTAGGCCTCGCGGTCTAACATATATACATATAGCGGCAATGCTTTCCGGCATATGGCTTCGCCTTCGTCTGTTATCGTACGAGTCTCGTGAGAAAATTTCGACAGCGCACTCACGCGGAATTTTGTTACACTTTTTTTTTATATGTCGGTACAATTTTCTAGCCGTTGTCGTTATCTTCTTGTCAAAAATTTTGATTCGCCAATTCTCATTCATTTCTGCATAAAATCAAATGAAATAAAGCTCAAAATGTGTGTTTTTTAATTGCGGTTCGGCTCTTGCCATAGACATTACGATTTGATCCGTGCACCCATACAAAATTCTTTCATGTCTCCAATGATAAGTGAAACTGCAAATTTTTTTTCAAGGTTTTCAAACGAATATGGCAAGAGCCACTTTTTGCCATAATTCTCTGTGTATCTGCCAATTTTTAACCTGATCAGTTGTTTACAGCTCGCATGAGTGTGGGTCAAAATTTCCAAGCGCGCGTCGCCGGTATCACTGACTCTTAACATTGCTCCATATTTTGGGAGCTCTGGCTCAACGTTATCGGCCGAAACAAGCAAAACAAAATTCGTACCTTCAAGAGTAAAGTGCCCTTTGTACTTTGTTCTGGGCAAATTCCGAGTTGTTCTGGGTTGTTCTATATCTGAATAATATTGTTCCATATTTTGGTGGCCCTGGCTCACCGTTATCGGCCGAAACAAGCAAACAAAATTTCGTACCTTCAAGAGTAAAGTGCCCTTTGTACGTTTGTTCCGAATAAACTGAGAGTTGTTCCAGGTTGTTCTATGCCTACTTAACATTGTTCCATATTTTGGTAGCTCTGGCTCAACGTTATCGGCCGAAACATGCAAAACAAAATTCGTACCTTCAAGAGTAAAGTGGCCTTTGTACTTTGTTCTGGGCAAATTCCGAGTTGTTCTGGGTTGTTCAATATCTGAATAATATTGTTCCATATTTTGGTGGCCCTGGCTCATAGTTATCGGCCGAAAAAAGCAAACAAAATTTCGTACCTTCAAGAGTAAAGTGCCCTTTGTACGTTTGTTCCGGATAAACTGAGAGTTGTTCCTGGTTGTTCTACGGGTACTTAACATTGTTCCATATTTTGGTAGCTCTGGCTAGACGTTATCGGTCAAAACAAGCAAACAAAATTTCGTACCTACAAGAGTAAAGTGCCCTTTGTACGTTTGTTCCGGATAAACTGACAGTTGTTCCAGGTTGCTCTATGTCTAATTAACATTGTTCCATATTTTGGTAGCTCTGGCTCACCGTTATCGGCCGAAACAAGCAAACAAAATTTCGTACCTTCAAGAGTAAAGTGCCCTTTGTACGTTTGTTCCGGATAAACTGAGAGTTGTTCCAGGTTGTTCTATGCCTACTTAACATTGTTCCATATTTTGGTAGCTCTGGCTCAACGTTATCGGCCGAAACAAGCAAAACAAAATTCGTACCTTCAAGAGTAAAGTGCCCTTTGTACCTTGTTCTGGGCAAATTCCTAGTTGTTCTGGGTTGTTCTATATCTGAATAATATTGTTCCATATTTTGGTGGCCCTGGCTCACCGTTATCGGCCGAAACAAGCAAACAAAATTTCGTACCTTCAAGAGTAAAGTGCCCTTTGTACGTTTGTTCCGAATAAACTGAGAGTTGTTCCAGGTTGTTCTATGCCTACTTAACATTGTTCCATATTTTGGTAGCTCTGGCTCAACGTTATCGGCCGAAACAAGCAAAACAAAATTCGTACCTTCAAGAGTAAAGTGGCCTTTGTACTTTGTTCTGGGCAAATTCCGAGTTGTTCTGGGTTGTTCGATATCTGAATAATATTGTTCCATATTTTGGTGGCCCTGGCTCATAGTTATCGGCCGAAAAAAGCAAACAAAATTTCGTACCTTCAAGAGTAAAGTGCCCTTTGTACGTTTGTTCCGGATAAACTGAGAGTTGTTCCTGGTTGTTCTATGGGTACTTAACATTGTTCCATATTTTGGTAGCTCTGGCTAGACGTTATCGGTCAAAACAAGCAAACAAAATTTCGTACCTACAAGAGTAAAGTGCCCTTTGTACGTTTGTTCCGGATAAACTGACAGTTGTTCCAGGTTGCTCTATGTCTAATTAACATTGTTCCATATTTTGGTAGCTCTGGCTCACCGTTATCGGCCGAAACAAGCAAACAAAATTTCGTACCTTCAAGAGTAAAGTGCCCTTTGTACGTTTGTTCCGGATAAACTGAGAGTTGTTCCAGGTTGTTCTATGCCTACTTAACATTGTTCCATATTTTGGTAGCTCTGGCTCACCGTTATCGGCCGAAACAAGCAAACAAAATTTCGTACCTTCAAGAGTAAAGTGCCCTTTGTACGTTTGTTCCGGATAAACTGAGAGTTGTTCCAGGTTGTTCTATGCCTACTTAACATTGTTCCATATTTTGGTAGCTCTGGCTCATCGTTATCGGCCGAAACAAGCAAACAAAATTTCGTACCTTCAGGAGTAAAGTGCCCTTTGTACGTTTGTTCCGGATAAACTGAGAGTTGTTCAAGGTTGTACTATGCCAACTTAACATTGTTCCATATTTTGGTAGCTCTGGCTCAACGTTATCGACCGAAACAAGCAAAACAAAATTCGTACCTTCAGAAGTAAAGTGCCCTTTGTACTTTGTTCTGGGCAAATTCCGAGTTGTTCTGGGTTGTTCTATATCTGAATAATATTGTTCCATATTTTGGTGGCCCTGGCTCATCGTTATCGGTCGAAACAAGCAAACAAAATTTGGGACCTACAAGAGTAAAGTGCCCTTTGTACGTTTGTTCCGGATAAACTGAGAGTTGTTCCAGGTTGCTCTATGTCTACTTAACATTGTTCCATATTTTGGTAGCTTTGGCTCAACGTTATCGGCCGAAACAAGCAAAACAAAATTCGTACCTTCAAGAGTAAAGTGCACTTTGTACTTTGTTCTCGGCAAATTCCGAGTTGTTCTGGGTTGTTCTATATTTAAATAATATTGTTCCATGTTTTGGTGGCCCTGGCTAACCGTTATCGGCCGAAACAAGCAAACAAAATTTCGTACCTTCAAGAGTAAAGTGCCCTTTGTACGTTTGTTCCGGATAAACTGAGAGTTGTTCCAGGTTGTTCTATGTCTACTTAACATTGTTCCATATTTTGGTAGCTCTGGCTCAACGTTATCGGTCGAAGCAAGCAAACAAAAATTCGCACCTACTAGAGTAAAGTGCCCTTTGTACGTTTCTTCCGGATAAACTGAGAGTTGTTCCAGGTTGTTCTATGCCTACTTAACATTGTTCCATATTTTGGTAGCTCTGGCTCATCGTTATCGGTCGAGACAAGCAAACAAAATTTCGTACCTACAAGAGTAAAGTGCCCTTTGTACGTTTGTTCCGGATAAACTGAGAGTTGTTCCAGGTTGTTCTATGCCTACTTAACATTGTTCCATACCTTGGTGGCTCTGGCTCAACGTTATCGGTCGAAACAAGCAAACAAAATTTCGGACCTACAAGAGTAAAGTGCCCTTTGTACGTTTGTTCCGGATAAACTGAGAGTTGTTCCAGGTTGTTCTATGTCTTCTTAACATTGTTCCATATTTTGGTGGCCCTGGCTCACCGTTATCGGCCGAAACAAGCAAACAAAATTTCGTACCTTCAAGAGTAAAGTGCCCTTTGTACGTTTGTTCCGGATAAACTGAAAGTTGTTCTAGGTTGTTCTATGCCTACTTAACATTGTTCCATATTTTGGTAGATCTGGCTCATCGTTATCGGCCGAAACAAGCAAACAAAATTTCGTACCTTCAGGAGTAAAGTGCCCTTTGTACGTTTGTTCCGGATAAACTGAGAGTTGTTCAAGGTCGTTCTATGCCTACTTAACATTGTTCCATATTTTGGTAGCTCTGGCTCAACGTTATCGGCCGAAACAAGCAAAACAAAATTCGTACCTTCAAGAGTAAAGTGCCCTTTGTACTTTGTTCTGGGCAAATTCCGAGTTGTTCTGGGTTGTTCTATATCTGAATAATATTGTTCCATATTTTGGTGGCCCTGGCTCATCGTTATCGGTCGAAACAAGCAAACAAAATTTCGGACCTACAAGAGTAAAGTGCCCTTTGTACGTTTGTTCCGGATAAACTGAGAGTTGTTCCAGGTTGCTCTATGTCTACTTAACATTGTTCCATATTTTGGTAGCTCTGGCTCAACGTTGTCGGCCGAAACAAGCAAAACAAACTTCGTACCTTCAAGAGTAAAGTGCCCTTTGTACTTTGTTCTGGGCAAATTCCGAGTTGTTCTGGGTTGTTCTATATCTGAATAATATTGTTCCATATTTTGGTGGCGCTGGCTCATAGTTATCGGCCGAAAAAAGCAAACAAAATTTCGTACCTTCAAGAGTAAAGTGCCCTTTGTACGTTTGTTCCGGATGAACTGAGAGTTGTTCCTGGTTGTTCTATGGGTACTTAACATTGTTCCATATTTTGGTAGCTCTGGCTAGACGTTATCGGTCAAAACAAGCAAACAAAATTTCGTACCTACAAGAGTAAAGTGCCCTTTGTACGTTTGTTCCGGATAAACTGACAGTTGTTCCAGGTTGCTCTATGTCTACTTAACATTGTTCCATATTTTGGTAGCTCTGGCTCACCGTTATCGGCCGAAACAAGCAAACAAAATTTCGTACCTTCAGGAGTAAAGTGCCCTTTGTACGTTTGTTCCGGATAAACTGAGAGTTGTTCCAGGTTGTTCTATGCCTACTTAACATTGTTCCATATTTTGGTAGCTCTGGCTCAACGTTATCGGCCGAAACAAGCAAAACAAAATTCGTACCTTCAAGAGTAAAGTGCCCTTTGTACTTTGTTCTGGGCAAATTCCGAGTTGTTCTGGGTTGTTCTATATCTGAATAATATTGTTCCATATTTTGGTGGCCCTGGCTCATCGTTATCGGTCGAAACAAGCAAACAAAATTTCGGACCTACAAGAGTAAAGTGCCCTTTGTACGTTTGTTCCGGATAAACTGAGAGTTGTTCCAGGTTGCTCTATGTCTACTTAACATTGTTCCATATTTTGGTAGCTTTGGCTCAACGTTATCGGCCGAAACAAGCAAAACAAAATTCGTACCTTCAAGAGTAAAGTGCACTTTGTACTTTGTTCTCGGCAAATTCCGAGTTGTTCTGGGTTGTTCTATATTTGAATAATATTGTTCCATATTTTGGTGGCCCTGGCTAACCGTTATCGGCCGAAACAAGCAAACAAAATTTCGTACCTTCAAGAGTAAAGAGCCCTTTGTACGTTTGTTCCGGATAAACTGAGAGTTGTTCCAGGTTGTTCTATGCCTACTTAACATTGTTCCATATTTTGGTAGCTCTGGCTCATCGTTATCGGTCGAAACAAGCAAACAAAATTTCGTACCTACAAGAGTAAAGTGCCCTTTGTACGTTTGTTCCGGATAAACTGAGAGTTGTTCCAGGTTGTTCTATGTCTACTTAACATTGTTCCATATTTTGGTAGCTCTGGCTCAACGTTATCGGTCGAAGCAAGCAAACAAAAATTCGCACCTACTAGAGTAAAGTGCCCTTTGTACGTTTCTTCCGGATAAACTGAGAGTTGTTCCAGGTTGTTCTATGCCTACTTAACATTGTTCCATATTTTGGTAGCTCTGGCTCATCGTTATCGGTCGAAACAAGCAAACAAAATTTCGTACCTACAAGAGTAAAGTGCCCTTTGTACGTTTGTTCCGGATAAACTGAGAGTTGTTCCAGGTTGTTCTATGCCTACTTAACATTGTTCCATACTTTGGTGGCTCTGGCTCAACGTTATCGGTCGAAACAAGCAAACAAAATTTCGGACCTACAAGAGTAAAGTGCCCTTTGTA
This sequence comes from Netelia inedita, assembly GCA_964017225.1. Lineage (NCBI taxonomy): Eukaryota > Metazoa > Arthropoda > Insecta > Hymenoptera > Ichneumonidae > Netelia > Netelia inedita. Next base: position 22,613,243 of record OZ024922.1, read on the forward strand.
CGTTTGTTCCGGATAAACTGAGAGTTGTTCCAGGTTGTTCTATGTCTTCTTAAGAGGCAGTGTAACAGCCGACGGGCGCTTCGAAAACGGCATCCCTATTTGTACGAGCACTGAGCAAATGATCGGGTTAAAATTTGGCCAGTACATAGATAATTATGGCACACGGTACATGAGAGTCGCGTTTTTTCGAAATTTTGAAAAAAATTTTGCAGATTCGACTTATCATTGGAGAAATGAGACAATTCTTCATAGTGCACCGATTCGATCGAAATTTCCCGACTCTCACGCACTAGAGCATTAACAAACGCACATTTTGAGCTTTGTTTCGTTAAATTTGATGCAAAATTGGCTTCAAAAATAGGGATGCCGTTTCATGAAAGAAAAAAGCGAGATTTTTGTCAGCGCAACGAGAAAATAGTGTGACGAAATTCCGCGCGAAGCGCTGACGCAACATTCTCACGAGGTCGGTAAGTGCTGTGGCCCGCGCGACGGAAGGGGCTGCCGCGAGAGAGCAAGGCATAGCCGCGCCACGTGTACCCGTTGGACTTTGCCCTGCACGGAGACCTAATATAATGCGTCGCGCGTTAGGCGTGAGGTATAGGCGCGAGTCGTGCCTATACCTCGTAGCTACCCCTCCCAGCCCCCTCGCCCACCGGCGCTCTCATGAAATGAGTACAGTGCGAATCGTAGGTAAGGGCCTCGCTACGCACTGTAGAGCGTTCGCTCCATGCTCGCCGAGACCGAAAAACTCGGCGGCAACTCGAAAACGAAATCCCTAAATTCTCCGGCACTAATCATCCGATCGGGTTGAAATTTGGAGGTGAGCTCCAGAATGATGGTGCGGGGTACCTGAGACTCAGTTTTTTTTTAATGTCGAAAGCGCAACCGCTTTTTTTTTTATAAAAATGATCCAATTTTCATGGTAGCACGATGTTTCTCGTCGCGTTGATGCTACATGGAAATATGCACATTTTGGACTTTGTTTTATATCATTTGATAAAAAAATGACCGAAATATAGCAATTTAAGTTTTTATGCAACGCGGGTCTAGCGACGGCAAGTTCCGTGGCCCGGGCGGCGGGAGGGGTAGCCATGAGAGTCCAAGGCATAGGCAGTCCTCGTGTACATGATGGTCTCTGCACCGAAACCTAACTCGTCGCGTGTATATATATAGATCAGTCACCTCTAAGAAATCAAATTTTCCATATCGTTAGTTCCTGACGAGATAACGTACGTGTCGCATATTTTTTTTAAATGCAAAATTTTTCGAGATATGAATATTCGAGTATTTTCCGACTTTTTAATCAATAAATTATTACATACCTTCTTTCCTTTAATTTTTTTTTTTAATTAAAGTTGTGACAAAAGTACTATAATTTATTATAAAAATATTTAAAACGTAAATAAAAATTACTTGGTACTATTTACTTAACAAATGATTTTTCAATGATTTTTTTAACTGTTAGGGATACGATGGACAATTTAAAAAAAAACCTGTGTGTGTGTTCTTCACACATGCAAGAAGTGAATACTTCTGGTATCCGGCTTTTCGTCGGAATGAAAAATTAAAAATATAATCATTACAATAATCGTTAAGATGATTAAAAACAATCATTTAAAAATCTTTAAAAAACTGTGTTGCGGAGCCTGATGAGGCTAACTCAGAGACCTGCGGAGCCTATAGAAGGCGCTCGGACAGAATACAGACTCTTTCAGAAACCCTGCGGAGACCTATATAAGAACAGCAAAAATAATTTTCATGAAAATGATTACAATTACAAAGATTTATTAAAATAACAATTTATAACAATTATCTAAATAATAATCTATTATATCCGAAGGCCCCGCAGCGCTTTCGAAAGACTGCGCAGGGTTGTAGAAGGCCTGCGGGAGCTGTTGGAGGCCTTCTAAAGCCCAGCGCAGTCCTTCGAAAGTGCTGCGCAGAGTTGCAGAAGGCCTGCGGAGGCTGTAGGAGGGCCCGCAGCACTTTCGAAAGACTGCGCAGGGCTTTAGAAGGCCTCCTACAGCCTCCGCAGGCCTTCTGCGACTCTGCGCAGCATTTTCGAAGGACTGCGCAGGGCTTTAGAAGGCCTCCTACAGCTTCCGCAGGCCTTCTGCAACTCTGCGCAGCACTTTCGAAGGACTGCGCTGGGCTTTAGAAGGCCTCCTACAGCTTCTGCAGGCCTTCTACAACCCTGCGCAGTCCTTCGAAAGCGCTGCGGGGCCTTCGGATATAATAGATTATTATTTAGATGATTCTTTTAAATTGTTATTTTAATGAATCTTTGTAATTGTAATCATTTTCATGAAAATTATTTTTGCTGTTCTTATATAGGTCCCCGCAGGGTTTCTGAAAGAGTCTGTATTCTGTCCGAGCGCCTTTTATAGGCTCCGCAGGTCTCTGAGTTAGCCTCATCAGGCTCCGCAACACAGTTTTTTAAAGTTTTTTAAATGATTGTTTTTAATCATCTTAACGATTATTGTAATGATTATAATTGTAATTTTTCATTCCGGCGAAAAGCCGGATACCAGAAGTATTCACTTCTTGCATGTGTGAAGAACACACACACAGGTTTTTTTTTAAATTGTCCATCGTATCCCTAACAGTTCAAAAAATCATTGAAAAATCATTTGTTAAATAAATAGTACCAAGTAATTTTTATTTACGTTTTAAATATTTTTATAATAAATTATAGTACTTTTGTCACAACTTTAATTAAAAAAAAAAATTAAAGGAAAGAAGGTATGTAATAACTTATTGATTAAAAAGTTGGAAAATACTCGAATATTCATATCTCGAAAAATTTTGCAATTAAAAAAAATATGCGACACGTACGTTATCTCGTCAGGAACTAACGATATGGAAAATTTGATTTCTTAGAGGTGACTGATCTATATATATACACGCGACGAGTTAGGTTTCGGTGCAGAGGCCATCATGTACACGAGGACTGCCTATGCCTTGGATTCTCGCGGCTACCCCTCCCGCCGCGCGGGCCTCGGAACTTGCCGTCGCTAGACCCGCGTTGCATAAAAACTTAAATTGCTATATTTCGGTCATTTTTTTATCAAATGATATAAAACAAAGTCCAAAATGTGCATATTTCCATGGAGCATCAACGCGACGAGAAACATCGTGCTACCATGAAAATTGTATCATTTTTATAAAAAAAAAAAGCGGTTCCGCTTTCGACATTAAAAAAAAATGAGTCTCAGGTACTCCGCACCATCATTCTGGAGCTCACCTCCAAATTTCAACCCGATCGGATGATTAGTGCCGGAGGATTTAGGGATTTCGTTTTCGAGTTGCCGCCGAGTTTTTCGGTCTCGGCGAGCAAGGAGCGAACGCTCTGCAGTGCGCAGCGAGGGCCTTACCTACGATTCGCACTGTACTTATTTCAATAGAATGACGGCGGTTGAGAGGGCTAAGGCGTTGTAAGCTTGTCCGGTCATCAGCGGAATCGATGGATCGATTCATCCCTACGACAATTTTTTTTTTTTCGTGTTAACAATTTCATATATTTTTGCTACGAAAATGGCACAATAACGTCTCATAAAACTATAATATTTACCGATTACTCTCGAAGTAACACGACCAACAATAAGACCCACATCATTCACGTCGATGATACAATTAAAAATAAATTCAAACAATACTGTCTTCCATTTGAATGCATTAAAAACAATTAAGACGGTGCTATTTATTCCGATTTTGAGAAAATTAAATTCGATTTCTATACGCGTAACGTCGGGTGCGACGAAGTAATACCCGAGGCTGCCACACCGAGTACCCATTCTTCACGCGTACTGAAATTGAACAATTATTTTCTCCATAACGAAACAAAATACGTTGATGAAAATTTTTAGTAGCATATTGGAGGGTTCAAAGTTTCTCAAAAAATAAAAAACAAAATTCTTCAGAAACTTTGAACCCTCCAATATGCTATAAACAATTTTCATGGATGTTTTGTTTCGTTATGGAGAAAATAATTTTTCAATTTCTGTACGCGTGAAGAATCGGTACTCGGCGTGGCAGCCACTGGTATTACTTCGTCGCACCCGACGTTACGCGTATAGAAATCGAATTTAATTTTCTCAAAATAGGAATAAATAGCACCGTTCTTAATTGTTTTTAATGCATTCAAATGGAAGACAGTATTGTTTGAATTTATTTTTAATTGTATCATCGACGTGAATGATGTGGGTCTTATTGTTGGTCGTGTTACTTCGAGAGTAATCGGTAAATATTATAGTTTTATGAGACATTATTGTGCCATTTTCGTGGCAAAAATATATGAAATTGTTAACACGAAAAAAAAAATTGACGTAGGGATGAATCGATCCATCGATTCCGCTGATGACCGGACAAGCTTACAACGCCTTAGCCCTCTCAGCCGCCGCCATTCTATTGAAATAAGTACAGTGCGAATCGTAGGTAAGGCCCTCGCTGCGCACTGCAGAGCGTTCGCTCCTTGCTCGCCGAGACCGAAAAACTCGGCGGCAACTCGAAAACGAAATCCCTAAATTCTCCGGCACTAATCATCCGATCGGGTTGAAATTTCGAGGTGAGCTCCAGAATGATGGTGCGGAGTACCTGAGACTCAGTTTTTTTTAATGTCGAAAGCGGAACCGCTTTTTTTTTTATAAAAATGATACAATTTTCATGGTAGCACGATGTTTCTCGTCGCGTTGATGCTCCATGGAAATATGCACATTTTGGACTTTGTTTTATATCATTTGATAAAAAAATGACCGAAATATAGCAATTTAAGTTTTTATGCAACGCGGGTCTAGCGACGGCAAGTTCGATGGCCCGTGCGGCGGGAGGGGTAGCCACGAGAGTCCAAGGCATAGGCAGTCCTCGTGTACATGATGGCCTCTGCACGGAATCCTAACTCGTCGCGCGTATATATATAGATCAATCACCTCTAAGAAATCAAATTTTCCATATCGTTAGTTCCTGACGAGATAACGTACGTGTCGCATATTTTTTTTAATTGCAAAATTTTTCGAGATATAAATATTCGAGTATTTTCCGACTTTTTAATCAATAAGTTATTACATACCTTCTTTCCTTTAATTTTTTTTAAAATTAAAGTTGTGACAAAAGTACTATATTTTATGATAAAAATATTTAAAACGTAAATAAAAATTACTTGGTACTATTTATTTAACAAATAATTTTTCAATGATTTTTTTAACTGTTAGGGATACAATGGACAATTTAAAAAAAAACCTGTGTGTGTGTTCTTCACACATGCAAGAAGTGAATACTTCTGGTATCCGGCTTTTCGTCGGAATGAAAAATTAAAAATATAATCATTACAATAATCGTTAAGATGATTAAAAATAATCATTTAAAAATCTTTAAAAAACTGTGTTGCGGAGCCTGATGAGGCTAACTCAGAGACCTGCGGAGCCTATAGAAGGCGCTCGGACAGAATACAGACTCTTTCAGAAACCCTGCGGAGACCTATATAAGAACAGCAAAAATAATTTTCATGAAAATGATTACAATTACAAAGATTTATTAAAATAACAATTTATAACAATTATCTAAATAATAATCTATTATATCCGAAGGCCCCGCAGCGCTTTCGAAAGACTGCGCAGGGTTGCAGAAGGCCTGCGGGAGCTGTAGGAGGCCTTCTAAAGCCCAGCGCAGTCCTTCGAAAGTGCTGCGCAGAGTTGCAGAAGGCCTGCGGAAGCTGTAGGAGGCCTTCTAAAGCCCTGCACAGTCCTTCGAAAGTGCTGCGCAGAGTCGCAGAAGGCCTGCGGAAGCTGTAGGAGGCCTTCTAAAGCCCTGCGCAGTCCTTTGAAAGTGCTGAGCAGAGTTGCAGAAGGCCTGCGGAGGCTGTAGGAGGGCCCGCAGCACTTTCGAAAGACTGCGCAGGGCTTTAGAAGGCCTCCTACAGCTTCCGCAGGCCTTCTGCGACTCTGCGCAGCACTTTCGAAGGACTGCGCAGGGCTTTAGAAGGCCTCCTACAGCTTCCGCAGGCCTTCTGCAATTCTGCGCAGCACTTTCGAAGGACTGCGCTGGGCTTTAGAAGGCCTCCTACAGCTCCCGCAGGCCTTCTACAACCTTGCACAGTCCTTCGAAAGCGCTGCGGGGCCTTCGGATATAATAGATTATTATTTAGATGATTGTTTTAAATTGTTATTTTAATGAATCTTTGTAATTGTAATTATTTGCATGAAAATTATTTTTGCTGTTCTTATATAGGTCTCCGCAGGGTTTCTGAAAAGTCTGTATTCTGTCCGAGCGCCTTCAATAGGCTCCGCAAGTCTCTGAGTTAGCCTCATCAGGCTCCGCAACACAGTTTTTTAAAGATTTTAAAATGATTGTTTTTAATCATCTTAACGATTATTGTAATGATTATATTTTTAATTTTTCATTCCGGCGAAAAGCCGGATACCAGAAGTATTCACTTCTTGCATGTGTGAAGAACACACACACAGGTTTTTTTTTAAATTGTCCATCGTATCCCTAACAGTTAAAAAAATCATTGAAAAATCATTTGTTAAATAAATAGTACCAAGTAATTTTTATTTACGTTTTAAATATTTTTATCATAAAATATAGTACTTTTGTCACAACTTTAATTAAAAAAAAATTAAAGGAAAGAAGTTATGTAATTACTTATTGATTAAAAAGTCGGAAAATATACCAATATTCATGACGCGAAAAATTTTGCAATTAAAAAAAAAATATTTGACACGATATGTTATCTCGCCAGGAACTAATAATATGCAAAATTTGACTAATCTCTGCGAGGCGACTGATCCGAATTTCTAATTCATCACCTATAGTGATGAATTAGAAAATGATATAAATCACTTACTTCTCGTCTTTCCAACCATATTCTCAGAAGATCGTACACTTATGTTATTCTTCTTCGACACTTTTTCTATAACTGATGAGAAAAATGATGGGACAGTACACCGCAAAATGCACGGTTGCCGATGTGTCGGCACACGGGCAAAGGAGGGGATAAAGAACAAAAACGTAGTTATCAAGCTGTATAGCTATAGCGGTAGGGGTGCAAGGGATTTTCGGAAAAATCTACGTGCACGAAATAAGTCTTATATTGCGCATAATCCTTTACAGGTGTCTGAAGGTCCCTTATACACGCGCATTATTTCTTTAGAGACATTTCGTGTGCGATACCCATACATACACACACACACACACACACACATATATATAGTGCGTCCTCCCAATAAGAAACTGAAAGCACCACTGTCTCTCTCACTCTTTTGCGCACGAAATTCTCGAGCACGGAGTTTACGTCGGAGTAGGAGAGCGCTCGAGTGGCAAACTGGGGAAAGTTTCTTATTGCCGGGTTTTTTATTGGGAGGTTGAACTGCATATACATGTATCCTACTTCCACTTGTGTCCTCCTTCCATCGATTCTCTTACAATCAGAGAGAGATGAAGGGAAAATACCAGCCGATCCGTGAACTGACCCAATGAGACGGTACGCCACGAAAAGCGTGGTTGTCAATTTTCCGGCAAACGGGTGAAGAAGGGGAAGAAGAAAATAGAAAGACAAAAAAGAGTGTGACGAAGAAAGAAAACATCAGTTCACCACGCTTCATCGCACTAGGGGTGTAAGCCGTACCCCGTTTAAATCGCGGGGTGATTAATATTTTACTGGAGCAACGAAAATAAAATTGTATTGCTAGCAATATATTGTGTCTTTGGAATGTGTCATCTATGTCACTTTATAACGTCGTCTCAAATGGCGGGATACGGGCGAGGTTCGTCATAAAAATTCTCGGTTCGCTACAATCCGCAAAAAGAATATCAGTTCGTAAGAATTGTTTATTGAAAAATCTCTTCAAGAAATGGACCTAGTATTATGCATATTTCTTTAAAGACATATATATGGCCGAAGCATCGGGGTCGGTTCACGGGACTCGCCGATTTTTCGTTCTCAGACTCTCGGAGGCGCCTTCGCTAATCCTTTGGAGACGCCGGTGCTCGGGATTTTCCCGACTGCCGGCGGTGGGAGAGAGCGCGAGCGTATCGCGCGCGTGGCACAAAGCTCAGGCCATCCATGAGCCCCGAAATATATGGCGAGACAATTGATTTCTTTACCCGAATTTTTAACGTTCTATAACCAAATTTGGACTAATATTTTATTTTCAGTTTTGTTTTCATGATTGCCATCAGTTTAACTGTATAAACACTTTTTTTAAATGTATTTTAGTATATTTGTATGAGTATTTTTTCAGTATCCTTCTCTCTCCCTATCGCTACAATGAACTATTCATTTCATTCAATAAATATATTCATTTTAGTTTATAAAAATGATTAATTAACAAACTCGTTAATTAATAAACGCCGCCCTGGTCGCTATTCTGCTCCGTCCGCTAAAACATACGAGGAGAGTATCAGTTTATAATAACCGATTCTCATATAATACGATGACAAGAAATACACTTGGGTATAATATGTATTTCTGCACAGGTTACTGGGTGTATATTACCCAGCGCACATATATGCGCGACCCGAAGAATATGACGACTTGCCATAAACTAATTTTTATTGATATTTTCGTTTCAGCATATCTTTGTATAATTAGTAAAAGCTAAATTATTAAATACGTTAGTTAATAAAGTCGCTCTGCCGAAGAGCGTGATGCCAACGACGTTTGTCGCTGTTCGCCTCCGTTCACTCGAATGGACGGAGAACATTTTTATTGTTTAAAAATGTTTATTGATAAATTCGTTAATTAACGAAAATTGCTCTTTTGAAGAGCGAGAAGCTAACGCCGTGTGTCGTTTATTATCCCCGTCCGCTCAAATGGGCGGAGAGAATTTTTATTGTTCAATTAATAAAAATATGTTAATTAATAAAAGTCACTCTGTGAGACTGGGCGATGTCGATGTTTGGCATTATTCCTCTCCTTTTGCTAAAATCGACGGAGAAATGTGTTGAACATTTTCGGCCTGTGACGTATTAGCAACGCGTCGTAACACGTCGACAATAAGGAGCGTCAAAAATGTAAACATTGGGCGCTCACGATGCCATTGTATTGCGCTCCAAGGCGATGCTCGCGGGGCGCTATATATATATAGTCTGCCAACGTGCTCGAGGGTCGCTTCATTTCAGTCGAGGTTAGTCGCTCAACGCTGCTGGCACGTGCGGGCCTATACGCATGTCAGATCGCGACGGCAATTTTCTTTTACGCGAATTCGTTAATTCGTTTATCATATTTGTGCACATAGTGAAAATGTTGGATATCAGTGATAGTACAGTGAGGATATCAGTGATAGTACAGTGAGGATATCAGTGATAGTACAGTGAGGATATCAGTGATAGTGCAGTGAGGATATCAGTGATAGTGCAGTGAGGATATCAGAGATTATTCAGAAAATATCAGTGAGTGTGCCTATATGTGAAAAAGGTGAAAAAGTAAAACACTTAAAAAAACTACATGTGGCATCCGGCTATACGAAACCCGAGTCTGCAGTTTATTTTTTATTTTTTCCAATTTGCATTCATCGCCATTCTGCTTTCATCTACCGTTTTGATCTCAACTATACCTTACAACAAAATTAAGAGATAATTTTTTTGTACCTAATAAAATACAAAGTTTTGACCGGCATTTGTCGTACGGAGATTTAAAAGAATGCCCGTACGAGAAAGAAAACCAAAGATGTACATGTTACATAGTATTCGTTTATTAGGTATACAAAAATTATCCCTTATTTTTGTGAAAACTATAATTGAGGAGACAAAAACGACGAGCAGAATGGCGGCGAATGAGAATTATTTCGTGAGAATAAAAAGTAAATTCAGTGAACGCGTGTGAAAATAAAATGTTGGAACGAAAAAATAAAAGAAATCGAGCGAGTGGTGCCGTCTTCGATTCTTGGAGCCTAGCTCGCGAAAAGCGCGGTTGCCGGTGTTCTGGTCGACGGCGGAGGAAGGCAATGGAAAGCATGAGCGAGCAAGAGAAGGACGGCTGGATAACAGAAGCGACGTCGTACCGTGCGTTTTCGCGCTCGGGGTACAAGCGATCCCGTTTCAATGCAGTTTGGAAACTGAGGTAAGTAATAATTTTTTCGAGCGAGTCAATTTCAGATTTATATCTAGTAATAATTTAATTTAAACTTGTAAATTTGGAAAAATTTCTTTTAATTAACCATTTTTAAACGCCGGTAACTTTAAAAAAAATTAATTAATGGGGACCATTTTTTCTTCAAATTTTTCGTTTTTAAACGCGTTTTATCAGAGAAAAATAAATTCATGTCATACTCTATGAATTTTTTTTTTTTAGTGAAAAATCGCAAAATCGTTTAAAGACCAATTTTCGATTTTTATGTTTCTATTTTTATTTAACTTTGATTTACTCTGAGTTTAATACCGCAACATTCATAATCAGCAGATGTTTTTTTTTATTAAAAAAAAAAACGTTTTCACTGGCGGTCTTTTCTTTTCCTTTCATACCCCCCCCCCCCCCCCCCATCCTTTCGAGACGTCGGTACTCGGGATTTTCTCGATTGCTAGCGATGGGGGACAACGCGCTTGAATTCTTTACCGAATCGGTCTTGCTGCAAAATGTAACTAATATTTTATTTGCATGAGTAGAATAAGGTTAGTTTTTCAATTTACTATAATAGTTCATAAACTCCCTGCTAAAGAGCATGCCCGAGTCGAAATTTTCGGGCGCCTCGAGAATAATTTGAATGGAGCGGAGTGGCGAGGGCCAAAGGTGGGGTTCGAACGTATGCTAAAGGATATATGCCGACCCTCCGCTCACTCCCGAAAATGGCAGAAAGTTTACATTTTGAGTCAATGGAGGGTTGTGGAGGGTCTCGTCGACCCTCTACAACCAACCAGGGACCCTCCTTCGCGCGCTCGTCCAAACCCTCCGGACTCCTCCTTTTAATCTACTAAGGCCCTCCACAACCCTCCTTTTAACCGACTACAGGCCCTCCTCACCCCTCCTTTTAACCGACTAAAGGCCCTCCTCACCCCTACGTCTAACCTACTAAAGGCCCTCCTCGCCCCTCCTTTTAACCGACTACAGGCCCTCCTCACCCCTCCTTTTAACCGACTAAAGGCCCTACTCGCCCCTCTGTTTAACCTACGAAACGGGGTTTAAAACGCCTTAATAATTTTACATATTTATCAGAAAGATATAATTTTATTTTAATTACTGAGATGACCATGTGAAAAGAGTAACATAACTATAATTATAATATAATTATTTAATGTAATAATATAAATCATAAATATATAGTATATATTATATATATATAAAATCTTTTTTTTTAATGTGGGGAGATCCCTTTTCCGGGTTTTTACAATTCTACCTTATTTTTATTTTTTACAACCTCCCAGGTCATCACAGCGAGGTTTTTTGTTGGTCATATCTTTTTTTGGAAGAATCCGAACCGTCAGGATTACAGAAAAACACGTTGTAGAAAATTCTTCCATCGATGCTGAGTGTGGGGATCGAACACGGGACCCTCTGCGTGCGAAGCCAGAGCCCTATCCGCTGAGCCATTGCGCGTTTCATATAAAATATATAAATTTTAGTTTACAGTTATTATCGATATATATTCGGCTTTTTGCAAAATTCACTCACTGACATAAACCAAACTTTGAGAAAAGCCATTCATTACTTTTACCAGAATATTTGGCTTTATCAATAAGTCATGTATATGACTTACTTAAAGTCGATTATTACAGTTGGAATATTCTAGTAAAAATAATGAACGGCTTTTCTCAAGGTTTGGTTTATGTCAGTGAGTGATCTTTTGCAATAAGCCGACTAAATATATAGATAATAACTATAAATTGAAATTTACTTCTATATACGTCAAAGAAAAATAAACCTTAATTTTTTAAATATACGTATGTTTAAAACAAATAAACAAAACGTAAATTTTAAATATAACTTGAAACAAAATCTTTCCAAACACAAGAAAACATCAAATAAAAAAAATTCACGAAACCAATTAAAGTAACTGTAATAAACTCAAAAACCATTATTTTTTCATAGCGGTGATAATACTTTATTGATGCCAGTAGCGGCATTAAAATCGATATGCGTCTTTATGCAAATTGACGACTACTGTTTTATAGCGAGACCGATAAATTCGATGGAATTAGAATAAGATAATGCAGGATGTATGATGCAATGAGAACATTTTTAATGTTTTAAAAATTTGTTTGTCTTGTAATTACTTAATAACGTGATTGTGTTCTATGAGTTAGTATTATTTTTTATATCAATCCTTATATTTTTATACATTTTATACTTTATAGTTGATATTGATATAATATATAAAATCAAATAACTCTTCTTTTAAAAAATGTTCGTACATATTCATGTAAAGATCCATGAAAATTATATATTTTATGAGAAATGGTTGCGAAATGGAGGTGATAATAAAATACACCGACAATTTTTTTTATGAAAATATACCCGAGTCGAAATTTTTACTGCTCCTTACAACCTCCTAGACTCCATTTCCTTTGTAGCGCTTGAGCCGCCGCCCTACCCTCAATGCCAACTCGCCCTCCAGCTCGAATCTAGTCTCATCGATGCTCGCTCGAATATATTCTCAGCCGATGCGGAGGTCGAAAGAGCGGTTAGATATAGGGTTGAGATAACATTTGTATCGCGGACGGGCTGGAAAGGCTCGCCACGCTCAGTTGGGATTGCTAGGAGGGTCGGGAGGGTCCGATTTTTCGAACTTGGGATTGGGAGCAGGCTGTGGAGGGTCGACGATGAGACTAGATTCGAGCTGGAGGGCGAGTTGGCATTGAGGGTAGGGCGGCGGCTCAAGCGCTACAAAGGAAATGGAGTCTAGGAGGTTGTAAGGAGCAGTAAAAATTTCGACTCGGGTGGTCACAGCGACCGCGTCCGCTATAATGGACAGGGAGAATTTTAGTAGATAAGAACTGTTAGTTGATAAATATGGTGATTTTAGTTTGTGTTAGATATGTTACGTTTAGTTCGTAAGAATTATTAATTAACACGCATGTTAATTAATAATTGCCTCGCTGAATAGCGAAGTCACAGCGACGCCTGTCGCTGTTCTCCTCCGTCCGCTAAAACGAACGGAGAGAGTATCAGTTTACAAGAACTGATTATCATATTATAATATGATCGCGAGAAATACATTTTCCTGTAATACATATTTCTTCACAGATGACTGGAGGTATTACCCAGACGCATATATATATATATATATATATATATATATATATATATAGCCGGAGCATTGTGCTCGACTCACGGCACGGCTTGTGTTTACTCTTCGCTTCTCTCTACAGAGAGCGGCGGAGGGGGAATACGAGTAGCCGCATATCGTGCGCGCGTCACGAGGCCCGGATCATCCGCGGGACCCGAGGGATATGGCAACTTGCCATAAACTAATTTTTACAAACATTTTATTTTCAGAAAATATTTGTATAATTATTATAAGATTAATTATACGATATATTAGTTAATAAACTCGCTCTGTCAAAGAGCGAGGTGCCAGCGACGCCTGTCGCTGTGAGTCTGTCCGCACAATGGACAGAGATAATTTTAATTAATAAAAATAACGAATTAACAAATATGTTAATTAATCAACTCGCTCTGCTAAAGAGCGAGATACCAGCGACGTCTGTCGCTGTCCTCCTCCGTCCGCTAAAACGGACGGAGAGAGTATCAGTTTATAAGAACTGATTATCATGTAATATGATTGCATGATATATATGTTTGCATAATATACTATATTTCTTTTCAGAACACTGGGTGTATATTACCCAGAAACACATATATATATATATATATATATATATATATATATATATATATATATATATATATGCATAGCCGAAGCTTTGCGATCGGCTCTTGGGACTGCTTGTGTTCACTCGCTGCCTCTCTTTGCGAGGAGCGGTGGAGGGGGAACACGAGGTTATGTCCAGCGTGCGCGTGGCACGAGGCCCGGGTCGTCCCTACGACCCGAAATATATGGCATCTTGCCATATACTAATTCTTGATAATTTTTATTTTCAGAATTACAATAAGTTTAATTAATAAGTACGTTAATTTATAAACACCGCGCTGATAAAAAGCGAGTGTCAGCGATGTCTGTCGCTGTTCTCCTCCGTCCGCTAACACGGGCGGAGAGAGTATCAGTTCATAAGAACTGTTAGTCATATGCATAATATGATTGCAAGAATTTAATTCTTGAATAATAAATTTCTTTTTTCAGATGAAATTTTTTTATTTTACCTATAAGACTTATTAATTAATAGAGATGTTAATTAATAAGTACCTTGCTAATGGCAAGGGTACAGCAACACTTGTCGCTATTCTCCTCCGTCCGCTACAATGGACGGGGAGAATTATAGTTTATAAGAATTATTAATTAACAGAAATGTTAATTAATAACTACCTTGCTAAAGAGCGAGGTCACAGCGACGTACGTCGCTGTTCTCCTCCGTCCGCTAAAAAACGAACGGGGAGAATATCAGTTTACAAGAACTGATTGTCATATTATAATATGATTGCATGATATATATGTTTGCATAATATACTATATTTCTTTTCAGAACACTGGGTGTATATTACCCAGAAGCACATATATATATATATATATATATATATATATATATATATATATATATATATATATATATATATATATATATAGCCGATATATATATATATGCATAGCCGAAGCTTTGCGATCGGCTCTTGGGACTGCTTGTGTTCACTCGCTGCCTCTCTTTGCGAGGAGCGGTGGAGGGGGAACACGAGGTTATGTCCAGCGTGCGCGTGGCACGAGGCCCGGGTCGTCCCTACGACCCGAAATATATGGCATCTTGCCATATACTAATTCTTGATAATTTTTATTTTCAGTGTTATAATAAGTTTAGTTAATAAGTACGTTAATTTATAAACACCGCTCTGCTAAAGAGCGAGTGTTAGCGATGTCTGTCGCTGTGCTCCTCCGTCCGCTAATACGGGCGGAGAGAGTATCAGTTCATAAGAACTGTTAGTCATATACATAATATGATTGCAAGAATTTAATTCTTGAATAACAAATATTTTTTTTCAGGTGAACATTTTTTATTTAACCTAAAAGAATTATTAATTAACAAACATGTTAATTGATACATACCTTGCTAAAGAGCAAGGGTACAGCGACGTCCGTCGCTGTCCTCCCCCGTCCGCCAAAACGGGCGGAGAGAGTATCAGTTCAGAATAACTGATTATCATGTAATAATGATTGCAAGAAGTACATTCTTGTACAATAAATTTTTCATTACAGATCACTGGGCTTGAATATATATATATATATATATATGCCCGGCTGGAGCTTTGAGATCGGGTCTTGGCACTACCTGTGTCAAGACTTTGTCTCTCTGCGGGGAGCGGTGGAGGGGGAACACGAGGTTCCGTCCAGCGTGCGCGCGGCACGTAGCCCGGGTCGTCCTCACGACCCGAAATATATGGCATCTTGCCATATATTAATTTTTAATAATGTTTTATTTTCAGTGTTATAATAAGTTTAGTTAATAAGTACGTTAATTTATAAACACCGCTCTGCTAAAGAGCGAGTGTTAGCGATGTCTGTCGCTGTGCTCCTCCGTCCGCTAATACGGGCGGAGAGAGTATCAGTTCATAAGAACTGTTAGTCATATACATAATATGATTGCAAGAATTTAATTCTTGAATAATAAATATTTCTTTTCAGATGAAATTTTTTCATTTTACCTATAAGAATTATTAATTAACAGACGTGTTAATTAATACGTACCTTGCTAAAGAGCGAGGGTACAGCGACATCCGTCGCTGTCCTCCGTCCGCTAAAACGGACGTAGAGAGTATCAACATAATATAATATGATGGCAAGAAATACATTTTTGAATAATATATATTTCTTTACAGCTGACTGGGTGTATATTACCCCGACGCATATATATATATATATATATATATATATATATATATAGCCGGAGCATTGTGCTCGGCTCTCGGCACGCCTTGTGTTTACTCTTTGCTTCTCTCTACAGAGAGCGGCGGAGGGGGAATACGAGTAGCCGCATATCGTGCGCGCGTCACGAGGCCCGGATCATCCGCGGGACCCGAGGGATATGGCAACTTGCCATAAACTAATTTTTACAAACATTTTATTTTCAGAAAATATTTGTATAATTATTATAAGATTAATTATAAGATATATTAGTTAATAAACTCGCTCTGTCAAAGAGCGAGGTGCCAGCGACGCCTGTCGCTGTGAGTCTGTCCGCACAATGGACAGAGATATTTTTAATTGCTAAAAATAACGAATTAACAAATATGTTAATTAATCAACTCGCTCTGCTAAAGAGCGAGATACCAGCGACGTCTGTCGCTGTCCTCCTCCGTCCGCTAAAACGGACGGAGAGAGTATCAGTTTATAAGAACTGATTATCATATAATATGATGGCATGAAATTTATTTATGCATAATATACTATATTTCTTTTCAGATAACTGGGTGTATATTACCCAGAAGCATATATATATGCATAGCCGAAGCTTTGCGATCGGCTGTTGGGACTGCTTGTGTTCACTCGCTGCCTCTCTCTGCGGGGAGCGGCGAAGGGGGAACACGAGATTCCGTCCAGCGTGCACGCGGCACGAGGCCCGGGTCGTCCTCACGACCCGAAATATATGGCATCTTGCCATATATTAATTTTTAATAATGTTTTATTTTCAGTGTTATAATAAGTTTAGTTAATAAGTACGTTAATTTATAAACACCGCTCTGCTAAAGAGCGAGTGTTAGCGATGTCTGTCGCTGTGCTCCTCCGTCCGCTAATACGGGCGGAGAGAGTATCAGTTCATAAGAACTGTTAGTCATATACATAATATGATTGCAAGAATTTAATTCTTGAATAACAAATATTTTTTTTCAGGTGAACATTTTTTATTTAACCTAAAAGAATTATTAATTAACAAACATGTTAATTGATACATACCTTGCTAAAGAGCAAGGGTACAGCGACGTCCGTCGCTGTCCTCCCCCGTCCGCCAAAACGGGCGGAGAGAGTATCAGTTCAGAATAACTGATTATCATGTAATAATGATTGCAAGAAGTACATTCTTGTACAATAAATTTTTCATTACAGATCACTGGGCTTGAATATATATATATATATATATATATGCCCGGCTGGAGCTTTGAGATCGGGTCTTGGCACTACCTGTGTCAAGACTTTGTCTCTCTGCGGGGAGCGGTGGAGGGGGAACACGAGGTTCCGTCCAGCGTGCGCGCGGCACGTAGCCCGGGTCGTCCCTATGACCCGAAATATATGGCATCTTGCTATATATTAATTTTTAATAATTTTTTATTTTCAGATTTATAATAAGTTTAGTTAATAAGTACGTTAATTTATAAACACCGCTCTGCTAAAGAGCGAGTGTTAGCGATGTCTGTCGCTGTGCTCCTCCGTCCGCTACAATGGACGGGGAGAATTATAGTTTATAAGAATTATTAATTAACAGAACTGTTAATTAATAACTACCTTGCTAAAGAGCGAGGTTACAGTGACGTCTGTCGCTGTCCTCCTCCGTCCGCTAAAACGGACGGAGAGAGTATTAGTTTATAAGAACTGATTATCATATAATATGATTGCATGAAACATATTTTAGCATAATATACTATATTTCTTTTCAGATGATTGGGTGTATATTACCCAGAAGCATATGTATATGCATAGCCGAAGCTTTGCGATCGGCTCTTGGGACTGCTTGTGTTCACTCGCTGCCTCTCTCTGCGGTGAGGGGCGGAGGGGGAACACGAGGTTCGGTCGAGCGTGCGCGCGGTACGAGGCCCGGGTCGTCCGCACGACCCGAAATATATGGCATCTTGCCATATATTTATTTTTAATAATGTTTTATTTTCAGAATTACAATAAGTTTAATTAATAAGTTCGTTAATTTATAAACACCGCTCTGATAAAGAGCGAGTGTTAGCGATGTCTGTCGCTGTCCTCCTCCGTCCGCTACAATGGACGGGGAGAATTATAGTTTATAAGAATTATTAATTAACAGAAATGTTAATTCATAACTACCTTGCTAAAGAGCGAGGTCACAGTGACGTATGTCGCTGTTTTCCTCCGTCCGCTAAAACGAACGGAGAGAGTATCAGTTTACAAGAACTGATTGTCATATTATAATATGATTGCGAGAAATACATTTTTCTATAATACATATTTCTTCACAGATGACTCGGTGTATATTACCCAGACGCATATATGTATATATATAGCCGGAGCATTGTGCTCGGCTCTCGGCACCGCTTGTGTTTACTCTTTGCTTCTCTCTACAGAGAGCGGCAGAGGGCGAATACGAGTAGCCGCATATCGTGCGCGCGTCACGAGGCCCGGATCATCCACGGGACTCGAGGGATATGGCAACTTGCCATAAATTAATTTTTACAAACATTTTATTTTCAGCACATATTTGTATAATTATTATAAGTGTAATTATAAGACACATTAGTTAATAAACTCGCTCTGTAAAAGAGCGAGATGCCACGACGTTTGTCGTGTATTATCTCCGTTCGCGAAAATGAACGGAGATAATTTTAATTGTTAATAAATATTAATTAACAAATATGTTAATTAATAAACTCGCTCTGCCAAAGAGCGAGATACCACGACGTTTGTCGTATATTATTTCCGTTCGCGAATATGAACGGAGATAATTTTAATTGTTAACAAATGTTAATTAAGAAATATGTTAATTAATAAACTCGCTCTGCCAAAGAGCGAGATGCCACGACGTTTGTCGTATATTATCTCCGTTCGCGAAAATGAACGGAGATAATTTTAATTGTTAATAAATGTTAATTAACAAATGTATTAATTTATTAACTCGCTCTGCCAAAGAGCGAGATGCCACGACGTTTGTCGTATATTATCTCCGTTCGCGAAAATGAACGGAGATAATTTTAATTGTTAACAAATGTTAATTAACAAATATGTTAATTAATAAACTCGCTCTGCAAAAGAGCGAGATGCCAACGACGTTTGTCGTTGCATACTCAGAATTATTATAATTCTGTTGCTCGTATTGTAGCAAAACCAAACTTGAATGTTTGGCATGCTCGGCTGTATAAGTGCTCGCAGTGCACGTACACTCGTGCACGTCACATATACATGGCCGAGCGTTAGTATAAGATTTTCGAGAGGGGTGGGTCACGGCTGGCCCTGCTACGACGCCTCGGCCTTCGGCCCGCGTCGATGTGCCGGCGCTTCGTAGCAGACGCGCGCCGTGACATCTAGCGGTAGTCCGCAGCGGCTCGTAGCGAGCTCTGCACTACCGCGGAGAGAGCGAAGCCGTCGAAATTTTCCTGCGTGTTACACTGCCTCTTAACATTGTTCCATATTTTGGTGGCCCTGGCTCACCGTTATCGGCCGAAACAAGCAAACAAAATTTCGTACCTTCAAGAGTAAAGTGCCCTTTGTACTTTGTTCTGGGCAAATTCCGAGTTGTTCTGGGTTGTTCTATATCTGAATAATATTGTTCCATATTTTGGTGGCCCTGGCTCACCGTTATCGGCCGAAACAAGCAAACAAAATTTTGTACCTACAAGAGTAAAGTGCCCTTTGTACGTTTGTTCCGGATAAACTGAGAGTTGTTCCAGGTTGTTCTATGCCTACTTAACATTGTTCCATATTTTAATAGCTCTGGCTCATCGTTATCGGTCGAAACAAGCAAACAAAATTTCGTACCTACAAGAGTAAAGCGCCCTTTGTACGTTTGTTCCGGATAAACTGAGAGTTGTTCCTGGTTGTTCTATGGGTACTTAACATTGTTCCATATTTTGGTAGCTCTGGCTAGAAGTTATCGGTCATAACAAGCAAACAAAATTTCGTACCTACAAGAGTAAAGTGCCCTTTGTACGTTTGTTCCGGATAAACTGACAGTTGTTCCAGGTTGTTCTATGTCTACTTAACATTGTTCCATATTTTGGTAGCTCTGGCTCACCGTTATCGGCCGAAACAAGCAAACAAAATTTCGTACCTTCAAGAGTAAAGTGCCCTTTGTACGTTTGTTCCGGATAAACTGAGAGTTGTTCCAGGTTGTTCTATGCCTACTTAACATTGTTCCATATTTTGGTAGCTCTGGCTCACCGTTATCGGCCGAAACAAGCAAACAAAATTTCGTACCTTCAAGAGTAAAGTGCCCTTTGTACGTTTGGTCCGGATAAACTGAGAGTTGTTCCAGGTTGTTCTATGCCTACTTAACATTGTTCCATATTTTGGTAGCTCTGCCTCATCGTTATCGGCCGAAACAAGCAAACAAAATTTCGTACCTTCAGGACTAAAGTGCCCTTTGTACGTTTGTTCCGGATAAACTGAGAGTTGTTCAAGGTTGTTCTATGCCTACTTAACATTGTTCCATATTTTGGTAGCTCTGGCTCAACGTTATCGGCCGAAACAAGCAAAACAAAATTCGTACCTTCAAGAGTAAAGTGCCCTTTGTACTTTGTTCTGGGCAAATTCCGAGTTGTTCTGGGTTGTTCTATATCTGAATAATATTGTTCCATATTTTGGTGGCCCTGGCTCATCGTTATCGGTCGAAACAAGCAAACAAAATTTCGGACCTACAAGAGTAAAGTGCCCTTTGTACGTTTGTTCCGGATAAACTGAGAGTTGTTCCAGGTTGCTCTATGTCTACTTAACATTGTTCCATATTTTGGTAGCTTTGGCTCAACGTTATCGGCCGAAACAAGCAAAACAAAATTCGTACCTTCAAGAGTAAAGTGCACTTTGTACTTTGTTCTCGGCAAATTCCGAGTTGTTCTGGGTTGTTCTATATTTGAATAATATTGTTCCATATTTTGGTGGCCCTGGCTAACCGTTATCGGCCGAAACAAGCAAACAAAATTTCGTACCTTCAAGAGTAAAGTGCCCTTTGTACGTTTGTTCCGGATCAACTGAGAGTTGTTCCAGGTTGTTCTATGTCTACTTAACATTGTTCCATATTTTGGTAGCTCTGGCTCAACGTTATCGGTCGAAGCAAGCAAACAAAAATTCGCACCTACTAGAGTAAAGTGCCCTTTGTACGTTTCTTCCGGATAAACTGAGAGTTGTTCCAGGTTGTTCTATGCCTACTTAACATTGTTCCATATTTTGGTAGCTCTGGCTCATCGTTATCGGTCGAAACAAGCAAACAAAATTTCGTACCTACAAGAGTAAAGTGCCCTTTGTACGTTTGTTCCGGATAAACTGAGAGTTGTTCCAGGTTGTTCTATGCCTACTTAACATTGTTCCATACTTTGGTGGCTCTGGCTCAACGTTATCGGTCGAAACAAGCAAACAAAATTTCGGACCTACAAGAGTAAAGTGCCCTTTGTACGTTTGTTCCGGATAAACTGAGAGTTGTTCCAGGTTGTTCTATGTCTTCTTAACATTGTTCCATATTTTGGTGGCCCTGGCTCACCGTTATCGGCCGAAACAAGCAAACAAAATTTCGTACCTTCAAGAGTAAAGTGCCCTTTGTACTTTGTTCTGGGCAAATTCCGAGTTGTTCTGGGTTGTTCTATATCTGAATAATATTGTTCCATATTTTGGTGGCCCTGGCTCACCGTTATCGGCCGAAACAAGCAAACAAAATTTTGTACCTACAAGAGTAAAGTGCCCTTTGTACGTTTGTTCCGGATAAACTGAGAGTTGTTCCAGGTTGTTCTATGCCTACTTAACATTGTTCCATATTTTAATAGCTCTGGCTCATCGTTATCGGTCGAAACAAGCAAACAAAATTTCGTACCTACAAGAGTAAAGTGCCCTTTGTACGTTTGTTCCGGATAAACTGAGAGTTGTTCCTGGTTGTTCTATGCCTACTTAACATTGTTCCATATTTTGGTAGCTCTGGCTCACCGTTATCGGCCGAAACAAGCAAACAAAATTTCGTACCTTCAAGAGTAAAGTGCCCTTTGTACGTTTGGTCCGGATAAACTGAGAGTTGTTCCAGGTTGTTCTATGCCTACTTAACATTGTTCCATATTTTGGTAGCTCTGCCTCATCGTTATCGGCCGAAACAAGCAAACAAAATTTCGTACCTTCAGGAGTAAAGTGCCCTTTGTACGTTTGTTCCGGATAAACTGAGAGTTGTTCAAGGTTGTTCTATGCCTACTTAACATTGTTCCATATTTTGGTAGCTCTGGCTCAACGTTATCGGCCGAAACAAGCAAAACAAAATTCGTACCTTCAAGAGTAAAGTGCCCTTTGTACTTTGTTCTGGGCAAATTCCGAGTTGTTCTGGGTTGTTCTATATCTGAATAATATTGTTCCATATTTTGGTGGCCCTGGCTCATCGTTATCGGTCGAAACAAGCAAACAAAATTTCGGACCTACAAGAGTAAAGTGCCCTTTGTACGTTTGTTCCGGATAAACTGAGAGTTGTTCCAGGTTGCTCTATGTCTACTTAACATTGTTCCATATTTTGGTAGCTTTGGCTCAACGTTATCGGCCGAAACAAGCAAAACAAAATTCGTACCTTCAAGAGTAAAGTGCACTTTGTACTTTGTTCTCGGCAAATTCCGAGTTGTTCTGGGTTGTTCTATATTTGAATAATATTGTTCCATATTTTGGTGGCCCTGGCTAACCGTTATCGGCCGAAACAAGCAAACAAAATTTCGTACCTTCAAGAGTAAAGTGCCCTTTGTACGTTTGTTCCGGATCAACTGAGAGTTGTTCCAGGTTGTTCTATGTCTACTTAACATTGTTCCATATTTTGGTAGCTCTGGCTCAACGTTATCGGTCGAAGCAAGCAAACAAAAATTCGCACCTACTAGAGTAAAGTGCCCTTTGTACGTTTCTTCCGGATAAACTGAGAGTTGTTCCAGGTTGTTCTATGCCTACTTAACATTGTTCCATATTTTGGTAGCTCTGGCTCATCGTTATCGGTCGAAACAAGCAAACAAAATTTCGTACCTACAAGAGTAAAGTGCCCTTTGTACGTTTGTTCCGGATAAACTGAGAGTTGTTCCAGGTTGTTCTATGCCTACTTAACATTGTTCCATACTTTGGTGGCTCTGGCTCAACGTTATCGGTCGAAACAAGCAAACAAAATTTCGGACCTACAAGAGTAAAGTGCCCTTTGTACGTTTGTTCCGGATAAACTGAGAGTTGTTCCAGGTTGTTCTATGTCTTCTTAACATTGTTCCATATTTTGGTGGCCCTGGCTCACCGTTATCGGCCGAAACAAGCAAACAAAATTTCGTACCTTCAAGAGTAAAGTGCCCTTTGTACTTTGTTCTGGGCAAATTCCGAGTTGTTCTGGGTTGTTCTATATCTGAATAATATTGTTCCATATTTTGGTGGCCCTGGCTCACCGTTATCGGCCGAAACAAGCAAACAAAATTTTGTACCTACAAGAGTAAAGTGCCCTTTGTACGTTTGTTCCGGATAAACTGAGAGTTGTTCCAGGTTGTTCTATGCCTACTTAACATTGTTCCATATTTTGGTAGCTCTGGCTCATCGTTATCGGTCGAAACAAGCAAACAAAATTTCGTACCTACAAGAGTAAAGTGCCCTTTTACGTTTGTTCCGGATAAACGGAGAGTTGTTCCAGGTTGTTCTATGCCTACTTAACATTGTTCCATATTTTGGTAGCTCTGGCTCACCGTTAACGGCCAAAACACGCAAAAATGCGAATTTAAACAAATTACGCGCTTGATTTCTTTTTTTCGCTATATCTCTTTAAATGTTTTTCGGAGGGTTCTAATACTTTGGAACAATGTTAAGAACAACTAGAACAACCCAGAACAACAAAAAAATTCATTTTTTGAAAAATGGGGGGCTGCTCAAAAAACGGTTTTTGCTATATCTTTTTTAATTTTTTTTTAGGGTTTTAATATGTCGGGTATGGATAGTTCTATCTCTACTTAACATTGTTCCATACTTTGGTGGCTCTGGGTCAACTTTATCGGTCGAAACAAGCAAACAAAATTTCGGACCTACAAGAGTAAAGTGCCCTTTGTACGTTTGTTCCGGATAAACTGAGAGTTGTTCCAGGTTGTTCTATGTCTACTTAACATTGTTCCATATTTTGGTAGCTCTGGCTCAACGTTATCGGTCGAAACAAGCAAACAAAATTTCGGACCTACAAGAGTAAAGTGCCCTTTGTACGTTTGTTCCGGATAAACTGAGAGTTGTTCCAGGTTGTTCTATGTCTTCTTAACATTGTTCCATATTTTGGTGGCCCTGGCTCACCGTTATCGGCCGAAACAAGCAAACAAAATTTCGTACCTTCAAGAGTAAAGTGCCCTTTGTACGTTTGTTCCAGATAAACTGAGAGTTGTTCCAGGTTGTTCTATGCCTACTTAACATTGTTCCATATTTTGGTAGCTCTGGCTCACCGTTATCGGCCGAAACAAGCAAACAAAATTTCGTACCTTCAAGAGTAAAGTGCCCTTTGTACGTTTGTTCCGGATAAACTGAGAGTTGTTCCAGGTTGTTCTATGCCTACTTAACATTGTTCCATATTTTGGTAGCTCTGGCTCATCGTTATCGGCCGAAACAAGCAAACAAAATTTCGTACCTTCAGGAGTAAAGTGCCCTTTGTACGTTTGTTCCGGATAAACTGAGAGTTGTTCAAGGTTGTTCTATGCCTACTTAACATTGTTCCATATTTTGGTAGCTCTGGCTCAACGTTATCGGCCGAAACAAGCAAAACAAAATCCGTACCTTCAAGAGTAAAGTGCCCTTTGTACTTTGTTCTGGGCAAATTCCGAGTTGTTCTGGGTTGTTCTATATCTGAATAATATTGTTCCGTATTTTGGTGGCCCTGGCTCATAGTTATCGGCCGAAAAAAGCAAACAAAATTTCGTACCTTCAAGAGTAAAGTGCCCTTTGTACGTTTGTTCCGGATAAACTGAGAGTTGTTCCTGGTTGTTCTATGGGTACTTAACATTGTTCCATATTTTGGTAGATCTGGCTAGACGTTATCGGTCAAAACAAGCAAACAAAATTTCGTACCAACAAGAGTAAACTGCCCTTTGTACGTTTGTTCCGGATAAACTGACAGTTGTTCCAGGTTGCTCTATGTCTACTTAACATTGTTCCATATTTTGGTAGCTCTGGCTCACCGTTATCGGCCGAAACAAGCAAACAAAATTTCGTACCTTCAAGAGTAAAGTGCCCTTTGTACGTTTGTTCCGGATAAACTGAGAGTTGTTCCAGGTTGTTCTATGCCTACTTAACATTGTTCCATATTTTGGTAGCTCTGGCTTACCGTTATCGGCCGAAACAAGCAAACAAAATTTCGTACCTTCAAGAGTAAAGTGCCCTTTGTACGTTTGTTCCGGATAAACTGAAAGTTGTTCCAGGTTGTTCTATGCCTACTTAACATTGTTCCATATTTTGGTAGCTCTGGCTCATCGTTATCGGTCGAAACAAGCAAAAAAAATTGTACCTACAAGAGTAAAGTGCCCTTTGTACTTTGTTCTGGGCAAATTCCGAGTTGTTCTGAGTTGTTCTATATCTGAATAATATTGTTTTATATTTTGGTGGCCCTGGCTCAACGTTATCGGTCGAATAAGGGGAAGACATTCATGGCCCTACAAGAGTAAAGTGCCCTTTGTACTTTGTTCTGGGCAAATTCCGAGTTGTTCTGGGTTGTTCTATATCTGAATAATATTGTTCCATATTTTGGTGGCCCTGGCTCATCGTTATCGGCCGAAACAAGCAAAAAAAAATTCGTACCTTCAAGAGTAAAGTGCCCTTTGTACTTCGTTCTGGGCAAATTCCGAGTTGTTCTGAGTTGTTCTATATCTGAATAATATTGTTCCATATTTTGGTGGCCCTGGCTCATAGTTATCGGCCGAAAAAAGCAAACAAAATTTCGTACCTTCAAGAGTAAAGTGCCCTTTGTACGTTTGTTCCGGATAAACTGAGAGTTGTTCCTGGTTGTTCTATGGGTACTTAACATTGTTCCATATTTTGGTAGCTCTGGCTAGACGTTATCGGTCAAAAGAAGCAAACAAAATTTCGTACCTACAAGAGTAAAGTGCCCTTTGTACGTTTGTTCCGGATAAACTGAGAGTTGTTCCAGGTTGCTCTATGTCTACTTAACATTGTTCCATATTTTGGTAGCTCTGGCTCAACGTTATCGGCCAAAACAAGCAAAACAAAATTCGTACCTTCAAGAGTAAAGTGCCCTTTGTACTTTGTTCTGGGCAAATTCCGAGTTGTTCTGGGTTGTTCTATATCTGAATAATATTGTTCCATATTTTGGTGGCCCTGGCTCACCGTTATCGGCCGAAACAAGCAAACAAAATTTCGTACCTTCAAGAGTAAAGTGCCCTTTTTACGTTTGTTCCGGATAAACTGAGAGTTGTTCCAGGTTGTTCTATGTCTACTTAACATTGTTCCATATTTTGGTAGCTCTGGCTCAACGTTATCGGCCGAAACAAGCAAAACAAAATTCGTACCTTCAAGAGTAAAGTGCCCTTTGTACTTTGTTCTGGGCAAATTCCGAGTTGTTCTGGGTTGTTCTATATCTGAATAATATTGTTTCATATTTTGGTGGCCCTGGCTCATAGTTATCGGCCGAAAAAAGCAAACAAAATTTCGTACCTTCAAGAGTAAAGTGCCCTTTGTACGTTTGTTCCGGATAAACTGAGAGTTGTTCCTGGTTGTTCTATGGGTACTTAACATTGTTCCATATTTTGGTAGCTCTGGCTAGACGTTATCGGTCAAAACAAGCAAACAAAATTTCGTACCTACAAGAGTAAAGTGCCCTTTGTACGTTTGTACCGGATAAACTGACAGTTGTTCCAGGTTGCTCTATGTCTAATTAACATTGTTCCATATTTTAGTAGCTCTGGCTCACCGTTATCGGCCGAAACAAGCAAACAAAATTTCGTACCTTCAAGAGTAAAGTGCCCTTTGTACGTTTGTTCCGGATAAACTGAGAGTTGTTCCAGGTTGTTCTATGCCTACTTAACATTGTTCCATATTTTGGTAGCTCTGGCTCACCGTTATCGGCCGAAACAAGCAAACAAAATTTCGTACCTTCAAGAGTAAAGTGCCCTTTGTACTTTGTTCTGGGCAAATTCCGAGTTGTTCTGGGTTGTTCTATATCTGAATAATATTGTTCCATATTTTGGTGGCCCTGGCTCATAGTTATCGGCTGAAAAAAGCAAACAAAATTTCGTACCTTCAAGAGTAAAGTGCCCTTTGTACGTTTGTTCCGGATAAACTGAGAGTTGTTCCTGGTTGTTCTATGGGTACTTAACATTGTTCCATATTTTGGTAGCTCTGGCTAGACGTTATCGGTCAAAACAAGCAAACAAAATTTCGTACCTACAAGAGTAAAGTGCCCTTTGTACGTTTGTTCCGGATAAACTGACAGTTGTTCCAGGTTGCTCTATGTCTACTTAACATTGTTCCATATTTTGGTAGCTCTGGCTCACCGTTATCGGCCGAAACAAGCAAACAAAATTTCGTACCTTCAAGAGTAAAGTGCCCTTTGTACGTTTGTTCCGGATAAACTGAGAGTTGTTCCAGGTTGTTCTATGCCTACTTAACATTGTTCCATATTTTTGTAGCTCTGGCTCACCGTTATCGGCCGAAACAAGCAAACAAAATTTCGTACCTTCAAGAGTAAAGTGCCCTTTGTACGTTTGTTCCGGAAAAACTGAGAGGTGTTCCAGGTTGTTCTATGCCTACTTAACATTGTTCCATATTTTGGTAGCTCTGGCTCATCGTTATCGGCCGAAACAAGCAAACAAAATTTCGTACCTTCAGGAGTAAAGTGCCCTTTGTACGTTTGTTCCGGATAAACTGAGAGTTGTTCAAGGTTGTTCTATGCCTACTTAACATTGTTCCATATTTTGGTACCTCTGGCTCAACGTTATCGGCCGAAACAAGCAAAACAAAATTCGTACCTTCAAGAGTAAAGTGCCCTTTGTACTTTGTTCTGGCCAAATTCCGAGTTGTTCTGGGTTGTTCTATATCTGAATAATATTGTTCCATATTTTGGTGGCCCTGGCTCATCGTTATCGGTCGAAACAAGCAAACAAAATTTCGGACCTACAAGAGTAAAGTGACCTTTGTACGTTTGTTCCGGATAAACTGAGAGTTGTTCCAGATTGCTCTATGTCTACTTAACATTGTTCCATATTTTGGTAGCTTTGGCTCAACGTTATCGGCCGAAACAAGCAACACAAAATTCGTACCTTCAAGAGTAAAGTGCACTTTGTACTTTGTTCTCGGCAAATTCCGAGTTGTTCTGGGTTGTTCTATATTTGAATAATATTGTTCCATATTTTGGTGGCCCTGGCTAACCGTTATCGGCCGAAACAAGCAAACAAAATTTCGTACCTTCAAGAGTAAAGTGCCCTTTGTACGTTTGTTCCGGATAAACTGAGAGTTGTTCCAGGTTGTTCTATGTCTACTTAACATTGTTCCATATTTTGGTAGCTCTGGCTCAACGTTATCGGTCGAAGCAAGCAAACAAAAATTCGCACCTACTAGAGTAAAGTGCCCTTTGTACGTTTCTTCCGGATAAACTGAGAGTTGTTCCAGGTTGTTCTATGCCTACTTAACATTGTTCCATATTTTGGTAGCTCTGGCTCATCGTTATCGGTCGAAACAAGCAAACAAAATTTCGTACCTACAAGAGTAAAGTGCCCTTTGTACGTTTGTTCCGGATAAACTGAGAGTTGTTCCAGGTTGTTCTATGCCTACTTAACATTGTTCCATATTTTGGTAGCTCTGGCTCACCGTGATCGGCCGAAACAAGCAAACAAAATTTCGTACCTTCAAGAGTAAAGTGCCCTTTGTACGTTTGTTCCGGATAAACTGAGAGGTGTTCCAGGTTGTTCTATGCCTACTTAACATTGTTCCATATTTTGGTAGCTCTGGCTCATCGTTATCGGCCGAAACAAGCAAACAAAATTTCGTACCTTCAGGAGTAAAGTGCCCTTTGTACGTTTGTTCCGGATAAACTGAGAGTTGTTCAAGGTTGTTCTATGCCTACTTAACATTGTTCCATATTTTGGTACCTCTGGCTCAACGTTATCGGCCGAAACAAGCAAAACAAAATTCGTACCTTCAAGAGTAAAGTGCCCTTTGTACTTTGTTCTGGCCAAATTCCGAGTTGTTCTGGGTTGTTCTATATCTGAATAATATTGTTCCATATTTTGGTGGCCCTGGCTCATCGTTATCGGTCGAAACAAGCAAACAAAATTTCGGACCTACAAGAGTAAAGTGCCCTTTGTACGTTTGTTCCGGATAAACTGAGAGTTGTTCCAGGTTGCTCTATGTCTACTTAACATTGTTCCATATTTTGGTAGCTTTGGCTCAACGTTATCGGCCGAAACAAGCAACACAAAATTCGTACCTTCAAGAGTAAAGTGCACTTTGTACTTTGTTCTCGGCAAATTCCGAGTTGTTCTGGGTTGTTCTATATTTGAATAATATTGTTCCATATTTTGGTGGCCCTGGCTAACCGTTATCGGCCGAAACAAGCAAACAAAATTTCGTACCTTCAAGAGTAAAGTGCCCTTTGTACGTTTGTTCCGGATAAACTGAGAGTTGTTCCAGGTTGTTCTATGTCTACTTAACATTGTTCCATATTTTGGTAGCTCTGGCTCAACGTTATCGGTCGAAGCAAGCAAACAAAAATTCGCACCTACTAGAGTAAAGTGCCCTTTGTACGTTTCTTCCGGATAAACTGAGAGTTGTTCCAGGTTGTTCTATGCCTACTTAACATTGTTCCATATTTTGGTAGCTCTGGCTCATCGTTATCGGTCGAAACAAGCAAACAAAATTTCGTACCTACAAGAGTAAAGTGCCCTTTGTACGTTTGTTCCGGATAAACTGAGAGTTGTTCCAGGTTGTTCTATGCCTACATAACATTGTTCCATACTTTGGTGGCTCTGGCTCAACGTTATCGGTCGAAACAAGCAAACAAAATTTCGGACCTACAAGAGTAAAGTGCCCTTTGTACGTTTGTTCCGGATAAACTGAGAGTTGTACCAGGTTGTTCTATGTCTTCTTAACATTGTTCCATATTTTGGTGGCCCTGGCTCACCGTTATCGGCCGAAACAAGCAAACAAAATTTCGAACCTTCAAGAGTAAAGTGCCCTTTGTACTTTGTTCTGGGCAAATTCCGAGTTGTTCTGGGTTGTTCTATATCTGAATAATATTGTTTCATATTTTGGTGGCCCTGGCTCACCGTTATCGGCCGAAACAAGCAAACAAAATTTTGTACCTACAAGAGTAAAGTGCCCTTTGTACGTTTGTTCCGGATAAACTGAGAGTTGTTCCAGGTTGTTCTATGCCTACTTAACATTGTTCCATATTTTAATAGCTCTGGCTCATCGTTATCGGTCGAAACAAGCAAACAAAATTTCGTACCTACAAGAGTAAAGTGCCCTTTGTACGTTTGTTCCGGATAAACTGAGAGTTGTTCCAGGTTGTTCTATGCCTACTTAACATTGTTCCATATTTTGGTAGCTCTGGCTCACCGTTAACGGCCAAAACACGCAAAAATGCGAATTTAAACAAATTACGCGCTTGATTTCTTTTTTTCGCTATATCTCTTTAAATGTTTTTCGGAGGGTTCTAATACTTTGGAGCAATGTTAAGAACAACTAGAACAACCCAGAACAACAACAAAATTCATTTTTTGAAAAATGGGGGGCTGCTCAAAAAACGGTTTTTGCTATATCTTTTTTAATTTTTTTTTTAGGGTTTTAATATGTCGGGTAAGGGTAGTTCTATCTCTACTTAACATTGTTCCATACTTTGGTGGCTCTGGGTCAACTTTATCGGTCGAAACAAGCAAACAAAATTTCGGACCTACAAGAGTAAAGTGCCCTTTGTACGTTTGTTCCGGATAAACTGAGAGTTGTTCCAGGTTGTTCTATGTCTACTTAACATTGTTCCATATTTTGGTAGCTCTGGCTCAACGTTATCGGTCGAAACAAGCAAACAAAATTTCGGACCTACAAGAGTAAAGTGCCCTTTGTACGTTTGTTCCGGATAAACTGAGAGTTGTTCCAGGTTGTTCTATGTCTTCTTAACATTGTTCCATATTTTGGTGGCCCTGGCTCACCGTTATCGGCCGAAACAAGCAAACAAAATTTCGTACCTTCAAGAGTAAAGTGCCCTTTGTACGTTTGTTCCGGATAAACTGAGAGTTGTTCCAGGTTGTTCTATGCCTACTTAACATTGTTCCATATTTTGGTCGCTCTAACTCACCGTTATCGGCCGAAACAAGCAAACAAAATTTCGTACCTTCAAGAGTAAAGTGCCCTTTGTACGTTTGTTCCGGATAAACTGAGAGTTGTTCCAGGTTGTTCTATGCCTACTTAACATTGTTCCATATTTTGGTAGCTCTGGCTCATCGTTATCGGCCGAAACAAGCAAACAAAATTTCGTACCTTCAGGAGTAAAGTGCCCTTTGTACGTTTGTTCCGGATAAACTGAGAGTTGTTCAAGGTTGTTCTATGCCTACTTAACATTGTTCCATATTTTGGTAGCTCTGGCTCAACGTTATCGGCCGAAACAAGCGAAACAAAATTCGTACCTTCAAGAGTAAAGTGCCCTTTGTACTTTGTTCTGGGCAAATTCCGAGTTGTTCTGGGTTGTTCTATATCTGAATAATATTGTTCCATATTTTGGTGGCCCTGGCTCATAGTTATCGGCCGAAAAAAGCAAACAAAATTTCGTACCTTCAAGAGTAAAGTGCCCTTTGTACGTTTGTTCCGGATAAACTGAGAGTTGTTCAAGGTTGTTCTATGCCTACTTAACATTGTTCCATACTTTGGTGGCTCTGGCTCAACGTTATCGGTCGAAACAAGCAAACAAAATTTCGGACCTACAAGAGTAAAGTGCCCTTTGTACGTTTGTTCCGGATAAACTGAGAGATGTTCCAGGTTGTTCTATGCCTACTTAACATTGTTCCATATTTTGGTAGCTCTGGCTCAACGTTATCGGCCGAAACAAGCAAAACAAAATTCGTACCTTCAAGAGTAAAGTGCCCTTTGTACTTTGTTCTGGGCAAATTCCGAGTTGTTCTGGGTTGTTCTATATCTGAATAATATTGTTCCATATTTTGGTGGCCCTGGCTTACCGTTATCGGCCGAAACAAGCAAACAAAATTTCGTACCTTCAAGAGTAAAGTGCCCTTTGTACGTTTGTTCCGAATAAACTGAGAGTTGTTCCAGGTTGTTCTATGCCTACTTAACATTGTTCCATATTTTGGTAGCTCTGGCTCAACGTTATCGGCCGAAACAAGCAAAACAAAATTCGTACCTTCAAGAGTAAAGTGCCCTTTGTACTTTGTTCTGGGCAAATTCCGAGTTGTTCTGGGTTGTTCTATATCTGAATAATATTGTTCCATATTTTGGTGGCCCTGGCTCATAGTTATCGGCCGAAAAAAGCAAACAAAATTTCGTACCTTCAAGAGTAAAGTGCCCTTTGTACGTGTGTTCCGGATAAACTGAGAGTTGTTCCTGGTTGTTCTATGGGTACTTAACATTGTTCCATATTTTGGTAGCTCTGGCTCGACGTTATCGGTCAAAACAAGCAAACAAAATTTCGTACCTACAAGAGTAAAGTGCCCTTTGTACGTTTGTTCCGGATAAACTGACAGTTGTTCCAGGTTGCTCTATGTCTAATTAACATTGTTCCATATTTTGGTAGCTCTGGCTCACCGTTATCGGCCGAAACAAGCAAACAAAATTTCGTACCTTCAAGAGTAAAGTGCCCTTTGTACGTTTGTTCCGGATAAACTGAGAGTTGTTCCAGGTTGTTCTATGCCTACTTCACATTGTTCCATATTTTGGTAGCTCTGGCTCATCGTTATCGGTCGAAACAAGCAAACAAAATTTCGTACCTACAAGAGTAAAGTGCCCTTTGTACGTTTGTTCCGGATAAACTGAGAGTTGTTCCAGGTTGTTCTATGCCTACTTAACATTGTTCCATACTTTGGTGGCTCTGGCTCAACGTTATCGGTCGAAACAAGCAAACAAAATTTCGGACCTACAAGAGTAAAGTGCCCTTTGTACGTTTGTTCCGGATAAACTGAGAGTTGTTCCAGGTTGTCCTAGGTCTTCTTAACATTGGTCCATATTTTGGTGGCCCTGGCTCACCGTTATCGGCCGAAACAAGCAAACAAAATTTCGTACCTTCAAGAGTAAAGTGCCCTTTGTACTTTGTTCTGGGCAAATTCCGAGTTGTTCTGGGTTGTTCTATATCTGAATAATATTGTTCCATATTTTGGTGGCCCTGGCTCACCGTTATCGGCCGAAACAAGCAAACAAAATTTTGTACCTACAAGAGTAAAGTGCCCTTTGTACGTTTGTTCCGGATAAACTGAGAGTGTTTCAAGGTTGTTCTATGCCTACTTAACATTGTTCCATATTTTGGTAGCTCTGGCTCAACGTTATCGGCCGAAACAAGCAAAACAAAATCCGTACCTTCAAGAGTAAAGTGCCCTTTGTACTTTGTTCTGAGCAAATTCCGAGTTGTTCTGGGTTGTTCTATATCTGAATAATATTGTTCCATATTTTGGTGGCCCTGGCTCATAGTTATCGGCCGAAAAAAGCAAACAAAATTTCGTACCTTCAAGAGTAAAGTGCCCTTTGTACGTTTGTTCCGGATAAACTGAGAGTTGTTCAAGGTTGTTCTATGCCTACTTAACATTGTTCCATACTTTGGTGGCTCTGGCTCAACGTTATCGGTCGAAACAAGCAAACAAAATTTCGGACCTACAAGAGTAAAGTGCCCTTTGTACGTTTGATCCGGATAAACTGAGAGTTGTTCCAGGTTGTTCTATGCCTACTTAACATTGCTCCATATTTTGGGAGCTCTGGCTCAACGTTATCGGCCGAAACAAGCAAAACAAAATTCGTACCTTCAAGAGTAAAGTGCCCTTTGTACTTTGTTCTGGGCAAATTCCGAGTTGTTCTGGGTTGTTCTATATCTGAATAATATTGTTCGATATTTTGGTGGCCCTGGCTCACCGTTATCGGCCGAAACAAGCAAACAAAATTTCGTACCTTCAAGAGTAAAGTGCCCTTTGTACGTTTGTTCCGAATAAACTGAGAGTTGTTCCAGGTTGTTCTATGCCTACTTAACATTGTTCCATATTTTGGTAGCTCTGGCTCAACGTTATCGGCCGAAACAAGCAAAACAAAATTCGTACCTTCAAGAGTAAAGTGGCCTTTGTACTTTGTTCTGGGCAAATTCCGAGTTGTTCTGGGTTGTTCAATATCTGAATAATATTGTTCCATATTTTGGTGGCCCTGGCTCATAGTTATCGGCCGATAAAAGCAAACAAAATTTCGTACCTTCAAGAGTAAAGTGCCCTTTGTACGTTTGTTCCGGATAAACTGAGAGTTGTTCCTGGTTGTTCTACGGGTACTTAACATTGTTCCATATTTTGGTAGCTCTGGCTAGACGTTATCGGTCAAAACAAGCAAACAAAATTTCGTACCTACAGGAGTAAAGTGCCCTTTGTACGTTTGTTCCGGATAAACTGACAGTTGTTCCAGGTTGCTCTATGTCTAATTAACATTGTTCCATATTTTGGTAGCTCTGGCTCACCGTTATCGGCCGAAACAAGCAAACAAAATTTCGTACCTTCAAGAGTAAAGTGCCCTTTGTACGTTTGTTCCGGATAAACTGAGAGTTGTTCCAGGTTGTTCTATGCCTACTTAACATTGTTCCATATTTTGGTAGCTCTGGCTCAACGTTATCGGCCGAAACAAGCAAAACAAAATTCGTACCTTCAAGAGTAAAGTGCCCTTTGTACTTTGTTCTGGGCAAATTCCTAGTTGTTCTGGGTTGTTCTATATCTGAATAATATTGTTCCATATTTTGGTGGCCCTGGCTCACCGTTATCGGCCGAAACAAGCAAACAAAATTTCGTACCTTCAAGAGTAAAGTGCCCTTTGTACGTTTGTTCCGAATAAACTGAGAGTTGTTCCAGGTTGTTCTATGCCTACTTAACATTGTTCCATATTTTGGTAGCTCTGGCTCAACGTTATCGGCCGAAACAAGCAAAACAAAATTCGTACCTTCAAGAGTAAAGTGGCCTTTGTACTTTGTTCTGGGCAAATTCCGAGTTGTTCTGGGTTGTTCGATATCTGAATAATATTGTTCCATATTTTGGTGGCCCTGGCTCATAGTTATCGGCCGAAAAAAGCAAACAAAATTTCGTACCTTCAAGAGTAAAGTGCCCTTTGTACGTTTGTTCCGGATAAACTGAGAGTTGTTCCTGGTTGTTCTATGGGTACTTAACATTGTTCCATATTTTGGTAGCTCTGGCTAGACGTTATCGGTCAAAACAAGCAAACAAAATTTCGTACCTACAAGAGTAAAGTGCCCTTTGTACGTTTGTTCCGGATAAACTGACAGTTGTTCCAGGTTGCTCTATGTCTAATTAACATTGTTCCATATTTTGGTAGCTCTGGCTCACCGTTATCGGCCGAAACAAGCAAACAAAATTTCGTACCTTCAAGAGTAAAGTGCCCTTTGTACGTTTGTTCCGGATAAACTGAGAGTTGTTCCAGGTTGTTCTATGCCTACTTAACATTGTTCCATATTTTGGTAGCTCTGGCTCACCGTTATCGGCCGAAACAAGCAAACAAAATTTCGGACCTACAAGAGTAAAGTGCCCTTTGTACGTTTGTTCCGGATAAACTGAGAGTTGTTCCAGGTTGTTCTATGCCTACTTAACATTGTTCCATATTTTGGTAGCTCTGGCTCATCGTTATCGGCCGAAACAAGCAAACAAAATTTCGTACCTTCAGGAGTAAAGTGCCCTTTGTACGTTTGTTCCGGATAAACTGAGAGTTGTTCAAGGTTGTACTATGCCAACTTAACATTGTTCCATATTTTGGTAGCTCTGGCTCAACGTTATCGACCGAAACAAGCAAAACAAAATTCGTACCTTCAAAAGTAAAGTGCCCTTTGTACTTTGTTCTGGGCAAATTCCGAGTTGTTCTGGGTTGTTCTATATCTGAATAATATTGTTCCATATTTTGGTGGCCCTGGCTCATCGTTATCGGTCGAAACAAGCAAACAAAATTTGGGACCTACAAGAGTAAAGTGCCCTTTGTACGTTTGTTCCGGATAAACTGAGAGTTGTTCCAGGTTGCTCTATGTCTACTTAACATTGTTCCATATTTTGGTAGCTTTGGCTCAACGTTATCGGCCGAAACAAGCAAAACAACATTCGTACCTTCAAGAGTAAAGTGCACTTTGTACTTTGTTCTCGGCAAATTCCGAGTTGTTCTGGGTTGTTCTATATTTAAATAATATTGTTCCATATTTTGGTGGCCCTGGCTAACCGTTATCGGCCGAAACAAGCAAACAAAATTTCGTACCTTCAAGAGTAAAGTGCCCTTTGTACGTTTGTTCCGGATAAACTGAGAGTTGTTCCAGGTTGTTCTATGTCTACTTAACATTGTTCCATATTTTGGTAGCTCTGGCTCAACGTTATCGGTCGAAGCAAGCAAACAAAAATTCGCACCTACTAGAGTAAAGTGCCCTTTGTACGTTTCTTCCGGATAAACTGAGAGTTGTTCCAGGTTGTTCTATGCCTACTTAACATTGTTCCATATTTTGGTAGCTCTGGCTCATCGTTATCGGTCGAGACAAGCAAACAAAATTTCGTACCTACAAGAGTAAAGTGCCCTTTGTACGTTTGTTCCGGATAAACTGAGAGTTGTTCCAGGTTGTTCTATGCCTACTTAACATTGTTCCATACTTTGGTGGCTCTGGCTCAACGTTATCGGTCGAAACAAGCAAACAAAATTTCGGACCTACAAGAGTAAAGTGCCCTTTGTACGTTTGTTCCGGATAAACTGAGAGTTGTTCCAGGTTGTTCTATGTCTTCTTAACATTGTTCCATATTTTGGTGGCCCTGGCTCACCGTTATCGGCCGAAACAAGCAAACAAAATTTCGTACCTTCAAGAGTAAAGTGCCCTTTGTACGTTTGTTCCGGATAAACTGAAAGTTGTTCTAGGTTGTTCTATGCCTACTTAACATTGTTCCATATTTTGGTAGATCTGGCTCATCGTTATCGGCCGAAACAAGCAAACAAAATTTCGTACCTTCAGGAGTAAAGTGCCCTTTGTACGTTTGTTCCGGATAAACTGAGAGTTGTTCAAGGTCGTTCTATGCCTACTTAACATTGTTCCATATTTTGGTAGCTCTGGCTCAACGTTATCGGCCGAAACAAGCAAAACAAAATTCGTACCTTCAAGAGTAAAGTGCCCTTTGTACTTTGTTCTGGGCAAATTCCGAGTTGTTCTGGGTTGTTCTATATCTGAATAATATTGTTCCATATTTTGGTGGCCCTGGCTCATCGTTATCGGTCGAAACAAGCAAACAAAATTTCGGACCTACAAGAGTAAAGTGCCCTTTGTACGTTTGTTCCGGATAAACTGAGAGTTGTTCCAGGTTGCTCTATGTCTACTTAACATTGTTCCATATTTTGGTAGCTCTGGCTCAACGTTATCGGCCGAAACAAGCAAAACAAACTTCGTACCTTCAAGAGTAAAGTGCCCTTTGTACTTTGTTCTGGGCAAATTCCGAGTTGTTCTGGGTTGTTCTATATCTGAATAATATTGTTCCATATTTTGGTGGCGCTGGCTCATAGTTATCGGCCGAAAAAAGCAAACAAAATTTCGTACCTTCAAGAGTAAAGTGCCCTTTGTACGTTTGTTCCGGATGAACTGAGAGTTGTTCCTGGTTGTTCTATGGGTACTTAACATTGTTCCATATTTTGGTAGCTCTGGCTAGACGTTATCGGTCAAAACAAGCAAACAAAATTTCGTACCTACAAGAGTAAAGTGCCCTTTGTACGTTTGTTCCGGATAAACTGACAGTTGTTCCAGGTTGCTCTATGTCTACTTAACATTGTTCCATATTTTGGTAGCTCTGGCTCACCGTTATCGGCCGAAACAAGCAAACAAAATTTCGTACCTTCAGGAGTAAAGTGCCCTTTGTACGTTTGTTCCGGATAAACTGAGAGTTGTTCCAGGTTGTTCTATGCCTACTTAACATTGTTCCATATTTTGGTAGCTCTGGCTCAACGTTATCGGCCGAAACAAGCAAAACAAAATTCGTACCTTCAAGAGTAAAGTGCCCTTTGTACTTTGTTCTGGGCAAATTCCGAGTTGTTCTGGGTTGTTCTATATCTGAATAATATTGTTCCATATTTTGGTGGCCCTGGCTCATCGTTATCGGTCGAAACAAGCAAACAAAATTTCGGACCTACAAGAGTAAAGTGCCCTTTGTACGTTTGTTCCGGATAAACTGAGAGTTGTTCCAGGTTGCTCTATGTCTACTTAACATTGTTCCATATTTTGGTAGCTTTGGCTCAACGTTATCGGCCGAAACAAGCAAAACAAAATTCGTACCTTCAAGAGTAAAGTGCACTTTGTACTTTGTTCTCGGCAAATTCCGAGTTGTTCTGGGTTGTTCTATATTTGAATAATATTGTTCCATATTTTGGTGGCCCTGGCTAACCGTTATCGGCCGAAACAAGCAAACAAAATTTCGTACCTTCAAGAGTAAAGTGCCCTTTGTACTTTGTTCTGGGCAAATTCCGAGTTGTTCTGGGTTGTTCTATATCTGAATAATATTGTTCCATATTTTGGTGGCCCTGGCTCATAGTTATCGGCTGAAAAAAGCAAACAAAATTTCGTACCTTCAAGAGTAAAGTGCCCTTTGTACGTTTGTTCCGGATAAACTGAGAGTTGTTCCTGGTTGTTCTATGGGTACTTAACATTGTTCCATATTTTGGTAGCTCTGGCTAGACGTTATCGGTCAAAACAAGCAAACAAAATTTCGTACCTACAAGAGTAAAGTGCCCTTTGTACGTTTGTTCCGGATAAACTGACAGTTGTTCCAGGTTGCTCTATGTCTACTTAACATTGTTCCATATTTTGGTAGCTCTGGCTCACCGTTATCGGCCGAAACAAGCAAACAAAATTTCGTACCTTCAAGAGTAAAGTGCCCTTTGTACGTTTGTTCCGGATAAACTGAGAGTTGTTCCAGGTTGTTCTATGCCTACTTAACATTGTTCCATATTTTGGTAGCTCTGGCTCACCGTTATCGGCCGAAACAAGCAAACAAAATTTCGTACCTTCAAGAGTAAAGTGCCCTTTGTACGTTTGTTCCGGATAAACTGAGAGGTGTTCCAGGTTGTTCTATGCCTACTTAACATTGTTCCATATTTTGGTAGCTCTGGCTCATCGTTATCGGCCGAAACAAGCAAAACAAAATTCGTACCTTCAAGAGTAAAGTGCCCTTTGTACTTTGTTCTGGGCAAATTCCGAGTTGTTCTGGGTTGTTCTATATCTGAATAATATTGTTCCATATTTTGGTGGCCCTGGCTCACCGTTATCGGCCGAAACAAGCAAACAAAATTTCGTACCTTCAAGAGTAAAGTGCCCTTTGTACGTTTGTTCCGAATAAACTGAGAGTTGTTCCAGGTTGTTCTATGCCTACTTAACATTGTTCCATATTTTGGTAGCTCTGGCTCAACGTTATCGGCCGAAACAAGCAAAACAAAATTCGTACCTTCAAGAGTAAAGTGCCCTTTGTACTTTGTTCTGGGCAAATTCCGAGTTGTTCTGGGTTGTTCTATATCTGAATAATATTGTTCCATATTTTGGTGGCCCTGGCTCATAGTTATCGGCCGAAAAAAGCAAACAAAATTTCGTACCTTCAAGAGTAAAGTGCCCTTTGTACGTGTGTTCCGGATAAACTGAGAGTTGTTCCTGGTTGTTCTATGGGTACTTAACATTGTTCCATATTTTGGTAGCTCTGGCTCGACGTTATCGGTCAAAACAAGCAAACAAAATTTCGTACCTACAAGAGTAAAGTGCCCTTTGTACGTTTGTTCCGGATAAACTGACAGTTGTTCCAGGTTGCTCTATGTCTAATTAACATTGTTCCATATTTTGGTAGCTCTGGCTCACCGTTATCGGCCGAAACAAGCAAACAAAATTTCGTACCTTCAAGAGTAAAGTGCCCTTTGTACGTTTGTTCCGGATAAACTGAGAGTTGTTCCAGGTTGTTCTATGCCTACTTCACATTGTTCCATATTTTGGTAGCTCTGGCTCATCGTTATCGGTCGAAACAAGCAAACAAAATTTCGTACCTACAAGAGTAAAGTGCCCTTTGTACGTTTGTTCCGGATAAACTGAGAGTTGTTCCAGGTTGTTCTATGCCTACTTAACATTGTTCCATACTTTGGTGGCTCTGGCTCAACGTTATCGGTCGAAACAAGCAAACAAAATTTCGGACCTACAAGAGTAAAGTGCCCTTTGTACGTTTGTTCCGGATAAACTGAGAGTTGTTCCAGGTTGTCCTAGGTCTTCTTAACATTGGTCCATATTTTGGTGGCCCTGGCTCACCGTTATCGGCCGAAACAAGCAAACAAAATTTCGTACCTTCAAGAGTAAAGTGCCCTTTGTACTTTGTTCTGGGCAAATTCCGAGTTGTTCTGGGTTGTTCTATATCTGAATAATATTGTTCCATATTTTGGTGGCCCTGGCTCACCGTTATCGGCCGAAACAAGCAAACAAAATTTTGTACCTACAAGAGTAAAGTGCCCTTTGTACGTTTGTTCCGGATAAACTGAGAGTGTTTCAAGGTTGTTCTATGCCTACTTAACATTGTTCCATATTTTGGTAGCTCTGGCTCAACGTTATCGGCCGAAACAAGCAAAACAAAATCCGTACCTTCAAGAGTAAAGTGCCCTTTGTACTTTGTTCTGAGCAAATTCCGAGTTGTTCTGGGTTGTTCTATATCTGAATAATATTGTTCCATATTTTGGTGGCCCTGGCTCATAGTTATCGGCCGAAAAAAGCAAACAAAATTTCGTACCTTCAAGAGTAAAGTGCCCTTTGTACGTTTGTTCCGGATAAACTGAGAGTTGTTCAAGGTTGTTCTATGCCTACTTAACATTGTTCCATACTTTGGTGGCTCTGGCTCAACGTTATCGGTCGAAACAAGCAAACAAAATTTCGGACCTACAAGAGTAAAGTGCCCTTTGTACGTTTGATCCGGATAAACTGAGAGTTGTTCCAGGTTGTTCTATGCCTACTTAACATTGCTCCATATTTTGGGAGCTCTGGCTCAACGTTATCGGCCGAAACAAGCAAAACAAAATTCGTACCTTCAAGAGTAAAGTGCCCTTTGTACTTTGTTCTGGGCAAATTCCGAGTTGTTCTGGGTTGTTCTATATCTGAATAATATTGTTCCATATTTTGGTGGCCCTGGCTCACCGTTATCGGCCGAAACAAGCAAACAAAATTTCGTACCTTCAAGAGTAAAGTGCCCTTTGTACGTTTGTTCCGAATAAACTGAGAGTTGTTCCAGGTTGTTCTATGCCTACTTAACATTGTTCCATATTTTGGTAGCTCTGGCTCAACGTTATCGGCCGAAACAAGCAAAACAAAATTCGTACCTTCAAGAGTAAAGTGGCCTTTGTACTTTGTTCTGGGCAAATTCCGAGTTGTTCTGGGTTGTTCAATATCTGAATAATATTGTTCCATATTTTGGTGGCCCTGGCTCATAGTTATCGGCCGAAAAAAGCAAACAAAATTTCGTACCTTCAAGAGTAAAGTGCCCTTTGTACGTTTGTTCCGGATAAACTGAGAGTTGTTCCTGGTTGTTCTACGGGTACTTAACATTGTTCCATATTTTGGTAGCTCTGGCTAGACGTTATCGGTCAAAACAAGCAAACAAAATTTCGTACCTACAGGAGTAAAGTGCCCTTTGTACGTTTGTTCCGGATAAACTGACAGTTGTTCCAGGTTGCTCTATGTCTAATTAACATTGTTCCATATTTTGGTAGCTCTGGCTCACCGTTATCGGCCGAAACAAGCAAACAAAATTTCGTACCTTCAAGAGTAAAGTGCCCTTTGTACGTTTGTTCCGGATAAACTGAGAGTTGTTCCAGGTTGTTCTATGCCTACTTAACATTGTTCCATATTTTGGTAGCTCTGGCTCAACGTTATCGGCCGAAACAAGCAAAACAAAATTCGTACCTTCAAGAGTAAAGTGCCCTTTGTACTTTGTTCTGGGCAAATTCCTAGTTGTTCTGGGTTGTTCTATATCTGAATAATATTGTTCCATATTTTGGTGGCCCTGGCTCACCGTTATCGGCCGAAACAAGCAAACAAAATTTCGTACCTTCAAGAGTAAAGTGCCCTTTGTACGTTTGTTCCGAATAAACTGAGAGTTGTTCCAGGTTGTTCTATGCCTACTTAACATTGTTCCATATTTTGGTAGCTCTGGCTCAACGTTATCGGCCGAAACAAGCAAAACAACATTCGTACCTTCAAGAGTAAAGTGGCCTTTGTACTTTGTTCTGGGCAAATTCCGAGTTGTTCTGGGTTGTTCGATATCTGAATA
The DNA here is from genome assembly GCA_964017225.1 of Netelia inedita. Classification (NCBI taxonomy): domain Eukaryota; kingdom Metazoa; phylum Arthropoda; class Insecta; order Hymenoptera; family Ichneumonidae; genus Netelia; species Netelia inedita. The sequence goes on from OZ024922.1 coordinate 22,655,664, forward strand.
ATATTGTTCCATATTTTGGTGGCCCTGGCTCATAGTTATCGGCCGAAAAAAGCAAACAAAATTTCGTACCTTCAAGAGTAAAGTGCCCTTTGTACGTTTGTTCCGGATAAACTGAGAGTTGTTCCTGGTTGTTCTATGGGTACTTAACATTGTTCCATATTTTGGTAGCTCTGGCTAGACGTTATCGGTCAAAACAAGCAAACAAAATTTCGTACCTACAAGAGTAAAGTGCCCTTTGTACGTTTGTTCCGGATAAACTGACAGTTGTTCCAGGTTGCTCTATGTCTAATTAACATTGTTCCATATTTTGGTAGCTCTGGCTCACCGTTATCGGCCGAAACAAGCAAACAAAATTTCGTACCTTCAAGAGTAAAGTGCCCTTTGTACGTTTGTTCCGGATAAACTGAGAGTTGTTCCAGGTTGTTCTATGCCTACTTAACATTGTTCCATATTTTGGTAGCTCTGGCTCACCGTTATCGGCCGAAACAAGCAAACAAAATTTCGGACCTACAAGAGTAAAGTGCCCTTTGTACGTTTGTTCCGGATAAACTGAGAGTTGTTCCAGGTTGTTCTATGCCTACTTAACATTGTTCCATATTTTGGTAGCTCTGGCTCATCGTTATCGGCCGAAACAAGCAAACAAAATTTCGTACCTTCAGGAGTAAAGTGCCCTTTGTACGTTTGTTCCGGATACACTGAGAGTTGTTCAAGGTTGTACTATGCCAACTTAACATTGTTCCATATTTTGGTAGCTCTGGCTCAACGTTATCGACCGAAACAAGCAAAACAAAATTCGTACCTTCAAAAGTAAAGTGCCCTTTGTACTTTGTTCTGGGCAAATTCCGAGTTGTTCTGGGTTGTTCTATATCTGAATAATATTGTTCCATATTTTGGTGGCCCTGGCTCATCGTTATCGGTCGAAACAAGCAAACAAAATTTGGGACCTACAAGAGTAAAGTGCCCTTTGTACGTTTGTTCCGGATAAACTGAGAGTTGTTCCAGGTTGCTCTATGTCTACTTAACATTGTTCCATATTTTGGTAGCTTTGGCTCAACGTTATCGGCCGAAACAAGCAAAACAACATTCGTACCTTCAAGAGTAAAGTGCACTTTGTACTTTGTTCTCGGCAAATTCCGAGTTGTTCTGGGTTGTTCTATATTTAAATAATATTGTTCCATATTTTGGTGGCCCTGGCTAACCGTTATCGGCCGAAACAAGCAAACAAAATTTCGTACCTTCAAGAGTAAAGTGCCCTTTGTACGTTTGTTCCGGATAAACTGAGAGTTGTTCCAGGTTGTTCTATGTCTACTTAACATTGTTCCATATTTTGGTAGCTCTGGCTCAACGTTATCGGTCGAAGCAAGCAAACAAAAATTCGCACCTACTAGAGTAAAGTGCCCTTTGTACGTTTCTTCCGGATAAACTGAGAGTTGTTCCAGGTTGTTCTATGCCTACTTAACATTGTTCCATATTTTGGTAGCTCTGGCTCATCGTTATCGGTCGAGACAAGCAAACAAAATTTCGTACCTACAAGAGTAAAGTGCCCTTTGTACGTTTGTTCCGGATAAACTGAGAGTTGTTCCAGGTTGTTCTATGCCTACTTAACATTGTTCCATACTTTGGTGGCTCTGGCTCAACGTTATCGGTCGAAACAAGCAAACAAAATTTCGGACCTACAAGAGTAAAGTGCCCTTTGTACGTTTGTTCCGGATAAACTGAGAGTTGTTCCAGGTTGTTCTATGTCTTCTTAACATTGTTCCATATTTTGGTGGCCCTGGCTCACCGTTATCGGCCGAAACAAGCAAACAAAATTTCGTACCTTCAAGAGTAAAGTGCCCTTTGTACGTTTGTTCCGGATAAACTGAAAGTTGTTCTAGGTTGTTCTATGCCTACTTAACATTGTTCCATATTTTGGTAGATCTGGCTCATCGTTATCGGCCGAAACAAGCAAACAAAATTTCGTACCTTCAGGAGTAAAGTGCCCTTTGTACGTTTGTTCCGGATAAACTGAGAGTTGTTCAAGGTCGTTCTATGCCTACTTAACATTGTTCCATATTTTGGTAGCTCTGGCTCAACGTTATCGGCCGAAACAAGCAAAACAAAATTCGTACCTTCAAGAGTAAAGTGCCCTTTGTACTTTGTTCTGGGCAAATTCCGAGTTGTTCTGGGTTGTTCTATATCTGAATAATATTGTTCCATATTTTGGTGGCCCTGGCTCATCGTTATCGGTCGAAACAAGCAAACAAAATTTCGGACCTACAAGAGTAAAGTGCCCTTTGTACGTTTGTTCCGGATAAACTGAGAGTTGTTCCAGGTTGCTCTATGTCTACTTAACATTGTTCCATATTTTGGTAGCTCTGGCTCAACGTTATCGGCCGAAACAAGCAAAACAAACTTCGTACCTTCAAGAGTAAAGTGCCCTTTGTACTTTGTTCTGGGCAAATTCCGAGTTGTTCTGGGTTGTTCTATATCTGAATAATATTGTTCCATATTTTGGTGGCGCTGGCTCATAGTTATCGGCCGAAAAAAGCAAACAAAATTTCGTACCTTCAAGAGTAAAGTGCCCTTTGTACGTTTGTTCCGGATGAACTGAGAGTTGTTCCTGGTTGTTCTATGGGTACTTAACATTGTTCCATATTTTGGTAGCTCTGGCTAGACGTTATCGGTCAAAACAAGCAAACAAAATTTCGTACCTACAAGAGTAAAGTGCCCTTTGTACGTTTGTTCCGGATAAACTGACAGTTGTTCCAGGTTGCTCTATGTCTACTTAACATTGTTCCATATTTTGGTAGCTCTGGCTCACCGTTATCGGCCGAAACAAGCAAACAAAATTTCGTACCTTCAGGAGTAAAGTGCCCTTTGTACGTTTGTTCCGGATAAACTGAGAGTTGTTCCAGGTTGTTCTATGCCTACTTAACATTGTTCCATATTTTGGTAGCTCTGGCTCAACGTTATCGGCCGAAACAAGCAAAACAAAATTCGTACCTTCAAGAGTAAAGTGCCCTTTGTACTTTGTTCTGGGCAAATTCCGAGTTGTTCTGGGTTGTTCTATATCTGAATAATATTGTTCCATATTTTGGTGGCCCTGGCTCATCGTTATCGGTCGAAACAAGCAAACAAAATTTCGGACCTACAAGAGTAAAGTGCCCTTTGTACGTTTGTTCCGGATAAACTGAGAGTTGTTCCAGGTTGCTCTATGTCTACTTAACATTGTTCCATATTTTGGTAGCTTTGGCTCAACGTTATCGGCCGAAACAAGCAAAACAAAATTCGTACCTTCAAGAGTAAAGTGCACTTTGTACTTTGTTCTCGGCAAATTCCGAGTTGTTCTGGGTTGTTCTATATTTGAATAATATTGTTCCATATTTTGGTGGCCCTGGCTAACCGTTATCGGCCGAAACAAGCAAACAAAATTTCGTACCTTCAAGAGTAAAGTGCCCTTTGTACTTTGTTCTGGGCAAATTCCGAGTTGTTCTGGGTTGTTCTATATCTGAATAATATTGTTCCATATTTTGGTGGCCCTGGCTCATAGTTATCGGCTGAAAAAAGCAAACAAAATTTCGTACCTTCAAGAGTAAAGTGCCCTTTGTACGTTTGTTCCGGATAAACTGAGAGTTGTTCCTGGTTGTTCTATGGGTACTTAACATTGTTCCATATTTTGGTAGCTCTGGCTAGACGTTATCGGTCAAAACAAGCAAACAAAATTTCGTACCTACAAGAGTAAAGTGCCCTTTGTACGTTTGTTCCGGATAAACTGACAGTTGTTCCAGGTTGCTCTATGTCTACTTAACATTGTTCCATATTTTGGTAGCTCTGGCTCACCGTTATCGGCCGAAACAAGCAAACAAAATTTCGTACCTTCAAGAGTAAAGTGCCCTTTGTACGTTTGTTCCGGATAAACTGAGAGTTGTTCCAGGTTGTTCTATGCCTACTTAACATTGTTCCATATTTTGGTAGCTCTGGCTCACCGTTATCGGCCGAAACAAGCAAACAAAATTTCGTACCTTCAAGAGTAAAGTGCCCTTTGTACGTTTGTTCCGGATAAACTGAGAGGTGTTCCAGGTTGTTCTATGCCTACTTAACATTGTTCCATATTTTGGTAGCTCTGGCTCATCGTTATCGGCCGAAACAAGCAAACAAAATTTCGTACCTTCAGGAGTAAAGTGCCCTTTGTACGTTTGTTCCGGATAAACTGAGAGTTGTTCAAGGTTGTTCTATGCCTACTTAACATTGTTCCATATTTTGGTACCTCTGGCTCAACGTTATCGGCCGAAACAAGCAAAACAAAATTCGTACCTTCAAGAGTAAAGTGCCCTTTGTACTTTGTTCTGGCCAAATTCCGAGTTGTTCTGGGTTGTTCTATATCTGAATAATATTGTTCCATATTTTGGTGGCCCTGGCTCATCGTTATCGGTCGAAACAAGCAAACAAAATTTCGGACCTACAAGAGTAAAGTGACCTTTGTACGTTTGTTCCGGATAAACTGAGAGTTGTTCCAGATTGCTCTATGTCTACTTAACATTGTTCCATATTTTGGTAGCTTTGGCTCAACGTTATCGGCCGAAACAAGCAACACAAAATTCGTACCTTCAAGAGTAAAGTGCACTTTGTACTTTGTTCTCGGCAAATTCCGAGTTGTTCTGGGTTGTTCTATATTTGAATAATATTGTTCCATATTTTGGTGGCCCTGGCTAACCGTTATCGGCCGAAACAAGCAAACAAAATTTCGTACCTTCAAGAGTAAAGTGCCCTTTGTGCGTTTGTTCCGGATAAACTGAGAGTTGTTCCAGGTTGTTCTATGTCTACTTAACATTGTTCCATATTTTGGTAGCTCTGGCTCAACGTTATCGGTCGAAGCAAGCAAACAAAAATTCGCACCTACTAGAGTAAAGTGCCCTTTGTACGTTTCTTCCGGATAAACTGAGAGTTGTTCCAGGTTGTTCTATGCCTACTTAACATTGTTCCATATTTTGGTAGCTCTGGCTCATCGTTATCGGTCGAAACAAGCAAACAAAATTTCGTACCTACAAGAGTAAAGTGCCCTTTGTACGTTTGTTCCGGATAAACTGAGAGTTGTTCCAGGTTGTTCTATGCCTACTTAACATTGTTCCATATTTTGGTAGCTCTGGCTCACCGTTATCGGCCGAAACAAGCAAACAAAATTTCGTACCTTCAAGAGTAAAGTGCCCTTTCTACGTTTGTTCCGGATAAACTGAGAGGTGTTCCAGGTTGTTCTATGCCTACTTAACATTGTTCCATATTTTGGTAGCTCTGGCTCATCGTTATCGGCCGAAACAAGCAAACAAAATTTCGTACCTTCAGGAGTAAAGTGCCCTTTGTACGTTTGTTCCGGATAAACTGAGAGTTGTTCAAGGTTGTTCTATGGCTACTTAACATTGTTCCATATTTTGGTACCTCTGGCTCAACGTTATCGGCCGAAACAAGCAAAACAAAATTCGTACCTTCAAGAGTAAAGTGCCCTTTGTACTTTGTTCTGGCCAAATTCCGAGTTGTTCTGGGTTGTTCTATATCTGAATAATATTGTTCCATATTTTGGTGGCCCTGGCTCATCGTTATCGGTCGAAACAAGCAAACAAAATTTCGGACCTACAAGAGTAAAGTGCCCTTTGTACGTTTGTTCCGGATAAACTGAGAGTTGTTCCAGGTTGCTCTATGTCTACTTAACATTGTTCCATATTTTGGTAGCTTTGGCTCAACGTTATCGGCCGAAACAAGCAACACAAAATTCGTACCTTCAAGAGTAAAGTGCACTTTGTACTTTGTTCTCGGCAAATTCCGAGTTGTTCTGGGTTGTTCTATATTTGAATAATATTGTTCCATATTTTGGTGGCCCTGGCTAACCGTTATCGGCCGAAACAAGCAAACAAAATTTCGTACCTTCAAGAGTAAAGTGCCCTTTGTACGTTTGTTCCGGATAAACTGAGAGTTGTTCCAGGTTGTTCTATGTCTACTTAACATTGTTCCATATTTTGGTAGCTCTGGCTCAACGTTATCGGTCGAAGCAAGCAAACAAAAATTCGCACCTACTAGAGTAAAGTGCCCTTTGTACGTTTCTTCCGGATAAACTGAGAGTTGTTCCAGGTTGTTCTATGCCTACTTAACATTGTTCCATATTTTGGTAGCTCTGGCTCATCGTTATCGGTCGAAACAAGCAAACAAAATTTCGTACCTACAAGAGTAAAGTGCCCTTTGTACGTTTGTTCCGGATAAACTGAGAGTTGTTCCAGGTTGTTCTATGCCTACATAACATTGTTCCATACTTTGGTGGCTCTGGCTCAACGTTATCGGTCGAAACAAGCAAACAAAATTTCGGACCTACAAGAGTAAAGTGCCCTTTGTACGTTTGTTCCGGATAAACTGAGAGTTGTTCCAGGTTGTTCTATGTCTTCTTAACATTGTTCCATATTTTGGTGGCCCTGGCTCACCGTTATCGGCCGAAACAAGCAAACAAAATTTCGTACCTTCAAGAGTAAAGTGCCCTTTGTACTTTGTTCTGGGCAAATTCCGAGTTGTTCTGGGTTGTTCTATATCTGAATAATATTGTTCCATATTTTGGTGGCCCTGGCTCACCGTTATCGGCCGAAACAAGCAAACAAAATTTTGTACCTACAAGAGTAAAGTGCCCTTTGTACGTTTGTTCCGGATAAACTGAGAGTTGTTCCAGGTTGTTCTATGCCTACTTAACATTGTTCCATATTTTAATAGCTCTGGCTCATCGTTATCGGTCGAAACAAGCAAACAAAATTTCGTACCTACAAGAGTAAAGCGCCCTTTGTACGTTTGTTCCGGATAAACTGAGAGTTGTTCCTGGTTGTTCTATGGGTACTTAACATTGTTCCATATTTTGGTAGCTCTGGCTAGAAGTTATCGGTCATAACAAGCAAACAAAATTTCGTACCTACAAGAGTAAAGTGCCCTTTGTACGTTTGTTCCGGATAAACTGACAGTTGTTCCAGGTTGCTCTATGTCTACTTAACATTGTTCCATATTTTGGTAGCTCTGGCTCACCGTTATCGGCCGAAACAAGCAAACAAAATTTCGTACCTTCAAGAGTAAAGTGCCCTTTGTACGTTTGTTCCGGATAAACTGAGAGTTGTTCCAGGTTGTTCTATGCCTACTTAACATTGTTCCATATTTTGGTAGCTCTGGCTCACCGTTATCGGCCGAAACAAGCAAACAAAATTTCGTACCTTCAAGAGTAAAGTGCCCTTTGTACGTTTGGTCCGGATAAACTGAGAGTTTTTCCAGGTTGTTCTATGCCTACTTAACATTGTTCCATATTTTGGTAGCTCTGCCTCATCGTTATCGGCCGAAACAAGCAAACAAAATTTCGTACCTTCAGGACTAAAGTGCCCTTTGTACGTTTGTTCCGGATAAACTGAGAGTTGTTCAAGGTTGTTCTATGCCTACTTAACATTGTTCCATATTTTGGTAGCTCTGGCTCAACGTTATCGGCCGAAACAAGCAAAACAAAATTCGTACCTTCAAGAGTAAAGTGCCCTTTGTACTTTGTTCTGGGCAAATTCCGAGTTGTTCTGGGTTGTTCTATATCTGAATAATATTGTTCCATATTTTGGTGGCCCTGGCTCATCGTTATCGGTCGAAACAAGCAAACAAAATTTCGGACCTACAAGAGTAAAGTGCCCTTTGTACGTTTGTTCCGGATAAACTGAGAGTTGTTCCAGGTTGCTCTATGTCTACTTAACATTGTTCCATATTTTGGTAGCTTTGGCTCAACGTTATCGGCCGAAACAAGCAAAACAAAATTCGTACCTTCAAGAGTAAAGTGCACTTTGTACTTTGTTCTCGGCAAATTCCGAGTTGTTCTGGGTTGTTCTATATTTGAATAATATTGTTCCATATTTTGGTGGCCCTGGCTAACCGTTATCGGCCGAAACAAGCAAACAAAATTTCGTACCTTCAAGAGTAAAGTGCCCTTTGTACGTTTGTTCCGGATCAACTGAGAGTTGTTCCAGGTTGTTCTATGTCTACTTAACATTGTTCCATATTTTGGTAGCTCTGGCTCAACGTTATCGGTCGAAGCAAGCAAACAAAAATTCGCACCTACTAGAGTAAAGTGCCCTTTGTACGTTTCTTCCGGATAAACTGAGAGTTGTTCCAGGTTGTTCTATGCCTACTTAACATTGTTCCATATTTTGGTAGCTCTGGCTCATCGTTATCGGTCGAAACAAGCAAACAAAATTTCGCACCTACAAGAGTAAAGTGCCCTTTGTACGTTTGTTCCGGATAAACTGAGAGTTGTTCCAGGTTGTTCTATGCCTACTTAACATTGTTCCATACTTTGGTGGCTCTGGCTCAACGTTATCGGTCGAAACAAGCAAACAAAATTTCGGACCTACAAGAGTAAAGTGCCCTTTGTACGTTTGTTCCGGATAAACTGAGAGTTGTTCCAGGTTGTTCTATGTCTTCTTAACATTGTTCCATATTTTGGTGGCCCTGGCTCACCGTTATCGGCCGAAACAAGCAAACAAAATTTCGTACCTTCAAGAGTAAAGTGCCCTTTGTACTTTGTTCTGGGCAAATTCCGAGTTGTTCTGGGTTGTTCTATATCTGAATAATATTGTTCCATATTTTGGTGGCCCTGGCTCACCGTTATCGGCCGAAACAAGCAAACAAAATTTTGTACCTACAAGAGTAAAGTGCCCTTTGTACGTTTGTTCCGGATAAACTGAGAGTTGTTCCAGGTTGTTCTATGCCTACTTAACATTGTTCCATATTTTAATAGCTCTGGCTCATCGTTATCGGTCGAAACAAGCAAACAAAATTTCGTACCTACAAGAGTAAAGTGCCCTTTGTACGTTTGTTCCGGATAAACTGAGAGTTGTTCCTGGTTGTTCTATGGGTACTTAACATTGTTCCATATTTTGGTAGCTCTGGCTAGAAGTTATCGGTCATAACAAGCAAACAAAATTTCGTACCTACAAGAGTAAAGTGCCCTTTGTACGTTTGTTCCGGATAAACTGACAGTTGTTCCAGGTTGCTCTATGTCTACTTAACATTGTTCCATATTTTGGTAGCTCTCGCTCACCGTTATCGGCCGAAACAAGCAAACAAAATTTCGTACCTTCAAGAGTAAAGTGCCCTTTGTACGTTTGTTCCGGATAAACTGAGAGTTGTTCCAGGTTGTTCTATGCCTACTTAACATTGTTCCATATTTTGGTAGCTCTGGCTCACCGTTATCGGCCGAAACAAGCAAACAAAATTTCGTACCTTCAAGAGTAAAGTGCCCTTTGTACGTTTGGTCCGGATAAACTGAGAGTTGTTCCAGGTTGTTCTATGCCTACTTAACATTGTTCCATATTTTGGTAGCTCTGCCTCATCGTTATCGGCCGAAACAAGCAAACAAAATTTCGTACCTTCAGGAGTAAAGTGCCCTTTGTACGTTTGTTCCGGATAAACTGAGAGTTGTTCAAGGTTGTTCTATGCCTACTTAACATTGTTCCATATTTTGGTAGCTCTGGCTCAACGTTATCGGCCGAAACAAGCAAAACAAAATTCGTACCTTCAAGAGTAAAGTGCCCTTTGTACTTTGTTCTGGGCAAATTCCGAGTTGTTCTGGGTTGTTCTATATCTGAATAATATTGTTCCATATTTTGGTGGCCCTGGCTCATCGTTATCGGTCGAAACAAGCAAACAAAATTTCGGACCTACAAGAGTAAAGTGCCCTTTGTACGTTTGTTCCGGATAAACTGAGAGTTGTTCCAGGTTGCTCTATGTCTACTTAACATTGTTCCATATTTTGGTAGCTTTGGCTCAACGTTATCGGCCGAAACAAGCAAAACAAAATTCGTACCTTCAAGAGTAAAGTGCACTTTGTACTTTGTTCTCGGCAAATTCCGAGTTGTTCTGGGTTGTTCTATATTTGAATAATATTGTTCCATATTTTGGTGGCCCTGGCTAACCGTTATCGGCCGAAACAAGCAAACAAAATTTCGTACCTTCAAGAGTAAAGTGCCCTTTGTACGTTTGTTCCGGATCAACTGAGAGTTGTTCCAGGTTGTTCTATGTCTACTTAACATTGTTCCATATTTTGGTAGCTCTGGCTCAACGTTATCGGTCGAAGCAAGCAAACAAAAATTCGCACCTACTAGAGTAAAGTGCCCTTTGTACGTTTCTTCCGGATAAACTGAGAGTTGTTCCAGGTTGTTCTATGCCTACTTAACATTGTTCCATATTTTGGTAGCTCTGGCTCATCGTTATCGGTCGAAACAAGCAAACAAAATTTCGTACCTACAAGAGTAAAGTGCCCTTTGTACGTTTGTTCCGGATAAACTGAGAGTTGTTCCAGGTTGTTCTATGCCTACTTAACATTGTTCCATACTTTGGTGGCTCTGGCTCAACGTTATCGGTCGAAACAAGCAAACAAAATTTCGGACCTACAAGAGTAAAGTGCCCTTTGTACGTTTGTTCCGGATAAACTGAGAGTTGTTCCAGGTTGTTCTATGTCTTCTTAACATTGTTCCATATTTTGGTGGCCCTGGCTCACCGTTATCGGCCGAAACAAGCAAACAAAATTTCGTACCTTCAAGAGTAAAGTGCCCTTTGTACTTTGTTCTGGGCAAATTCCGAGTTGTTCTGGGTTGTTCTATATCTGAATAATATTGTTCCATATTTTGGTGGCCCTGGCTCACCGTTATCGGCCGAAACAAGCAAACAAAATTTTGTACCTACAAGAGTAAAGTGCCCTTTGTACGTTTGTTCCGGATAAACTGAGAGTTGTTCCAGGTTGTTCTATGCCTACTTAACATTGTTCCATATTTTAATAGCTCTGGCTCATCGTTATCGGTCGAAACAAGCAAACAAAATTTCGTACCTACAAGAGTAAAGTGCCCTTTGTACGTTTGTTCCGGATAAACGGAGAGTTGTTCCAGGTTGTTCTATGCCTACTTAACATTGTTCCATATTTTGGTAGCTCTGGCTCACCGTTAACGGCCAAAACACGCAAAAATGCGAATTTAAACAAATTACGCGCTTGATTTCTTTTTTTCGCTATATCTCTTTAAATGTTTTTCGGAGGGTTCTAATACTTTGGAACAATGTTAAGAACAACTAGAACAACCCAGAACAACAAAAAAATTCATTTTTTGAAAAATGGGGGGCTGCTCAAAAAACGGTTTTTGCTATATCTTTTTTAATTTTTTTTTAGGGTTTTAATATGTCGGGTATGGATAGTTCTATCTCTACTTAACATTGTTCCATACTTTGGTGGCTCTGGGTCAACTTTATCGGTCGAAACAAGCAAACAAAATTTCGGACCTACAAGAGTAAAGTGCCCTTTGTACGTTTGTTCCGGATAAACTGAGAGTTGTTCCAGGTTGTTCTATGTCTACTTAACATTGTTCCATATTTTGGTAGCTCTGGCTCAACGTTATCGGTCGAAACAAGCAAACAAAATTTCGGACCTACAAGAGTAAAGTGCCCTTTGTACGTTTGTTCCGGATAAACTGAGAGTTGTTCCAGGTTGTTCTATGTCTTCTTAACATTGTTCCATATTTTGGTGGCCCTGGCTCACCGTTATCGGCCGAAACAAGCAAACAAAATTTCGTACCTTCAAGAGTAAAGTGCCCTTTGTACGTTTGTTCCAGATAAACTGAGAGTTGTTCCAGGTTGTTCTATGCCTACTTAACATTGTTCCATATTTTGGTAGCTCTGGCTCACCGTTATCGGCCGAAACAAGCAAACAAAATTTCGTACCTTCAAGAGTAAAGTGCCCTTTGTACGTTTGTTCCGGATAAACTGAGAGTTGTTCCAGGTTGTTCTATGCCTACTTAACATTGTTCCATATTTTGGTAGCTCTGGCTCATCGTTATCGGCCGAAACAAGCAAACAAAATTTCGTACCTTCAGGAGTAAAGTGCCCTTTGTACGTTTGTTCCGGATAAACTGAGAGTTGTTCAAGGTTGTTCTATGCCTACTTAACATTGTTCCATATTTTGGTAGCTCTGGCTCAACGTTATCGGCCGAAACAAGCAAAACAAAATCCGTACCTTCAAGAGTAAAGTGCCCTTTGTACTTTGTTCTGGGCAAATTCCGAGTTGTTCTGGGTTGTTCTATATCTGAATAATATTGTTCCGTATTTTGGTGGCCCTGGCTCATAGTTATCGGCCGAAAAAAGCAAACAAAATTTCGTACCTTCAAGAGTAAAGTGCCCTTTGTACGTTTGTTCCGGATAAACTGAGAGTTGTTCCTGGTTGTTCTATGGGTACTTAACATTGTTCCATATTTTGGTAGATCTGGCTAGACGTTATCGGTCAAAACAAGCAAACAAAATTTCGTACCAACAAGAGTAAACTGCCCTTTGTACGTTTGTTCCGGATAAACTGACAGTTGTTCCAGGTTGCTCTATGTCTACTTAACATTGTTCCATATTTTGGTAGCTCTGGCTCACCGTTATCGGCCGAAACAAGCAAACAAAATTTCGTACCTTCAAGAGTAAAGTGCCCTTTGTACGTTTGTTCCGGATAAACTGAGAGTTGTTCCAGGTTGTTCTATGCCTACTTAACATTGTTCCATATTTTGGTAGCTCTGGCTTACCGTTATCGGCCGAAACAAGCAAACAAAATTTCGTACCTTCAAGAGTAAAGTGCCCTTTGTACGTTTGTTCCGGATAAACTGAAAGTTGTTCCAGGTTGTTCTATGCCTACTTAACATTGTTCCATATTTTGGTAGCTCTGGCTCATCGTTATCGGCCGAAACAAGCAAACAAATTTTCGTACCTTCAGGAGTAAAGTGCCCTTTGTACGTTTGTTCCGGATAAACTGAGAGTTGTTCAAGGTTGTTCTATGCCTACTTAACATTGTTCCATATTGTGGTAGCTCTGGCTCAACGTTATCGGCCGAAACAAGCAAAACAAAATTCGTACCATCAAGAGTAAAGTGCCCTTTGTACTTTGTTCTGGGCAAATTCCGAGTTGTTCTGGGTTGTTCTATATCTGAATAATATTGTTCCATATTTTGGTGGCCCTGGCTCATCGTTATCGGTCGAAACAAGCAAACAAAATTTCGGACCTACAAGAGTAAAGTGCCCTTTGTACGTTTGTTCCGGATAAACTGAGAGTTGTTCCAGGTTGTTCTATGTCTTCTTAACATTGTTCCATATTTTGGTGGCCCTGGCTCACCGTTATCGGCCGAAACAAGCAAACAAAATTTCGTACCTTCAAGAGTAAAGTGCCCTTTGTACTTTGTTCTGGGCAAATTCCGAGTTGTTCTGGGTTGTTCTATATCTGAATAATATTGTTCCATATTTTGGTGGCCCTGGCTCACCGTTATCGGCCGAAACAAGCAAACAAAATTTTGTACCTACAAGAGTAAAGTGCCCTTTGTACGTTTGTTCCGGATAAACTGAGAGTTGTTCCAGGTTGTTCTATGCCTACTTAACATTGTTCCATATTTTAATAGCTCTGGCTCATCGTTATCGGTCGAAACAAGCAAACAAAATTTCGTACCTACAAGAGTAAAGTGCCCTTTGTACGTTTGTTCCGGATAAACTGAGAGTTGTTCCTGGTTGTTCTATGGGTACTTAACATTGTTCCATATTTTGGTAGCTCTGGCTAGAAGTTATCGGTCATAACAAGCAAACAAAATTTCGTACCTACAAGAGTAAAGTGCCCTTTGTACGTTTGTTCCGGATAAACTGACAGTTGTTCCAGGTTGCTCTATGTCTACTTAACATTGTTCCATATTTTGGTAGCTCTGGCTCACCGTTATCGGCCGAAACAAGCAAACAAAATTTCGTACCTTCAAGAGTAAAGTGCCCTTTGTACGTTTGTTCCGGATAAACTGAGAGTTGTTCCAGGTTGTTCTATGCCTACTTAACATTGTTCCATATTTTGGTAGCTCTGGCTCACCGTTATCGGCCGAAACAAGCAAACAAAATTTCGTACCTTCAAGAGTAAAGTGCCCTTTGTACGTTTGTTCCGGATAAACTGAGAGGTGTTCCAGGTTGTTCTATGCCTACTTAACATTGTTCCATATTTTGGTAGCTCTGGCTCATCGTTATCGGCCGAAACAAGCAAACAAAATTTCGTACCTTCAGGAGTAAAGTGCCCTTTGTACGTTTGTTCCGGATAAACTGAGAGTTGTTCAAGGTTGTTCTATGCCTACTTAACATTGTTCCATATTTTGGTACCTCTGGCTCAACGTTATCGGCCGAAACAAGCAAAACAAAATTCGTACCTTCAAGAGTAAAGTGCCCTTTGTACTTTGTTCTGGCCAAATTCCGAGTTGTTCTGGGTTGTTCTATATCTGAATAATATTGTTCCATATTTTGGTGGCCCTGGCTCATCGTTATCGGTCGAAACAAGCAAACAAAATTTCGGACCTACAAGAGTAAAGTGACCTTTGTACGTTTGTTCCGGATAAACTGAGAGTTGTTCCAGATTGCTCTATGTCTACTTAACATTGTTCCATATTTTGGTAGCTTTGGCTCAACGTTATCGGCCGAAACAAGCAACACAAAATTCGTACCTTCAAGAGTAAAGTGCACTTTGTACTTTGTTCTCGGCAAATTCCGAGTTGTTCTGGGTTGTTCTATATTTGAATAATATTGTTCCATATTTTGGTGGCCCTGGCTAACCGTTATCGGCCGAAACAAGCAAACAAAATTTCGTACCTTCAAGAGTAAAGTGCCCTTTGTACGTTTGTTCCGGATAAACTGAGAGTTGTTCCAGGTTGTTCTATGTCTACTTAACATTGTTCCATATTTTGGTAGCTCTGGCTCAACGTTATCGGTCGAAGCAAGCAAACAAAAATTCGCACCTACTAGAGTAAAGTGCCCTTTGTACGTTTCTTCCGGATAAACTGAGAGTTGTTCCAGGTTGTTCTATGCCTACTTAACATTGTTCCATATTTTGGTAGCTCTGGCTCATCGTTATCGGTCGAAACAAGCAAACAAAATTTCGTACCTACAAGAGTAAAGTGCCCTTTGTACGTTTGTTCCGGATAAACTGAGAGTTGTTCCAGGTTGTTCTATGCCTACTTAACATTGTTCCATATTTTGGTAGCTCTGGCTCACCGTTATCGGCCGAAACAAGCAAACAAAATTTCGTACCTTCAAGAGTAAAGTGCCCTTTCTACGTTTGTTCCGGATAAACTGAGAGGTGTTCCAGGTTGTTCTATGCCTACTTAACATTGTTCCATATTTTGGTAGCTCTGGCTCATCGTTATCGGCCGAAACAAGCAAACAAAATTTCGTACCTTCAGGAGTAAAGTGCCCTTTGTACGTTTGTTCCGGATAAACTGAGAGTTGTTCAAGGTTGTTCTATGGCTACTTAACATTGTTCCATATTTTGGTACCTCTGGCTCAACGTTATCGGCCGAAACAAGCAAAACAAAATTCGTACCTTCAAGAGTAAAGTGCCCTTTGTACTTTGTTCTGGCCAAATTCCGAGTTGTTCTGGGTTGTTCTATATCTGAATAATATTGTTCCATATTTTGGTGGCCCTGGCTCATCGTTATCGGTCGAAACAAGCAAACAAAATTTCGGACCTACAAGAGTAAAGTGCCCTTTGTACGTTTGTTCCGGATAAACTGAGAGTTGTTCCAGGTTGCTCTATGTCTACTTAACATTGTTCCATATTTTGGTAGCTTTGGCTCAACGTTATCGGCCGAAACAAGCAACACAAAATTCGTACCTTCAAGAGTAAAGTGCACTTTGTACTTTGTTCTCGGCAAATTCCGAGTTGTTCTGGGTTGTTCTATATTTGAATAATATTGTTCCATATTTTGGTGGCCCTGGCTAACCGTTATCGGCCGAAACAAGCAAACAAAATTTCGTACCTTCAAGAGTAAAGTGCCCTTTGTACGTTTGTTCCGGATAAACTGAGAGTTGTTCCAGGTTGTTCTATGTCTACTTAACATTGTTCCATATTTTGGTAGCTCTGGCTCAACGTTATCGGTCGAAGCAAGCAAACAAAAATTCGCACCTACTAGAGTAAAGTGCCCTTTGTACGTTTCTTCCGGATAAACTGAGAGTTGTTCCAGGTTGTTCTATGCCTACTTAACATTGTTCCATATTTTGGTAGCTCTGGCTCATCGTTATCGGTCGAAACAAGCAAACAAAATTTCGTACCTACAAGAGTAAAGTGCCCTTTGTACGTTTGTTCCGGATAAACTGAGAGTTGTTCCAGGTTGTTCTATGCCTACATAACATTGTTCCATACTTTGGTGGCTCTGGCTCAACGTTATCGGTCGAAACAAGCAAACAAAATTTCGGACCTACAAGAGTAAAGTGCCCTTTGTACGTTTGTTCCGGATAAACTGAGAGTTGTTCCAGGTTGTTCTATGTCTTCTTAACATTGTTCCATATTTTGGTGGCCCTGGCTCACCGTTATCGGCCGAAACAAGCAAACAAAATTTCGTACCTTCAAGAGTAAAGTGCCCTTTGTACTTTGTTCTGGGCAAATTCCGAGTTGTTCTGGGTTGTTCTATATCTGAATAATATTGTTCCATATTTTGGTGGCCCTGGCTCACCGTTATCGGCCGAAACAAGCAAACAAAATTTTGTACCTACAAGAGTAAAGTGCCCTTTGTACGTTTGTTCCGGATAAACTGAGAGTTGTTCCAGGTTGTTCTATGCCTACTTAACATTGTTCCATATTTTAATAGCTCTGGCTCATCGTTATCGGTCGAAACAAGCAAACAAAATTTCGTACCTACAAGAGTAAAGCGCCCTTTGTACGTTTGTTCCGGATAAACTGAGAGTTGTTCCTGGTTGTTCTATGGGTACTTAACATTGTTCCATATTTTGGTAGCTCTGGCTAGAAGTTATCGGTCATAACAAGCAAACAAAATTTCGTACCTACAAGAGTAAAGTGCCCTTTGTACGTTTGTTCCGGATAAACTGACAGTTGTTCCAGGTTGCTCTATGTCTACTTAACATTGTTCCATATTTTGGTAGCTCTGGCTCACCGTTATCGGCCGAAACAAGCAAACAAAATTTCGTACCTTCAAGAGTAAAGTGCCCTTTGTACGTTTGTTCCGGATAAACTGAGAGTTGTTCCAGGTTGTTCTATGCCTACTTAACATTGTTCCATATTTTGGTAGCTCTGGCTCACCGTTATCGGCCGAAACAAGCAAACAAAATTTCGTACCTTCAAGAGTAAAGTGCCCTTTGTACGTTTGGTCCGGATAAACTGAGAGTTTTTCCAGGTTGTTCTATGCCTACTTAACATTGTTCCATATTTTGGTAGCTCTGCCTCATCGTTATCGGCCGAAACAAGCAAACAAAATTTCGTACCTTCAGGACTAAAGTGCCCTTTGTACGTTTGTTCCGGATAAACTGAGAGTTGTTCAAGGTTGTTCTATGCCTACTTAACATTGTTCCATATTTTGGTAGCTCTGGCTCAACGTTATCGGCCGAAACAAGCAAAACAAAATTCGTACCTTCAAGAGTAAAGTGCCCTTTGTACTTTGTTCTGGGCAAATTCCGAGTTGTTCTGGGTTGTTCTATATCTGAATAATATTGTTCCATATTTTGGTGGCCCTGGCTCATCGTTATCGGTCGAAACAAGCAAACAAAATTTCGGACCTACAAGAGTAAAGTGCCCTTTGTACGTTTGTTCCGGATAAACTGAGAGTTGTTCCAGGTTGCTCTATGTCTACTTAACATTGTTCCATATTTTGGTAGCTTTGGCTCAACGTTATCGGCCGAAACAAGCAAAACAAAATTCGTACCTTCAAGAGTAAAGTGCACTTTGTACTTTGTTCTCGGCAAATTCCGAGTTGTTCTGGGTTGTTCTATATTTGAATAATATTGTTCCATATTTTGGTGGCCCTGGCTAACCGTTATCGGCCGAAACAAGCAAACAAAATTTCGTACCTTCAAGAGTAAAGTGCCCTTTGTACGTTTGTTCCGGATCAACTGAGAGTTGTTCCAGGTTGTTCTATGTCTACTTAACATTGTTCCATATTTTGGTAGCTCTGGCTCAACGTTATCGGTCGAAGCAAGCAAACAAAAATTCGCACCTACTAGAGTAAAGTGCCCTTTGTACGTTTCTTCCGGATAAACTGAGAGTTGTTCCAGGTTGTTCTATGCCTACTTAACATTGTTCCATATTTTGGTAGCTCTGGCTCATCGTTATCGGTCGAAACAAGCAAACAAAATTTCGCACCTACAAGAGTAAAGTGCCCTTTGTACGTTTGTTCCGGATAAACTGAGAGTTGTTCCAGGTTGTTCTATGCCTACTTAACATTGTTCCATACTTTGGTGGCTCTGGCTCAACGTTATCGGTCGAAACAAGCAAACAAAATTTCGGACCTACAAGAGTAAAGTGCCCTTTGTACGTTTGTTCCGGATAAACTGAGAGTTGTTCCAGGTTGTTCTATGTCTTCTTAACATTGTTCCATATTTTGGTGGCCCTGGCTCACCGTTATCGGCCGAAACAAGCAAACAAAATTTCGTACCTTCAAGAGTAAAGTGCCCTTTGTACTTTGTTCTGGGCAAATTCCGAGTTGTTCTGGGTTGTTCTATATCTGAATAATATTGTTCCATATTTTGGTGGCCCTGGCTCACCGTTATCGGCCGAAACAAGCAAACAAAATTTTGTACCTACAAGAGTAAAGTGCCCTTTGTACGTTTGTTCCGGATAAACTGAGAGTTGTTCCAGGTTGTTCTATGCCTACTTAACATTGTTCCATATTTTAATAGCTCTGGCTCATCGTTATCGGTCGAAACAAGCAAACAAAATTTCGTACCTACAAGAGTAAAGTGCCCTTTGTACGTTTGTTCCGGATAAACTGAGAGTTGTTCCTGGTTGTTCTATGGGTACTTAACATTGTTCCATATTTTGGTAGCTCTGGCTAGAAGTTATCGGTCATAACAAGCAAACAAAATTTCGTACCTACAAGAGTAAAGTGCCCTTTGTACGTTTGTTCCGGATAAACTGACAGTTGTTCCAGGTTGCTCTATGTCTACTTAACATTGTTCCATATTTTGGTAGCTCTCGCTCACCGTTATCGGCCGAAACAAGCAAACAAAATTTCGTACCTTCAAGAGTAAAGTGCCCTTTGTACGTTTGTTCCGGATAAACTGAGAGTTGTTCCAGGTTGTTCTATGCCTACTTAACATTGTTCCATATTTTGGTAGCTCTGGCTCACCGTTATCGGCCGAAACAAGCAAACAAAATTTCGTACCTTCAAGAGTAAAGTGCCCTTTGTACGTTTGGTCCGGATAAACTGAGAGTTGTTCCAGGTTGTTCTATGCCTACTTAACATTGTTCCATATTTTGGTAGCTCTGCCTCATCGTTATCGGCCGAAACAAGCAAACAAAATTTCGTACCTTCAGGAGTAAAGTGCCCTTTGTACGTTTGTTCCGGATAAACTGAGAGTTGTTCAAGGTTGTTCTATGCCTACTTAACATTGTTCCATATTTTGGTAGCTCTGGCTCAACGTTATCGGCCGAAACAAGCAAAACAAAATTCGTACCTTCAAGAGTAAAGTGCCCTTTGTACTTTGTTCTGGGCAAATTCCGAGTTGTTCTGGGTTGTTCTATATCTGAATAATATTGTTCCATATTTTGGTGGCCCTGGCTCATCGTTATCGGTCGAAACAAGCAAACAAAATTTCGGACCTACAAGAGTAAAGTGCCCTTTGTACGTTTGTTCCGGATAAACTGAGAGTTGTTCCAGGTTGCTCTATGTCTACTTAACATTGTTCCATATTTTGGTAGCTTTGGCTCAACGTTATCGGCCGAAACAAGCAAAACAAAATTCGTACCTTCAAGAGTAAAGTGCACTTTGTACTTTGTTCTCGGCAAATTCCGAGTTGTTCTGGGTTGTTCTATATTTGAATAATATTGTTCCATATTTTGGTGGCCCTGGCTAACCGTTATCGGCCGAAACAAGCAAACAAAATTTCGTACCTTCAAGAGTAAAGTGCCCTTTGTACGTTTGTTCCGGATCAACTGAGAGTTGTTCCAGGTTGTTCTATGTCTACTTAACATTGTTCCATATTTTGGTAGCTCTGGCTCAACGTTATCGGTCGAAGCAAGCAAACAAAAATTCGCACCTACTAGAGTAAAGTGCCCTTTGTACGTTTCTTCCGGATAAACTGAGAGTTGTTCCAGGTTGTTCTATGCCTACTTAACATTGTTCCATATTTTGGTAGCTCCGGCTCATCGTTATCGGTCGAAACAAGCAAACAAAATTTCGTACCTACAAGAGTAAAGTGCCCTTTGTACGTTTGTTCCGGATAAACTGAGAGTTGTTCCAGGTTGTTCTATGCCTACTTAACATTGTTCCATACTTTGGTGGCTCTGGCTCAACGTTATCGGTCGAAACAAGCAAACAAAATTTCGGACCTACAAGAGTAAAGTGCCCTTTGTACGTTTGTTCCGGATAAACTGAGAGTTGTTCCAGGTTGTTCTATGTCTTCTTAACATTGTTCCATATTTTGGTGGCCCTGGCTCACCGTTATCGGCCGAAACAAGCAAACAAAATTTCGTACCTTCAAGAGTAAAGTGCCCTTTGTACTTTGTTCTGGGCAAATTCCGAGTTGTTCTGGGTTGTTCTATATCTGAATAATATTGTTCCATATTTTGGTGGCCCTGGCTCACCGTTATCGGCCGAAACAAGCAAACAAAATTTTGTACCTACAAGAGTAAAGTGCCCTTTGTACGTTTGTTCCGGATAAACTGAGAGTTGTTCCAGGTTGTTCTATGCCTACTTAACATTGTTCCATATTTTAATAGCTCTGGCTCATCGTTATCGGTCGAAACAAGCAAACAAAATTTCGTACCTACAAGAGTAAAGTGCCCTTTGTACGTTTGTTCCGGATAAACGGAGAGTTGTTCCAGGTTGTTCTATGCCTACTTAACATTGTTCCATATTTTGGTAGCTCTGGCTCACCGTTAACGGCCAAAACACGCAAAAATGCGAATTTAAACAAATTACGCGCTTGATTTCTTTTTTTCGCTATATCTCTTTAAATGTTTTTCGGAGGGTTCTAATACTTTGGAACAATGTTAAGAACAACTAGAACAACCCAGAACAACAAAAAAATTCATTTTTTGAAAAATGGGGGGCTGCTCAAAAAACGGTTTTTGCTATATCTTTTTTAATTTTTTTTTAGGGTTTTAATATGTCGGGTATGGATAGTTCTATCTCTACTTAACATTGTTCCATACTTTGGTGGCTCTGGGTCAACTTTATCGGTCGAAACAAGCAAACAAAATTTCGGACCTACAAGAGTAAAGTGCCCTTTGTACGTTTGTTCCGGATAAACTGAGAGTTGTTCCAGGTTGTTCTATGTCTACTTAACATTGTTCCATATTTTGGTAGCTCTGGCTCAACGTTATCGGTCGAAACAAGCAAACAAAATTTCGGACCTACAAGAGTAAAGTGCCCTTTGTACGTTTGTTCCGGATAAACTGAGAGTTGTTCCAGGTTGTTCTATGTCTTCTTAACATTGTTCCATATTTTGGTGGCCCTGGCTCACCGTTATCGGCCGAAACAAGCAAACAAAATTTCGTACCTTCAAGAGTAAAGTGCCCTTTGTACGTTTGTTCCAGATAAACTGAGAGTTGTTCCAGGTTGTTCTATGCCTACTTAACATTGTTCCATATTTTGGTAGCTCTGGCTCACCGTTATCGGCCGAAACAAGCAAACAAAATTTCGTACCTTCAAGAGTAAAGTGCCCTTTGTACGTTTGTTCCGGATAAACTGAGAGTTGTTCCAGGTTGTTCTATGCCTACTTAACATTGTTCCATATTTTGGTAGCTCTGGCTCATCGTTATCGGCCGAAACAAGCAAACAAAATTTCGTACCTTCAGGAGTAAAGTGCCCTTTGTACGTTTGTTCCGGATAAACTGAGAGTTGTTCAAGGTTGTTCTATGCCTACTTAACATTGTTCCATATTTTGGTAGCTCTGGCTCAACGTTATCGGCCGAAACAAGCAAAACAAAATCCGTACCTTCAAGAGTAAAGTGCCCTTTGTACTTTGTTCTGGGCAAATTCCGAGTTGTTCTGGGTTGTTCTATATCTGAATAATATTGTTCCGTATTTTGGTGGCCCTGGCTCATAGTTATCGGCCGAAAAAAGCAAACAAAATTTCGTACCTTCAAGAGTAAAGTGCCCTTTGTACGTTTGTTCCGGATAAACTGAGAGTTGTTCCTGGTTGTTCTATGGGTACTTAACATTGTTCCATATTTTGGTAGATCTGGCTAGACGTTATCGGTCAAAACAAGCAAACAAAATTTCGTACCAACAAGAGTAAACTGCCCTTTGTACGTTTGTTCCGGATAAACTGACAGTTGTTCCAGGTTGCTCTATGTCTACTTAACATTGTTCCATATTTTGGTAGCTCTGGCTCACCGTTATCGGCCGAAACAAGCAAACAAAATTTCGTACCTTCAAGAGTAAAGTGCCCTTTGTACGTTTGTTCCGGATAAACTGAGAGTTGTTCCAGGTTGTTCTATGCCTACTTAACATTGTTCCATATTTTGGTAGCTCTGGCTTACCGTTATCGGCCGAAACAAGCAAACAAAATTTCGTACCTTCAAGAGTAAAGTGCCCTTTGTACGTTTGTTCCGGATAAACTGAAAGTTGTTCCAGGTTGTTCTATGCCTACTTAACATTGTTCCATATTTTGGTAGCTCTGGCTCATCGTTATCGGCCGAAACAAGCAAACAAATTTTCGTACCTTCAGGAGTAAAGTGCCCTTTGTACGTTTGTTCCGGATAAACTGAGAGTTGTTCAAGGTTGTTCTATGCCTACTTAACATTGTTCCATATTGTGGTAGCTCTGGCTCAACGTTATCGGCCGAAACAAGCAAAACAAAATTCGTACCATCAAGAGTAAAGTGCCCTTTGTACTTTGTTCTGGGCAAATTCCGAGTTGTTCTGGGTTGTTCTATATCTGAATAATATTGTTCCATATTTTGGTGGCCCTGGCTCATCGTTATCGGTCGAAACAAGCAAACAAAATTTCGGACCTACAAGAGTAAAGTGCCCTTTGTACGTTTGTTCCGGATAAACTGAGAGTTGTTCCAGGTTGTTCTATGTCTTCTTAACATTGTTCCATATTTTGGTGGCCCTGGCTCACCGTTATCGGCCGAAACAAGCAAACAAAATTTCGTACCTTCAAGAGTAAAGTGCCCTTTGTACTTTGTTCTGGGCAAATTCCGAGTTGTTCTGGGTTGTTCTATATCTGAATAATATTGTTCCATATTTTGGTGGCCCTGGCTCACCGTTATCGGCCGAAACAAGCAAACAAAATTTTGTACCTACAAGAGTAAAGTGCCCTTTGTACGTTTGTTCCGGATAAACTGAGAGTTGTTCCAGGTTGTTCTATGCCTACTTAACATTGTTCCATATTTTAATAGCTCTGGCTCATCGTTATCGGTCGAAACAAGCAAACAAAATTTCGTACCTACAAGAGTAAAGTGCCCTTTGTACGTTTGTTCCGGATAAACTGAGAGTTGTTCCTGGTTGTTCTATGGGTACTTAACATTGTTCCATATTTTGGTAGCTCTGGCTAGAAGTTATCGGTCATAACAAGCAAACAAAATTTCGTACCTACAAGAGTAAAGTGCCCTTTGTACGTTTGTTCCGGATAAACTGACAGTTGTTCCAGGTTGCTCTATGTCTACTTAACATTGTTCCATATTTTGGTAGCTCTGGCTCACCGTTATCGGCCGAAACAAGCAAACAAAATTTCGTACCTTCAAGAGTAAAGTGCCCTTTGTACGTTTGTTCCGGATAAACTGAGAGTTGTTCCAGGTTGTTCTATGCCTACTTAACATTGTTCCATATTTTGGTAGCTCTGGCTCACCGTTATCGGCCGAAACAAGCAAACAAAATTTCGTACCTTCAAGAGTAAAGTGCCCTTTGTACGTTTGGTCCGGATAAACTGAGAGTTGTTCCAGGTTGTTCTATGCCTACTTAACATTGTTCCATATTTTGGTAGCTCTGCCTCATCGTTATCGGCCGAAACAAGCAAACAAAATTTCGTACCTTCAGGAGTAAAGTGCCCTTTGTACGTTTGTTCCGGATAAACTGAGAGTTGTTCAAGGTTGTTCTATGCCTACTTAACATTGTTCCATATTTTGGTAGCTCTGGCTCAACGTTATCGGCCGAAACAAGCAAAACAAAATTCGTACCTTCAAGAGTAAAGTGCCCTTTGTACTTTGTTCTGGGCAAATTCCGAGTTGTTCTGGGTTGTTCTATATCTGAATAATATTGTTCCATATTTTGGTGGCCCTGGCTCATCGTTATCGGTCGAAACAAGCAAACAAAATTTCGGACCTACAAGAGTAAAGTGCCCTTTGTACGTTTGTTCCGGATAAACTGAGAGTTGTTCCAGGTTGCTCTATGTCTACTTAACATTGTTCCATATTTTGGTAGCTTTGGCTCAACGTTATCGGCCGAAACAAGCAAAACAAAATTCGTACCTTCAAGAGTAAAGTGCACTTTGTACTTTGTTCTCGGCAAATTCCGAGTTGTTCTGGGTTGTTCTATATTTGAATAATATTGTTCCATATTTTGGTGGCCCTGGCTAACCGTTATCGGCCGAAACAAGCAAACAAAATTTCGTACCTTCAAGAGTAAAGTGCCCTTTGTACGTTTGTTCCGGATCAACTGAGAGTTGTTCCAGGTTGTTCTATGTCTACTTAACATTGTTCCATATTTTGGTAGCTCTGGCTCAACGTTATCGGTCGAAGCAAGCAAACAAAAATTCGCACCTACTAGAGTAAAGTGCCCTTTGTACGTTTCTTCCGGATAAACTGAGAGTTGTTCCAGGTTGTTCTATGCCTACTTAACATTGTTCCATATTTTGGTGGCCCTGGCTCACCGTTATCGGCCGAAACAAGCAAACAAAATTTCGTACCTTCAAGAGTAAAGTGCCCTTTGTACTTTGTTCTGGGCAAATTCCGAGTTGTTCTGGGTTGTTCTATATCTGAATAATATTGTTCCAAATTTTGGTGGCCCTGGCTCACCGTTATCGGCCGAAACAAGCAAACAAAATTTTGTACCTACAAGAGTAAAGTGCCCTTTGTACGTTTGTTCCGGATAAACTGAGAGTTGTTCCAGGTTGTTCTATGCCTACTTAACATTGTTCCATATTTTAATAGCTCTGGCTCATCGTTATCGGTCGAAACAAGCAAACAAAATTTCGTACCTACAAGAGTAAAGTGCCCTTTGTACGTTTGTTCCGGATAAACGGAGAGTTGTTCCAGGTTGTTCTATGCCTACTTAACATTGTTCCATATTTTGGTAGCTCTGGCTCACCGTTAACGGCCAAAACACGCAAAAATGCGAATTTAAACAAATTACGCGCTTGATTTCTTTTTTTCGCTATATCTCTTTAAATGTTTTTCGGAGGGTTCTAATACTTTGGAACAATGTTAAGAACAACTAGAACAACCCAGAACAACAACAAAATTCATTTTTTGAAAAATGGGGGGCTGCTCAAAAAACGGTTTTTGCTATATCTTTTTTAATTTTTTTTTAGGGTTTTAATATGTCGGGTATGGATAGTTCTATCTCTACTTAACATTGTTCCATACTTTGGTGGCTCTGGGTCAACTTTATCGGTCGAAACAAGCAAACAAAATTTCGGACCTACAAGAGTAAAGTGCCCTTTGTACGTTTGTTCCGGATAAACTGAGAGTTGTTCCAGGTTGTTCTATGTCTACTTAACATTGTTCCATATTTTGGTAGCTCTGGCTCAACGTTATCGGTCGAAACAAGCAAACAAAATTTCGGACCTACAAGAGTAAAGTGCCCTTTGTACGTTTGTTCCGGATAAACTGAGAGTTGTTCCAGGTTGTTCTATGTCTTCTTAACATTGTTCCATATTTTGGTGGCCCTGGCTCACCGTTATCGGCCGAAACAAGCAAACAAAATTTCGTACCTTCAAGAGTAAAGTGCCCTTTGTACGTTTGTTCCAGATAAACTGAGAGTTGTTCCAGGTTGTTCTATGCCTACTTAACATTGTTCCATATTTTGGTAGCTCTGGCTCACCGTTATCGGCCGAAACAAGCAAACAAAATTTCGTACCTTCAAGAGTAAAGTGCCCTTTGTACGTTTGTTCCGGATAAACTGAGAGTTGTTCCAGGTTGTTCTATGCCTACTTAACATTGTTCCATATTTTGGTAGCTCTGGCTCATCGTTATCGGCCGAAACAAGCAAACAAAATTTCGTACCTTCAGGAGTAAAGTGCCCTTTGTACGTTTGTTCCGGATAAACTGAGAGTTGTTCAAGGTTGTTCTATGCCTACTTAACATTGTTCCATATTTTGGTAGCTCTGGCTCAACGTTATCGGCCGAAACAAGCAAAACAAAATCCGTACCTTCAAGAGTAAAGTGCCCTTTGTACTTTGTTCTGGGCAAATTCCGAGTTGTTCTGGGTTGTTCTATATCTGAATAATATTGTTCCGTATTTTGGTGGCCCTGGCTCATAGTTATCGGCCGAAAAAAGCAAACAAAATTTCGTACCTTCAAGAGTAAAGTGCCCTTTGTACGTTTGTTCCGGATAAACTGAGAGTTGTTCCTGGTTGTTCTATGGGTACTTAACATTGTTCCATATTTTGGTAGATCTGGCTAGACGTTATCGGTCAAAACAAGCAAACAAAATTTCGTACCAACAAGAGTAAAGTGCCCTTTGTACGTTTGTTCCGGATAAACTGACAGTTGTTCCAGGTTGCTCTATGTCTACTTAACATTGTTCCATATTTTGGTAGCTCTGGCTCACCGTTATCGGCCGAAACAAGCAAACAAAATTTCGTACCTTCAAGAGTAAAGTGCCCTTTGTACGTTTGTTCCGGATAAACTGAGAGTTGTTCCAGGTTGTTCTATGCCTACTTAACATTGTTCCATATTTTGGTAGCTCTGGCTTACCGTTATCGGCCGAAACAAGCAAACAAAATTTCGTACCTTCAAGAGTAAAGTGCCCTTTGTACGTTTGTTCCGGATAAACTGAAAGTTGTTCCAGGTTGTTCTATGCCTACTTAACATTGTTCCATATTTTGGTAGCTCTGGCTCATCGTTATCGGCCGAAACAAGCAAACAAAATTTCGTACCTTCAGGAGTAAAGTGCCCTTTGTACGTTTGTTCCGGATAAACTGAGGGTTGTTCAAGGTTGTTCTATGCCTACTTAACATTGTTCCATATTGTGGTAGCTCTGGCTTAACGTTATCGGCCGAAACAAGCAAAACAAAATTCGTACCTTCAAGAGTAAAGTGCCCTTTGTACTTTGTTCTGGGCAAATTCCGAGTTGTTCTGGGTTGTTCTATATCTGAATAATATTGTTCCATATTTTGGTGGCCCTGGCTCATCGTTATCGGTCGAAACAAGCAAACAAAATTTCGGACCTACAAGAGTAAAGTGCCCTTTGTACGTTTGTTCCGGATAAACTGAGAGTTGTTCCAGGTTGCTCTATGTCTACTTAACATTGTTCCATATTTTGGTAGCTCTGGCTCAAAGTTATCGGCCGAAACAAGCAAACAAAATTTCGTACCTTCAAGAGTAAAGTGCCCTTTGTACGTTTGTTCCGGATAAACTGAGAGTTGTTCCAGGTTGTTCTATGCATACTTAACATTGTTCCATATTTTGGTAGCTCTGGCTCACCGTTATCGGCCGAAACAAGCAAACAAAATTTCGTACCTTCAAGAGTAAAGTGCCCTTTGTACGTTTGTTCCGGATAAACTGAGAGTTGTTCCAGGTTGTTCTATGCCTACTTAACATTGTTCCATATTTTGGTAGCTCTGGCTCATCGTTATCGGCCGAAACAAGCAAACAAAATTTCGTACCTTCAGGAGTAAAGTGCCCTTTGTACGTTTGTTCCGGATAAACTGAGAGTTGTTCAAGGTTGTTCTATGCCTACTTAACATTGTTCCATATTTTGGTAGCTCTGGCTCAACGTTATCGGCCGAAACAAGCAAAACAAAATTCGTACCTTCAAGACTAAAGTGCCCTTTGTACTTTGTTCTGGGCAAATTCCGAGTTGTTCTGGGTTGTTCTATATCTGAATAATATTGTTCCATATTTTGGTGGCCCTGGCTCATCGTTATCGGTCGAAACAAGCAAACAAAATTTCGGACCTACAAGAGTAAAGTGCTTTTTGTACGTTTGTTCCGGATAAACTGAGAGTTGTTCCAGGTTGTTCTATGTCTACTTAACATTGTTCCATATTTTGGTAGCTCTGGCTCAACGTTATCGGTCGAAGCAAGCAAACAAAAATTCGCACCTACTAGAGTAAAGTGCCCTTTGTACGTTTCTTCCGGATAAACTGAGAGTTGTTCCAGGTTGTTCTATGCCTACTTCACATTGTTCCATATTTTGGTAGCGCTGGCTCACCGTTATCGGCCGAAACAAGCAAACAAAATTTCGTACCTTCAAGAGTAAAGTGCCCTTTGTACGTTTGTTGCGGATAAACTGAGAGTTGTTCCAGGTTGTTCTATGCCTACTTAACATTGTTCCATATTTTGGTAGCTCTGGCTCACCGTTATCGGCCGAAACAAGCAAACAAAATTTCGTACCTTCAAGAGTAAAGTGCCCTTTGTACGTTTGTTCCGGATAAACTGAGAGTTGTTCCAGGTTGTTCATGCCTACTTAACATTGTTCCATGTTTTGGTAGCTCTGGCTCACCGTTATCGGCCGAAACAAGCAAACAAAATTTCGTACCTTCAAGAGTAAAGTGCCCTTTGTACGTTTGTTCCGGATAAACTGAGAGTTGTTCCAGGTTGTTCTATGTCTACTTAACATTGTTCCATATTTTGGTAGCTCTGGCTCAACGTTATCGGTCGAAACAAGCAAACAAAATTTCGGACCTACAAGAGTAAAGTGCCCTTTGTACGTTTGTTCCGGATAAACTGAGAGTTGTTCCAGGTTGTTCTATGTCTTCTTAACATTGTTCCATATTTTGGTGGCCCTGGCTCACCGTTATCGGCCGAAACAAGCAAACAAAATTTCGTACCTTCAAGAGTAAAGTGCCCTTTGTACGTTTGTTCCAGATAAACTGAGAGTTGTTCCAGGTTGTTCTATGCCTACTTAACATTGTTCCATATTTTGGTAGCTCTGGCTCACCGTTATCGGCCGAAACAAGCAAACAAAATTTCGTACCTTCAAGAGTAAAGTGCCCTTTGTACGTTTGTTCCGGATAAACTGAGAGTTGTTCCAGGTTGTTCTATGCCTACTTAACATTGTTCCATATTTTGGTAGCTCTGGCTCATCGTTATCGGCCGAAACAAGCAAACAAAATTTCGTACCTTCAGGAGTAAAGTGCCCTTTGTACGTTTGTTCCGGATAAACTGAGAGTTGTTCAAGGTTATTCTATGCCTACTTAACATTGTTCCATATTTTGGTAGCTCTGGCTCAACGTTATCGGCCGAAACAAGCAAAACAAAATTCGTACCTTCAAGAGTAAAGTGCCCTTTGTACTTTGTTCTGGGCAAATTCCGAGTTGTTCTGGGTTGTTCTATATCTGAATAATATTGTTCCGTATTTTGGTGGCCCTGGCTCATAGTTATCGGCCGAAAAAAGCAAACAAAATTTCGTACCTTCAAGAGTAAAGTGCCCTTTGTACGTTTGTTCCGGATAAACTGAGAGTTGTTCCTGGTTGTTCTATGGGTACTTAACATTGTTCCATATTTTGGTAGATCTGGCTAGACGTTATCGGTCAAAACAAGCAAACAAAATTTCGTACCAACAAGAGTAAAGTGCCCTTTGTACGTTTGTTCCGGATAAACTGACAGTTGTTCCAGGTTGCTCTATGTCTACTTAACATTGTTCCATATTTTGGTAGCTCTGGCTCACCGTTATCGGCCGAAACAAGCAAACAAAATTTCGTACCTTCAAGAGTAAAGTGCCCTTTGTACGTTTGTTCCGGATAAACTGAGAGTTGTTCCAGGTTGTTCTATGCCTACTTAACATTGTTCCATATTTTGGTAGCTCTGGCTCATCGTTATCGGCCGAAACAAGCAAACAAAATTTCGTACCTTCAGGAGTAAAGTGCCCTTTGTACGTTTGTTCCGGATAAACTGAGAGTTGTTCAAGGTTGTTCTATGCCTACTTAACATTGTTCCATATTTTGGTACCTCTGGCTCAACGTTGTCGGCCGAAACAAGCAAAACAAAATTCGTACCTTCAAGAGTAAAGTTCCCTTTGTACTTTGTTCTGGGCAAATTCCGAGTTGCTCTGGGTTGTTCTATATCTGAATAATATTGTTCCATATTTTGGTGGCCCTGGCTCATCGTTATCGGTCGAAACAAGCAAACAAAATTTCGGACCTACAAGAGTAAAGTGCCCTTTGTACGTTTGTTCCGGATAAACTGAGAGTTGTTCCAGGTTGCTCTACGTCTACTTAACATTGTTCCATATTTTGGTAGCTTTGGCTCAACGTTATCGGCCGAAACAAGCAAAACAAAATTCGTACCTTCAAGAGTAAAGTGCACTTTGTACTTTGTTCTCGGCAAATTCCGAGTTGTTCTGGGTTGTTCTATATTTGAATAATATTGTTCCATATTTTGGTGGCCCTGGCTAACCGTTATCGGCCGAAACAAGCAAACAAAATTTCGTACCTTCAAGAGTAAAGTGCCCTTTGTACGTTTGTTCCGGATAAACTGAGAGTTGTTCCAGGTTGTTCTATGTCTACTTAACATTGTTCCATATTTTGGTAGCTCTGGCTCAACGTTATCGGTCGAAGCAAGCAAACAAAAATTCGCACCTACTAGAGTAAAGTGCCCTTTGTACGTTTCTTCCGGATAAACTGAGAGTTGTTCCAGGTTGCTCTATGTCTACTTAACATTGTTCCATATTTTGGTGGCCCTGGCTCACCGTTATCGGCCGAAACAAGCAAACAAAATTTCGTACCTTCAAGAGTAAAGTGCCCTTTGTACGTTTGTTCCGGATAAACTGAGAGTTGTTCCAGGTTGTTCTATGCCTACTTAACATTGTTCCATATTTTCGTAGCTCTGGCTCACCGTTATCGGCCGAAACAAGCAAACAAAATTTCGTACCTTCAAGAGTAAAGTGCCCTTTGTACGTTTGTTCCGGATAAACTGAGAGTTGTTCCAGGTTCTTCTATGCCTACTTAACATTGTTCCATATTTTGGTAGCTCTGGCTCATCGTTATCGGCCGAAACAAGCAAACAAAATTTCGTACCTTCAGGAGTAAAGTGCCCTTTGTACGTTTGTTCCGGATAAACTGAGAGTTGTTCAAGGTTGTTCTATGCCTACTTAACATTGTTCCATATTTTGGTAGCTCTGGCTCAACGTTATCGGCCGAAACAAGCGAAACAAAATTCGTACCTTCAAGAGTAAAGTGCCCTTTGTACTTTGTTCTGGGCAAATTCCGAGTTGTTCTGGGTTGTTCTATATCTGAATAATATTGTTCCATATTTTGGTGGCCCTGGCTCATAGTTATCGGCCGAAAAAAGCAAACAAAATTTCGTACATTCAAGAGTAAAGTGCCCTTTGTACGTTTGTTCCGGATAAACTGAGAGTTGTTCCTGGTTGTTCTATGGGTACTTAACATTGTTTCATATTTTGGTAGCTCTGGCTAGACGTTATCGGTCAAAACAAGCAAACAAAATTTCGTACCTACAAGAGTAAAGTGCCCTTTGTACGTTTGTTCCTGATAAACTGACAGTTGTTCCAGGTTGCACTATGTCTACTTAACATTGTTCCATATTTTGGTAGCTCTGGCTCACCGTTATCGGCCGAAACAAGCAAACAAAATTTCGTACCTTCAAGAGTAAAGTGCCCTTTGTACGTTTGTTCCGGATAAACTGAGAGTTGTTCCAGGTTGTTCTATGCCTACTTAACATTGTTCCATATTTTGGTAGCTCTGGCTCACCGTTATCGGCCGAAACAAGCAAACAAAATTTCGTACCTTCAAGAGTAAAGTGCCCTTTGTACGTTTGTTCCGGATAAACTGAGAGTTGTTCCAGGTTGTTCTATGCCTACTTAACATTGTTCCATATTTTGGTAGCTCTGGCTCATCGTTATCGGCCGAAACAAGCAAACAAAATTTCGTACCTTCAGGAGTAAAGTGCCCTTTGTACGTTTGTTCCGGATAAACTGAGAGTTGTTCAAGGTTGTTCTATGCCTACTTAACATTGTTCCATATTTTGGTACCTCTGGCTCAACGTTATCGGCCGAAACAAGCAAAACAAAATTCGTACCTTCAAGAGTAAAGTGCCCTTTGTACTTTGTTCTGGGCAAATTCCGAGTTGTTCTGGGTTGTTCTATATCTGAATAATATTGTTCCATATTTTGGTGGCCCTGGCTCATCGTTATCGGTCGAAACAAGCAAACAAAATTTCGGACCTACAAGAGTAAAGTGCCCTTTGTACGTTTGTTCCGGATAAACTGAGAGTTGTTCCAGGTTGCTCTACGTCTACTTAACATTGTTCCATATTTTGGTAGCTTTGGCTCAACGTTATCGGCCGAAACAAGCAAAACAAAATTCGTACCTTCAAGAGTAAAGTGCACTTTGTACTTTGTTCTCGGCAAATTCCGAGTTGTTCTGGGTTGTTCTATATTTGAATAATATTGTTCCATATTTTGGTGGCCCTGGCTAACCGTTATCGGCCGAAACAAGCAAACAAAATTTCGTACCTTCAAGAGTAAAGTGCCCTTTGTACGTTTGTTCCGGATAAACTGAGAGTTGTTCCAGGTTGTTCTATGTCTACTTAACATTGTTCCATATTTTGGTAGCTCTGGCTCAACGTTATCGGTCGAAGCAAGCAAACAAAAATTCGCACCTACTAGAGTAAAGTGCCCTTTGTACGTTTCTTCCGGATAAACTGAGAGTTGTTCCAGGTTGCTCTATGTCTACTTAACATTGTTCCATATTTTGGTGGCCCTGGCTCACCGTTATCGGCCGAAACAAGCAAACAAAATT
Source organism: Netelia inedita (assembly GCA_964017225.1). Lineage (NCBI taxonomy): Eukaryota > Metazoa > Arthropoda > Insecta > Hymenoptera > Ichneumonidae > Netelia > Netelia inedita. The sequence goes on from OZ024922.1 coordinate 22,688,544, forward strand.
TCGTACCTTCAAGAGTAAAGTGCCCTTTGTACGTTTGTTCCGGATAAACTGAGAGTTGTTCCAGGTTGTTCTATGCCTACTTAACATTGTTCCATATTTTCGTAGCTCTGGCTCACCGTTATCGGCCGAAACAAGCAAACAAAATTTCGTACCTTCAAGAGTAAAGTGCCCTTTGTACGTTTGTTCCGGATAAACTGAGAGTTGTTCCAGGTTGTTCTATGCCTACTTAACATTGTTCCATATTTTGGTAGCTCTGGCTCATCGTTATCGGCCGAAACAAGCAAACAAAATTTAGTACCTTCAGGAGTAAAGTGCCCTTTGTACGTTTGTTCCGGATAAACTGAGAGTTGTTCAAGGTTGTTCTATGCCTACTTAACATTGTTCCATATTTTGGTAGCTCTGGCTCAACGTTATCGGCCGAAACAAGCGAAACAAAATTCGTACCTTCAAGAGTAAAGTGCCCTTTGTACTTTGTTCTGGGCAAATTCCGAGTTGTTCTGGGTTGTTCTATATCTGAATAATATTGTTCCATATTTTGGTGGCCCTGGCTCATAGTTATCGGCCGAAAAAAGCAAACAAAATTTCGTACCTTCAAGAGTAAAGTGCCCTTTGTACGTTTGTTCCGGATAAACTGAGAGTTGTTCCTGGTTGTTCTATGGGTACTTTACATTGTTTCATATTTTGGTAGCTCTGGCTAGACGTTATCGGTCAAAACAAGCAAACAAAATTTCGTACCTACAAGAGTAAAGTGCCCTTTGTACGTTTGTTCCGGATAAACTGACAGTTGTTCCAGGTTGCACTATGTCTACTTAACATTGTTCCATATTTTGGTAGCTCTGGCTCACCGTTATCGGCCGAAACAAGCAAACAAAATTTCGTACCTTCAAGAGTAAAGTGCCCTTTGTACGTTTGTTCCGGATAAACTGAGAGTTGTTCCAGGTTGTTCTATGCCTATTTAACATTGTTCCATATTTTGGTAGCTCTGGCTCACCGTTATCGGCCGAAACAAGCAAACAAAATTTCGTACCTTCAAGAGTAAAGTGCCCTTTGTACGTTTGTTCCGGATAAACTGAGAGTTGTTCCAGGTTGTTCTATGCCTACTTAACATTGTTCCATATTTTGGTAGCTCTGGCTCATCGTTATCGGCCGAAACAAGCAAACAAAATTTCGTACCTTCAGGAGTAAAGTGCCCTTTGTACGTTTGTTCCGGATAAACTGAGAGTTGTTCAAGGTTGTTCTATGCCTACTTAACATTGTTCCATATTTTGGTACCTCTGGCTCAACGTTATCGGCCGAAACAAGCAAAACAAAATTCGTACCTTCACGAGTAAAGTGCCCTTTGTACTTTGTTCTGAGCAAATTCCGAGTTGTTCTGGGTTGTTCTATATCTGAATAATATTGTTCCATATTTTGGTGGCCCTGGCTCATCGTTATCGGTCGAAACAAGCAAACAAAATTTCGGACCTACAAGAGTAAAGTGCCCTTTGTACGTTTGTTCCGAATAAACTGAGAGTTGTTCCAGGTTGCTCTACGTCTACTTAACATTGTTCCATATTTTGGTAGCTTTGGCTCAACGTTATCGGCCGAAACAAGCAAAACAAAATTCGTACCTTCAAGAGTAAAGTGCACTTTGTACTTTGTTCTCGGCAAATTCCGAGTTGTTCTGGGTTGTTCTATATTTGAATAATATTGTTCCATATTTTGGTGGCCCTGGCTAACCGTTATCGGCCGAAACAAGCAAACAAAATTTCGTACCTTCAAGAGTAAAGTGCCCTTTGTACGTTTGTTCCGGATAAACTGAGAGTTGTTCCAGGTTGTTCTATGCCTACTTAACATTGTTCCATATTTTGGTAGCTCTGGCTTATCGTTATCGGCCGAAACAAGCAAACAAAATTTCGTACCTTCAGGAGTAAAGTGCCCTTTGTACGTTTGTTCCGGATAAACTGAGAGTTGTTCAAGGTTGTTCTATGCCTACTTAACATTGTTCCATATTTTGGTAGCTCTGGCTCAACGTTATCGGCCGAAACAAGCGAAACAAAATTCGTACCTTCAAGAGTAAAGTACCCTTTGTACTTTGTTCTGGGCAAATTCCGAGTTGTTCTGGGTTGTTCTATATCTGAATAATATTGTTCCATATTTTGGTGGCCCTGGCTCATAGTTATCGGCCGAAAAAAGCAAACAAAATTTCGTACCTTCAAGAGTAAAGTGCCCTTTGTTCGTTTGTTCCGGATAAACTGAGAGTTGTTCCTGGTTGTTCTATGGGTACTTAACATTGTTCCATATTTTGGTAGCTCTGGCTCAACGTTATCGGTCGAAGCAAGCAAACAAAAATTCGCACCTACTAGAGTAAAGTGCCCTTTGTACGTTTCTTCCGGATAAGCTGAGAGTTGTTCCAGGTTGCTCTATGTCTACTTAACATTGTTCCATATTTTGGTGGCCCTGGCTCACCGTTATCGGCCGAAACAAGCAAACAAAATTTCGTACCTTCAAGAGTAAAGTGCCCTTTGTACGTTTGTTCCGGATAAACTGAGAGTTGTTCCAGGTTGTTCTATGCCTACTTAACATTGTTCCATATTTTGGTAGCTCTGGCTCACCGTTATCGGCCGAAACAAGCAAACAAAATTTCGTACCTTCAAGAGTAAAGTGCCCTTTGTACGTTTGTTCCGGATAAACTGAGAGTTGTTCCAGGTTGTTCTATGCCTACTTAACATTGTTCCATATTTTGGTAGCTCTGGCTCATCGTTATCGGCCGAAACAAGCAAACAAAATTTCGTACCTTCAGGAGTAAAGTGCCCTTTGTACGTTTGTTCCGGATAAACTGAGAGTTGTTCAAGGTTGTTCTATGCCTACTTAACATTGTTCCATATTTTGGTAGCTCTGGCTCAACGTTATCGGCCGAAACAAGCGAAACAAAATTCGTACCTCCAAGAGTAAAGTGCCCTTTGTACTTTGTTCTGGGCAAATTCCGAGTTGTTCTGGGTTGTTCTATATCTGAATAATATTGTTCCATATTTTGGTGGCCCTGGCTCATAGTTATCGGCCGAAAAGAGCAAACAAAATTTCGTACCTTCAAGAGTAAAGTGCCCTTTGTACGTTTGTTCCGGATAAACTGAGAGTTGTTCCTGGTTGTTCTATGGGTACTTAACATTGTTCCATATTTTGGTAGCTCTGGCTAGACGTTATCGGTCAAAACAAGCAAACAAAATTTCGTACCTACAAGAGTAAAGTGCCCTTTGTACGTTTGTTCCGGATAAACTGACAGTTGTTCCAGGTTGCTCTATGTCTACTTAACATTGTTCCATATTTTGGTAGCTCTGGCTCACCGTTATCGGCCGAAACAAGCAAACAAAATTTCGTACCTTCAAGAGTAAAGTGCCCTTTGTACGTTTGTTCCGGATAAACTGAGAGTTGTTCCAGGTTGTTCTATGCCTACTTAACATTGTTCCATATTTTGGTAGCTCTGGCTCACCGTTATCGGCCGAAACAAGCAAACAAAATTTCGTACCTTCAAGAGTAAAGTGCCCTTTGTACGTTTGTTCCGGATAAACTGAGAGTTGTTCCAGGTTGTTCTATGCCTACTTAACATTGTTCCATATTTTGGTAGCTCTGGCTCATCGTTATCGGCCGAAACAAGCAAACAAAATTTCGTACCTTCAGGAGTAAAGTGCCCTTTGTACGTTTGTTCCGGATAAACTGAGAGTTGTTCAAGGTTGTTCTATGCCTACTTAACATTGTTCCATATTTTGGTAGCTCTGGCTCAACGTTATCGACCGAAACAAGCAAAACAAAATTCGTACCTTCAAGAGTAAAGTGCCCTTTGTACTTTGTTCTGGGCAAATTCCGAGTTGTTCTGGGTTGTTCTATATCTGAATAATATTGTTTCATATTTTGGTGGCCCTGGCTCATCGTTATCGGTCGAAACAAGCAAACAAAATTCGTACCTTCAAGAGTAAAGTGCACTTTGTACTTTGTTCTCGGCAAATTCCGAGTTGTTCTGGGTTGTTCTATATTTAAATAATATTGTTCCATATTTTGGTGGCCCTGGCTAACCGTTATCGGCCGAAACAAGCAAACAAAATTTCGTACCTTCACGAGTAAAGTGCCCTTTGTACGTTTGTTCCGGATAAACTGAGAGTTGTTCCAGGTTGTTCTATGTCTACTTAACATTGTTCCATATTTTGGTAGCTCTGGCTCAACGTTATCGGTCGAAGCAAGCAAACAAAAATTCGCACCTACTAGAGTAAAGTGCCCTTTGTACGTTTCTTCCGGATAAACTGAGAGTTGTTCCAGGTTGTTCTATGCCTACTTAACATTGTTCCATATTTTGGTAGCTCTGGCTCATCGTTATCGGTCGAGACAAGCAAACAAAATTTCGTACCTACAAGAGTAAAGTGCCCTTTGTACGTTTGTTCCGGATAAACTGAGAGTTGTTCCAGGTTGTTCTATGCCTACTTAACATTGTTTCATACTTTGGTGGCTCTGGCTCAACGTTATCGGTCGAAACAAGCAAACAAAATTTCGGACCTACAAGAGTAAAGTGCCCTTTGTACGTTTGTTCCGGATAAACTGAGAGTTGTTCCAGGTTGTTCTATGTTTTCTTAACATTGTTCCATATTTTGGTGGCCCTGGCTCACCGTTATCGGCCGAAACAAGCAAACAAATTTTCGTACCTTCAAGAGTAAAGTGCCCTTTGTACGTTTGTTCCGAATAAACTGAAAGTTGTTCCAGGTTGTTCTATGCCTACTTAACATTGTTCCATATTTTGGTAGCTCTGGCTCATCGTTATCGGCCGAAACAAGCAAACAAAATTTCGGACCTACAAGAGTAAAGTGCCCTTTGTACGTTTGTTCCGGATAAACTGAGAGTTGTTCCAGGTTGCTCTATGTCTACTTAACATTGTTCCATATTTTGGTAGCTCTGGCTCAACGTTATCGGCCGAAACAAGCAAAACAAACTTCGTACCTTCAAGAGTAAAGTGCCCTTTGTACTTTGTTCTGGGCAAATTCCGAGTTGTTCTGGGTTGTTCTATATCTGAATAATATTGTTCCATATTTTGGTGGCGCTGGCTCATAGTTATCGGCCGAAAAAAGCAAACAAAATTTCGTACCTTCAAGAGTAAAGTGCCCTTTGTACGTTTGTTCCGGATAAACTGAGAGTTGTTCCTGGTTGTTCTATGGGTACTTAACATTGTTCCATATTTTGGTAGCTCTGGCTAGACGTTATCGGTCAAAACAAGCAAACAAAATTTCGTACCTACAAGAGTAAAGTGCCCTTTGTACGTTTGTTCCGGATAAACTGACATTTGTTCCAGGTTGCTCTATGTCTACTTAACATTGTTCCATATTTTGGTAGCTCTGGCTCACCGTTATCGGCCGAAACAAGCAAACAAAATTTCGTACCTTCAGGAGTAAAGTGCCCTTTGTACGTTTGTTCCGGATAAACTGAGAGTTGTTCCAGGTTGTTCTATGCCTACTTAACATTGTTCCATATTTTGGTAGCTCTGGCTCACCGTTATCGGCCGAAACAAGCAAACAAAATTTCGTACCTTCAAGAGTAAAGTGCCCTTTGTACGTTTGTTCCGGATAAACTGAGAGTTGTTCCAGGTTGTTCTATGCCTACTTAACATTGTTCCATATTTTGGTAGCTCTGGCTCATCGTTATCGGCCGAAACAAGCAAACAAAATTTCGTACCTTCAGGAGTAAAGTGCCCTTTGTACGTTTGTTCCGGATAAACTGAGAGTTGTTCAAGGTTGTTCTATGCCTACTTAACATTGTTCCATATTTTGGTAGCTCTGGCTCAACGTTATCGGCCGAAACAAGCGAAACAAAATTCGTACCTCCAAGAGTAAAGTGCCCTTTGTACTTTGTTCTGGGCAAATTCCGAGTTGTTCTGGGTTGTTCTATATCTGAATAATATTGTTCCATATTTTGGTGGCCCTGGCTCATAGTTATCGGCCGAAAAAAGCAAACAAAATTTCGTACCTTCAAGAGTAAAGTGCCCTTTGTACGTTTGTTCCGGATAAACTGAGAGTTGTTCCTGGTTGTTCTATGGGTACTTAACATTGTTCCATATTTTGGTAGCTCTCGCTAGACGTTATCGGTCAAAACAAGCAAACAAAATTTCGTACCTACAAGAGTAAAGTGCCCTTTGTACGTTTGTTCCGGATAAACTGACAGTTGTTCCAGGTTGCTCTATGTCTACTTAACATTGTTCCATATTTTGGTAGCTCTGGCTCACCGTTATCGGCCGAAACAAGCAAACAAAATTTCGTACCTTCAAGAGTAAAGTGCCCTTTGTACGTTTGTTCCGGATAAACTGAGAGTTGTTCCAGGTTGTTCTATGCCTACTTAACATTGTTCCATATTTTGGTAGCTCTGGCTCACCGTTATCGGCCGAAACAAGCAAACAAAATTTCGTACCTTCAAGAGTAAAGTGCCCTTTGTACGTTTGTTCCGGATAAACTGAGAGTTGTTCCAGGTTGTTCTATGCCTACTTAACATTGTTCCATATTTTGGTAGCTCTGGCTCATCGTTATCGGCCGAAACAAGCAAACAAAATTTCGTACCTTCAGGAGTAAAGTGCCCTTTGTACGTTTGTTCCGGATAAACTGAGAGTTGTTCAAGGTTGTTCTATGCCTACTTAACATTGTTCCATATTTTGGTAGCTCTGGCTCAACGTTATCGACCGAAACAAGCAAAACAAAATTCGTACCTTCAAGAGTAAAGTGCCCTTTGTACTTTGTTCTGGGCAAATTCCGAGTTGTTCTGGGTTGTTCTATATCTGAATAATATTGTTCCATATTTTGGTGGCCCTGGCTCATCGTTATCGGTCGAAACAAGCAAACAAAATTCGTACCTTCAAGAGTAAAGTGCACTTTGTACTTTGTTCTCGGCAAATTCCGAGTTGTTCTGGGTTGTTCTATATTTAAATAATATTGTTCCATATTTTGGTGGCCCTGGCTAACCGTTATCGGCCGAAACAAGCAAACAAAATTTCGTACCTTCACGAGTAAAGTGCCCTTTGTACGTTTGTTCCGGATAAACTGAGAGTTGTTCCAGGTTGTTCTATGTCTACTTAACATTGTTCCATATTTTGGTAGCTCTGGCTCAACGTTATCGGTCGAAGCAAGCAAACAAAAATTCGCACCTACTAGAGTAAAGTGCCCTTTGTACGTTTCTTCCGGATAAACTGAGAGTTGTTCCAGGTTGTTCTATGCCTACTTAACATTGTTCCATATTTTGGTAGCTCTGGCTCATCGTTATCGGTCGAGACAAGCAAACAAAATTTCGTACCTACAAGAGTAAAGTGCCCTTTGTACGTTTGTTCCGGATAAACTGAGAGTTGTTCCAGGTTGTTCTATGCCTACTTAACATTGTTTCATACTTTGGTGGCTCTGGCTCAACGTTATCGGTCGAAACAAGCAAACAAAATTTCGGACCTACAAGAGTAAAGTGCCCTTTGTACGTTTGTTCCGGATAAACTGAGAGTTGTTCCAGGTTGTTCTATGTCTTCTTAACATTGTTCCATATTTTGGTGGCCCTGGCTCACCGTTATCGGCCGAAACAAGCAAACAAATTTTCGTACCTTCAAGAGTAAAGTGCCCTTTGTACGTTTGTTCCGAATAAACTGAAAGTTGTTCCAGGTTGTTCTATGCCTACTTAACATTGTTCCATATTTTGGTAGCTCTGGCTCATCGTTATCGGCCGAAACAAGCAAACAAAATTTCGGACCTACAAGAGTAAAGTGCCCTTTGTACGTTTGTTCCGGATAAACTGAGAGTTGTTCCAGGTTGCTCTATGTCTACTTAACATTGTTCCATATTTTGGTAGCTCTGGCTCAACGTTATCGGCCGAAACAAGCAAAACAAACTTCGTACCTTCAAGAGTAAAGTGCCCTTTGTACTTTGTTCTGGGCAAATTCCGAGTTGTTCTGGGTTGTTCTATATCTGAATAATATTGTTCCATATTTTGGTCGCGCTGGCTCATAGTTATCGGCCGAAAAAAGCAAACAAAATTTCGTACCTTCAAGAGTAAAGTGCCCTTTGTACGTTTGTTCCGGATAAACTGAGAGTTGTACCTGGTTGTTCTATGGGTACTTAACATTGTTCCATATTTTGGTAGCTCTGGCTAGACGTTATCGGTCAAAACAAGCAAACAAAATATCGTACCTACAAGAGTAAAGTGCCCTTTGTACGTTTGTTCCGGATAAACTGACAGTTGTTCCAGGTTGCTCTATGTCTACTTAACATTGTTCCATATTTTGGTAGCTCTGGCTCACCGTTATCGGCCGAAACAAGCAAACAAAATTTCGTACCTTCAGGAGTAAAGTGCCCTTTGTACGTTTGTTCCGGATAAACTGAGAGTTGTTCCAGGTTGTTCTATGCCTACTTAACATTGTTCCATATTTTGGTAGCTCTGGCTCACCGTTATCGGCCGAAACAAGCAAACAAAATTTCGTACCTTCAAGAGTAAAGTGCCCTTTGTACGTTTCTTCCGGATAAACTGAGAGTTGTTCCAGGTTGTTCTATGCCTACTTAACATTGTTCCATATTTTGGTAGCTCTGGCTCATCGTTATCGGTCGAGACAAGCAAACAAAATTTCGTACCTACAAGAGTAAAGTGCCCTTTGTACGTTTGTTCCGGATAAACTGAGAGTTGTTCCAGGTTGTTCTATGCCTACTTAACATTGTTTCATACTTTGGTGGCTCTGGCTCAACGTTATCGGTCGAAACAAGCAAACAAAATTTCGGACCTACAAGAGTAAAGTGCCCTTTGTACGTTTGTTCCGGATAAACTGAGAGTTGTTCCAGGTTGTTCTATGTCTTCTTAACATTGTTCCATATTTTGGTGGCCCTGGCTCACCGTTATCGGCCGAAACAAGCAAACAAATTTTCGTACCTTCAAGAGTAAAGTGCCCTTTGTACGTTTGTTCCGAATAAACTGAAAGTTGTTCCAGGTTGTTCTATGCCTACTTAACATTGTTCCATATTTTGGTAGCTCTGGCTCATCGTTATCGGCCGAAACAAGCAAACAAAATTTCGGACCTACAAGAGTAAAGTGCCCTTTGTACGTTTGTTCCGGATAAACTGAGAGTTGTTCCAGGTTGCTCTATGTCTACTTAACATTGTTCCATATTTTGGTAGCTCTGGCTCAACGTTATCGGCCGAAACAAGCAAAACAAACTTCGTACCTTCAAGAGTAAAGTGCCCTTTGTACTTTGTTCTGGGCAAATTCCGAGTTGTTCTGGGTTGTTCTATATCTGAATAATATTGTTCCATATTTTGGTCGCGCTGGCTCATAGTTATCGGCCGAAAAAAGCAAACAAAATTTCGTACCTTCAAGAGTAAAGTGCCCTTTGTACGTTTGTTCCGGATAAACTGAGAGTTGTTCCTGGTTGTTCTATGGGTACTTAACATTGTTCCATATTTTGGTAGCTCTGGCTAGACGTTATCGGTCAAAACAAGCAAACAAAATTTCGTACCTACAAGAGTAAAGTGCCCTTTGTACGTTTGTTCCGGATAAACTGACAGTTGTTCCAGGTTGCTCTATGTCTACTTAACATTGTTCCATATTTTGGTAGCTCTGGCTCACCGTTATCGGCCGAAACAAGCAAACAAAATTTCGTACCTTCAGGAGTAAAGTGCCCTTTGTACGTTTGTTCCGGATAAACTGAGAGTTGTTCCAGGTTGTTCTATGCCTACTTAACATTGTTCCATATTTTGGTAGCTCTGGCTCACCGTTATCGGCCGAAACAAGCAAACAAAATTTCGTACCTTCAAGAGTAAAGTGCCCTTTGTACGTTTGTTCCGAATAAACTGAAAGTTGTTCCAGGTTGTTCTATGCCTACTTAACATTGTTCCATATTTTGGTAGCTCTGGCTCATCGTTATCGGCCGAAACAAGCAAACAAAATTTCGTACCTTCAGGAGTAAAGTGCCCTTTGTACGTTTGTTCCGGATAAACTGAGAGTTGTTCAAGGTTGTTCTATGCCTACTTAACATTGTTCCATATTTTGGTAGCTCTGGCTCAACGTTATCGGCCGAAACAAGCAAAACAAAATTCGTACCTTCAAGAGTAAAGTGCCCTTTGTACTTTGTTCTTGGCAAATTCCGAGTTGTTCTGGGTTGTTCTATATCTGAATAATATTGTTCCATATTTTGGTGGCCCTGGCTCATCGTTATCGGTCGAAACAAGCAAACAAAATTTCGGACCTACAAGAGTAAAGTGCCCTTTGTACGTTTGTTCCGGATAAACTGAGAGTTGTTCCAGGTTGCTCTATGTCTACTTAACATTGTTCCATATTTTGGTAGCTTTGGCTCAACGTTATCGGCCGAAACAAGCAAAACAAAATTCGTACCTTCAAGAGTAAAGTGCACTTTGTACTTTGTTCTCGGCAAATTCCGAGTTGTTCTGGATTGTTCTATATTTGAATAATATTGGTCCATATTTTGGTGGCCCTGGCTAACCGTTATCGGCCGAAACAAGCAAACAAAATTTCGTACCTTCAAGAGTAAAGTGCCCTTTGTACGTTTGTTCCGGATAAACTGAGAGTTGTTACAGGTTGTTCTATGTCTACTTAACATTGTTCCATATTTTTGTAGCTCTGGCTCAACGTTATCGGTCGAAGCAAGCAAACAAAAATTCGCACCTACTAGAGTAAAGTGCCCTTTGTACGTTTCTTCCGGATAAACTGAGAGTTGTTCCAGGTTGTTCTATGCCTACTTAACATTGTTCCATATTTTGGTAGCTCTGGCTCATCGTTATCGGTCGAAACAAGCAAACAAAATTTCGTACCTACAAGAGTAAAGTGCCCTTTGTACGTTTGTTCCGGATAAACTGAGAGTTGTTCCAGGTTGTTCTATGCCTACTTAACATTGTTCCATACTTTGGTGGCTCTGGCTCAACGTTATCGGTCGAAACAAGGAAACAAAATTTCGGACCTACAAGAGTAAAGTGCCCTTTGTACGTTTGTTCCGGATAAACTGAGAGTTGTTCCAGGTTGTTCTATGTCTTCTTAACATTGTTCCATATTTTGGTGGCCCTGGCTCACCGTTATCGGCCGAAACAAGCAAACAAAATTTCGTACCTTCAAGAGTAAAGTGCCCTTTGTACTTTGTTCTGGGCAAATTCCGAGTTGTTCTGGGTTGTTCTATATCTGAATAATATTTTTCCATATTTTGGTGGCCCTGGCTCACCGTTATCGGCCGAAACAAGCAAACAAAATTTTGTACCTACAAGAGTAAAGTGCCCTTTGTACGTTTGTTCCGGATAAACTGAGAGTTGTTCCAGGTTGTTCTATGCCTACTTAACATTGTTCCATATTTTGGTAGCTCTGGCTCACCGTTAACGGCCAAAACACGCAAAAATGCGAATTTAAACAAATTACGCGCTTGATTTCTTTTTTTCGCTATATCTCTTTAAATGTTTTTCGGAGGGTTCTAATACTTTGGAACAATGTTAAGAACAACTAGAACAACCCAGAACAACAAAAAAATTCATTTTTTGAAAAATGGGGGGCTGCTCAAAAAACGGTTTTTGCTATATCTTTTTTAATTTTTTTTTTAGGGTTTTAATATGTCGGGTATGGGTAGTTCTATCTCTACTTAACATTGTTCCATACTTTGGTGGCTCTGGGTCAACTTTATCGGTCGAAACAAGCAAACAAAATTTCGGACCTACAAGAGTAAAGTGCCCTTTGTACGTTTGTTCCGGATAAACTGAGAGTTGTTCCAGGTTGTTCTATGTCTACTTAACATTGTTCCATATTTTGGTAGCTCTGGCTCAACGTTATCGGTCGAAACAAGCAAACAAAATTTCGGACCTACAAGAGTAAAGTGCCCTTTGTACGTTTGTTCCGGATAAACTGAGAGTTGTTCCAGGTTGTTCTATGTCTTCTTAACATTGTTCCATATTTTGGTGGCCCTGGCTCACCGTTATCGGCCGAAACAAGCAAACAAAATTTCGTACCTTCAAGAGTAAAGTGCCCTTTGTACGTTTGTTCCGGATAAACTGAGAGTTGTTCCAGGTGGTTCTATGCCTACTTAACATTGTTCCATATTTTTGTAGCTCTGGCTCACCGTTATCGGCCGAAACAAGCAAACAAAATTTCGTACCTTCAAGAGGAAAGTGCCCTTTGTACGTTTGTTCCGGATAAACTGAGAGTTGTTCCAGGTTGTTCTGTGTCTTCTTAACATTGTTCCATATTTTGGTGGCCCTGGCTCACCGTTATCGGCCGAAACAAGCAAACAAAATTTCGTACCTTCAAGAGTAAAGTGCCCTTTGTACGTTTGTTCCGGATCAACTGAGAGTTGTTCCAGGTTGTTCTATGCCTACTTAACATTGTTCCATGTTTTGGTAGCTCTGGCTCATCGTTATCGGTCGAAACAAGCAAACAAAATTTCGTACCTACAAGAGTAAAGTTCCCTTTGTACGTTTGTTCCGGATAAACTGAGAGTTGTTCCAGCTTGTTCTATGTCTACTTAACATTGTTTCATATTTTGGTAGCTCTGGCTCATCGTTATCGGTCAAAACACGCAAAATGCGAATTTAAACAAATTACGCGCTTGATTTCTTTTTTTCGCTATATCTCTTTAAATTTTTTTCGGAGGTTTCTAATACTTTGGAACAATGTTAAGAACAACTAGAACAACCCAGAACAACAAAAAAAAATCATTTTTTGAAAAATGAGGGGCTGCTAAAAAAACGGTTTTTGCTATATCTCGTTTAATTTTTTTCGGAGGGTTTTAATATTTTGGAACAATGTTCAGAACAACTAGAACAACTCGGAACAACAACAAAAATTTGACTTTTTGAAAAATGGGGGGCTGCTCAAAAAATCGTTTTTTTTTTATTTTCCGCCATGTTTATTTGTTTATCGACTTAAAATTCTGGAACAATTTAGAACAAATGTAGAACAATCTGGAACAACAAAAAAAATTTGGAAAATCGAAAAATGGGGGGCTAACTTCATAGAGGCCTCTCGGCACCGCTTGTGTTTACTCTTTGCTTCTCTCTACAGAGAGCGGCAGAGGGCGAATACGAGTAGCCACATATCGTGCGCGCGTCACGAGGCCCGGATCATCCACGGGACCCGAGGGACATGGCAACTTGCCATAAACTAATTTTTACAAACATTTTATTTTCAGAAAATATTTGTATAATTATTATAAGATTAATTATAAGATATATTAGTTAATAAACTCGCTCTGTCAAAGAGCGAGGTGCCAGCGACGCCTGTCGCTGTGAGTCTGTCCGCACAATGGACAGAGATATTTTTAATTACTAAAAATAACGAATTAACAAATATGTTAATTAATCAACTCGCTCTGCTAAAGAGCGAGATACCAGCGACGTCTGTCGCTGTGAGTCTGTCCGCACAATGGACAGAGATATTTTTAATTACTAAAAATAACCAATTAACAAATATGTTAATTAATCAACTCGCTCTGCTAAAGAGCGAGATACCAGCGACGTCTGTCGCTGTCCTCCTCCGTCCGCTAAAACGGACGGAGAGAGTATCAGTTTATAAGAACTGATTATCATATAATATGATTGCATGAAATATATTTTTGCATAATATACTATATTTCTTTTCAGATGACTGGGTGTATATTACCCAGAAGCATATATATATGCATAGCCGAAGCTTTGCGATCGGCTCTTGGGACTGCTTGTGTTCACTTGCTGCCTCTCTCTGCGGTGAGGGGGGAGGGGGAACACGAGGTTCGGCCGAGCGTGCGCGCGGCACGAGGCCCGGGTGGTCCGTACGACCCGAAATATATGGCATCTTGCCATATATTTATTTTTAATAATGTTTTATTTTTAGACTTACAATAAGTTTAATTAATAAGTACGTTAATTTATAAACACCGCTCTGCTAAAGAGCGAGTGTTAGCGATGTCTGTCGCTGTTCTCCTCCGTCCGCTAACACGGGCGGGGAGAGTATCAGTTCATAAGAACTGTTAGTCATATACATAATATGATTGCAAGAATTCAATTCTTGAATAATAAATATTTTTTTTGCAGATGAAAAAATTTTAGTTGACCTCTAAGATTTATTAATTAACAAACATGTTAATTAATATGTACCTTGCTAAAGAGCGAGGGTACAGCGACACTTGTCGCTGTTCTCCTCCGTCCGCTACAATGGACGGGGAGATTTATAGTTTATAAGAGTTATTAATTAACAGAAATGTTAATAATAACTACCTTGCTAAAGAGCGAGGTCACAGCGACGTATGTCGCTGTTCTCCTCCGTCCGCTAAAACGAACGGAGAGAGTATCAGTTTACAAGAACTGATTGTCATATTATAATATGATTGCGAGAAAAACATTTTTCTATAATACATATGTATTTCTTTACAGCTGACTGGGGGTATATTACCCAGACGCATATATATATATATATGTATATATATATATAGCCGGAGCATTGTGCTCGGCTCTCGGCACCGCTTGTGTTTACTCTTTGCTTCTCTCTACAGAGAGCGGCAGAGGGCGAATAGGAGGAGCCGCATATCGTGCGCGCGTCACGAGGCCCGGATCATCCACGGGACTCGAGGGATATGGCAACTTGTCATAAACTAATTTTTACAAACATTTTATTTTCAGAAAATATTTGTATAATTATTATAAGATTAATTATAAGATATATTAGTTAATAAACTCGCTCTGTCAAAGAGCGAGGTGCCAGCGACGCCTGTCGCTGTGAGTCTGTCCACACAACGGACAGAGATAATTTTAATTACTAAAAATAACGAATTAACAAATATGTTAATTACTAAACTCGCTCTGCCAAAGAGCGAGATGCCACGACGTTTGTCGTATATTGTCTCCGTTCGCGAAAATGAACGGAGATAATTTTAATTGTTAATAAATGTTAATTAACAAATATGTTAATTACTAAACTCGCTCTGCCAAAGAGCGAGATGCCACGACGTTTGTCGTATATTATCTCCGTTCGCGAAAATGAACGGAGATAATTTTAATTGTTAATAAATGTTAATTAACAAATATGTTAATTAATAAACTCGCTCTGCCAAAGAGCGAGATGCCACGACGTTTGTCGTGTATTATCTCCGTTCGCGAAACTGAACGGAGATAATTTTAATTGTTAATAATTGTTAATTAACAAATACGTTAATTACTAAACTCGCTCTGCCAAAGAGCGAGATGCCACGACGTTTGTCGTGTATTATCTCCGTTCGCGAAAATGAACGGAGATAATTTTAATTGTTAATAATTGTTAATTAACAAATATGTTAATTAATAAACTCGCTCTGCCAAAGAGCGAGATGCCACGACGTTTGTCGTATATTATCTCCGTTCGCGAAAATGAACGGAGATAATTTTAATTGTTAATAAATGTTAATTAACAAATATGTTAATTAATGAACTCGCTCTGCCAAAGAGCGAGATGCCACGACGTTTGTCGTGTATTATCTCCGTTCGCGAAAATGAACGGAGATAATTTTAATTGTTAATAATTGTTAATTAACAAATACGTTAATTACTAAACTCGCTCTGCCAAAGAGCGAGATGCCACGACGTTTGTCGTGTATTATCTCCGTTCGCGAAAATGAACGGAGATAATTTTAATTGTTAATAATTGTTAATTAACAAATATGTTAATTAATAAACTCGCTCTGCCAAAGAGCGAGATGCCACGACGTTTGTCGTATATTATCTCCGTTCGCGAAAATGAACGGAGATAATTTTAATTGTTAATAAATGTTAATTAACAAATATGTTAATTAATGAACTCGCTCTGCCAAAGAGCGAGATGCCACGACGTTTGTCGTGTATTATCTCCGTTCGCGAAAATGAACGGAGATAATTTTAATTGTTAATAATTGTTAATAAACAAATATGTTAATTAATAAACTCGCTCTGCCAAAGAGCGAGATGCCACGACGTTTGTCGTGGATTATCTCCGTTCGCGAAAATGAACGGAGATCGTTTTAATTGTTAATAAATATTAATTAACAAATATGGAGATAATATTAATTGTTAATTAACAAATATGTTAATTAATAAACTCGCTCTGCAAAAGAGCGAGATGCCAACGACTTTTGTCGTTGCATACTCAGAATTATTATAATTCTGTTGCTCGTATTGTAGCAAAACCAAACTTGAATGTTTGGCATGCTCGGCTGTATACTGTAGCGAGAAATAAATGCTCGCAGTGCACGTACCCTCGTGCACGTCACATATACATGGCCGAGCGTTAGTATAAGATTTTCGAGAGGGGCGGGTCACGGCTGGCCCTGCTACGACGCCTCGGCCTTCGGCCCGCGTCGATGTGCCGGTGCTTCGTAGCAGACGCGCGCCGTGACATCTAGCGGTAGTCCGCAGCGGCTCGTAGTGAAATGCTGCGACCTCTGCACTACCGCGGAGAGAGCGAAGCCGTCGAAATTTTCCTGCGTGTTACACTGCCTCTTAAATCCGGTGATTGCGATGGCCAGTCAAGAAGTCGCACTTTTCGTCTTTGGAGAAAATCTTTTACAAGGCGTGAAGCATGTTTGGGGTCATTTTCATTTTGAAAAAGCCAACCGCGCGGCATATTTTTTATTGCGAATGAAAGCATGTGGCCTTGCAATATATTTTTATACATTGTAATTGCGTTCATGTTGCCTTTAATTTCCACCAGAGGACCAACGCCGTCGTCGGAAAAAGCTCCCAAAACTTTAATGTTCCTGCCACCGTGTTTTACGGTAGGAATTTGATACCTAAAATTGTACCTGGTACCTGTTGGACGTTTCACGTACTTTCGACCATCACTCCCAAATAATTGGAAGTTATATTCGTCGGAAAAAACAACTTTCCGCCAATCTGATGCAGTCCAGTGCTTATATTTTTCGGCGAAATTCAATCTGGCCTTTTTATTTTTTTTGCTGATTAGTGTTTTTTTAAGACCAATGCGTCCAATCAATCCTGCGGCCTTCAAACGTCGGGAAACCGTGCTGCGACTAATATCGGCAAGATTTTCACTGCGCAATTCCCTCGAAATGCTGCTGCAGTTTTTCGTGGATCTATAACGCACTTCTTTCTTATCATTCTGTCCACTATTACTGTCGTTTTTCGCGGTCTACCACTTCTACTTTCATCATATTGTTACGTCTTAGTAACATAAATGTTGCCCTATTTTTGACCTTAGCAAAGGTAATGAGTCTTGGGAAACGGGCTAATGATGTTTGACCAAATTTAAACGCTATAAAAGCAAAATATAGAAATTGTAATAACGTATTTATTGAATCGATAATTTGTTACATTTTTCCAATCTCTGTTCATAAATGATCCGCCGAGGATCGTTCTCGGAGATTCGAGATGGATGTAAGAATTTAATTACAAAATGCAATTTATGTAATTTATATGGGGTTTCAACTAGTTTCTCCGAGAATGTGCGTTCCGAATATTCTTTGGTGTAATACCCGTGGGTGAGGTTACGCGAAAACCCGTTGTACTCAGCGACTATCTTTCGCAATTGGTTCTTTCGTCCTCCTCCTCGACGCTTTCCCACTGAGAATAAAACAACTGAATCAGCTAGCGGTATCCCCAGGGTTTACGGGCTATGAGTAATTGAAAGATGAAGAATAAGGTGAGTTCGAGGTGGACCTCGAAACTCAAAGATTTATGTGTAAGGGGGGGGGGGGGTGAAATTGAGCTCGTGGTGGGCCTCGCAGCTCAATAGGTTGTCAGGAGTATAGTTGAACTCGAGGTGGGCCTCGCAGTTCAAAGGGGTGTATATGAGGATGGTTGAGCTCGAGGTGGGCCTCGCAGTTCAAAGAGGTGTGTGTGAGGATGGTTGAACTCGAGGTGGGCCTCGCAGTTCACAGAGGTGTATTTGAGGATGGGTGATTGAGCTCGAGGTGGACCTCGCAGCTCAATAGATGATTCAAGAGGAAAATATAACTCGGGAGAGTTTGTTAGAACTTATTTTTACTTATGTTAGTTGGTTTTGGACTTGAATCTGGTAGGGCAGTACAGATATTTTGCTCCTGACCAGTACTTTTAGTTAGAGTTTACAGATCTTTTGAATGTTGAGCCAGAACTGACTCTTATGCTAAATTTCGGCCTTTTTATACTAGTCTAACAACTATCCTTCTCTATTGCGTAGGGATTGCCGAGGGTAGTTTCCATATCCCTAATTGGTTGGAAATGTTCTACCGTCTCCTACTCCTTGCTTTTCTGATAGGGAAAAAATTCGGCCTTATCGGTTGTCCCCACTCTTGGGCCCGAGCGCCTCTCCCCACCACATCCACCCGTAAGTTGGGGTGTTCTCATGCGTTAGAGTACGGAGGGATGGTCGTCCTCAAGACGCGGTGACAGTGCTGTTGCAGGGATGTAACACCTCCCTCCTAAGATTAAATGTCGTTATAGATTTTTAAGAAGAAAACGACATTTATGCATATTTATTGTAACGATTTTTTTCGTTACAACGAAGAGGTGCAATCGCACGGGGTCGGATTTACGACCCTGGGCGCCGATGGATTGCCCACCCGCGCTGCCGCGCGTATTATCTCCTCTCGGCTACATAAACTTCTTCCAGCTTCCTCGACGGTGCATCGCGCGTCGCGGTCCGCTAATAACGGCGCCTCAATTAGGGGGGTTCGGGACGCAAGGCGAGGGACGCGGTGCTGATATTTTTGTGTGCCTGGTGGCAATCGTCGTGAGCCAACCGCCGTGGCAAGGGACGCCTGCCCGGTGAGTTGAGCTTCCCCCGTCCCCGTCGACCGTTCCGGGCTCCAGGAGGAAGGCGCGCGGTGAGGCGGGAATGACAAAGAGTTCGGGAGCACTTAGCACCGTAGCGAGCCGTGCACGTCTCTCGTCAAACCCGCCCCTCCTTTGACTCGTGTCACTCGATGGCCAGCGAGAGGCATGAGGCGCAGGGGGGCCGGAGAGAAACATCGTACATCGACGAAGAAGCGACAATGTTGCCGAAGGAAGAAGAATCGCGACAACAGTGCGATATGGAAAATAGGGCGGGAGCGCTTAGGACCGCTCACGCCGGCAGCACGAAGGAGGGTAGACTTCGAGGGACCATCAACGAGAGCGGCCGAGTTTTGTTATACTCGCGATTAGGGCAGTAAGCCAACTGTAGAAATAAACGTGTGCATCGTACCAGCGTTGGATAATCATGTGAGTCCCAGCGAGTACGTTTATTAAGAGACTGAGAGGAGACGAGGTAGGCCTGATCGTAATTAATTACGGTTGCCCCGCGTTTGTGTTTGAGTTTTGTGAGAGTCTCGCGTTAGACCGGCTGTCAGTCGCCGGGTAGCGAATTAATTTTTTGTCTTGGTTCAAACCTCCTCAGATCTCTTCCTCAGTCTCAAGTCCTATTAATGGAATTTATCGGGAGGAACATGAAGCGAAATTGTAAGAAATGTATTTGCGCGCCGGTGCCACGCGAGGTACGAGACGAGGCGTATACACCGGGCGGCCGGTATGAGAGACTACGGGCCGCCGTCCTCTACGGCGGTCACGCGTAGTGTTTACCTTCGTGGCTTCGAGTCTTCGCGTCCGTTTAATGTCGTTTTCTCGAGCGAGTAATATTCTAGTTAATGTATTTATTCTCTTTCTTTGCCGCGTCGTATTAATTGTACCGTTCGTTAAAGTATTTTCGGTTGAGTAATAATTTTGTTTCTTATTAATTAATTTGCTGTTCGAGCCGGAATTCGAAGATAGGTTAGTCCGGCTCGAACATCGGCTACATATCGTTTCTTCGCCGCGTCGTATTAGTTGTACCGTTCGTTAAAGTATTTTCGGTTGAGTAAGAATTTTTGTTTCTTATTAATTAATTCGTTGTTCGAGCCGGAATTCGACGATAGATTAGTTTGGCTCGAACCTCGGCTACATATCGTTCCTTCGCCGCGTCGCATTAATTGTGCCTTTCGTGCAAATGCTTATGTTCGGTAATTATTTTTGTTTCGTGTTAATTAATTTGTTGCTCGAGCCGGAATTCGAAGATAGGTTAGTACGGCTCGGACATCGGCTACATACCGTCTCTTTCGTCGCGTCATATCATGCGTACCTTTTGTTAAATTAATTTCCGTTTGATTAATTATTTCTTTTATTCATTAATTCGTGGTCGAGCCGGAATTCGAAGATAGGTTAGTCCGGCTCGGACTTCGGCTACATACCGTGTTCTTCCACTGCGTCGTATTGCATGGGCCTTTTGTTAAATTAGTTGCTGTTCGGTTAATTATTTTATGTCATTCATTAATTCGTTGTCGAGCCGGAATTCGAGTGTAGGTTAATCCGGCTCGTACATCGGCTACATATCGGGTGCCTTTCGCCCTCAGCGGCGACCCTGCGGGGCTCAGCCTTACGTTTATTAAATTGTGCAATGTACGATAGATTATGCCGACTTGGGAGCGGCAGCCGAAATAAAAGACTGTAATAATAAAGGTGTCGTAGGGTCGGAATACGCTATTTGGCTCAACCGTCCCAATCTTCCACGCCCCCCCCCCTCTGCCTTACCGACCGGTCGTCGGACTGGGCTAGCCCTATTTTGGTCCCAAGGCCCTTCAGATTCGTGAACGGGGAAGGAGCGGGGACACGTGCGTAGCCACCGGGCGGCAAACCGAAATAAAGCCGACTTCGGTCGGTGGTACGGTTTCGTACCTGGCGCCCGCCCGTTCCGGTCGGCCCGCACGTCGTCGTCAGGACCCGCTTTCCCCAAGTCAGGGCAAGGGAAATGGCCGCCCAAGAACGCGCACTCTTTCTCGGGTGCGAATCGGAGGGACCTCGGAAGGTGACGGGAAGTCGTTACATTATATATATATATGTATGTAGTAAACATTTAATATGAAATGGAATTAGAAATAAAGAATTTAAGACTGCGCACAAAATTATCTAATCTTATCAAATATATCTTGACCATGCTGTGGTATGTCGTCCTTGTTTCGATGTCCTCAACCCTTTAAAGAAAATGCTCCGGATGTCGTGGATTTGGCGATGGATGCTACCGCAGACCTTTCTTGATTTTCTTGTTCTTCTTGTGTCGTAGGGATTCGAACTGATTCAATCTCATTAGTATCCGTCGAAGTTGATTGCATTCCCGGTGTTTGGTTTAAATCTCTTCTCAAATGGAGAAGATGTGTCACGGAGTCCCAGATTGCTCCGATCAAGTATATGGACCAACCATACACAGTATGAAGTGCATAACCATGAATTACTGTATCCACGATCAGTTTTATGCCTCGGATTAGAAGCATTATTCCGATGATTCCGGCACTCGCGGTTCCGAAGAACATGAAGCGACCCCAGATGTTTTCCCAGCCGGAGTCGACTAGGGTTTTCATTCCGTGTGTCCCCAGCATGTTTGAAAACGAAAGTTCTTCGTTCGTGACGGGTTGTCCACTGATGCCGCGAGCCAAAGTATTTAGGACGGCTGGTTTCTCCACAGGAAACATGATGTGTCCCGTAGTTTCTCGAATCTTCTTGACTGTATATTCAGCTGGTTGCTAAAGATGCTGGGTTGGTATATTTCCAAGTTGGTTTGGTCATCGGTTTAATAATTGTTGGCGGCATACTTTGTACTGGTCCAGGTAGTAATTTGTACCAGGAGTCTCCGAGGAGATATTCCGATGGTAACAAAGGATCGCATGTGATCTCTGTGCCAGTTTGCATAATAATGTGTGTGCGAGGTGATAAGAATAAGCTTTCGTTGCCCCGCGCAATTGGGAGTTGATGATAACAAATTTCGGTTTTGCGCACCTTTACTTCTACCGGAATGCATTTAATGATGTGTAAAACTTCGCCGGCAATCACTGCCATGTATCCGGGTCCTTTCATGAGGTGGAAAGCGAATTCGTCCGGGGATTGAGTAGCGATGACTAGTGCGTTCTTCAATACTTGCTATTCCAAGTTGCATCGTTGCGTCAGTACGGCAAGATATAATTGGTTTATTTGGCTACGAATGTGTTTCTCTACGAATACAAATTTTGAGTTTACGTAGGCGAAGATATCTAGATTTTCTACGCTAATTGATTTTGGCTTAGCAAATGTCTCTCCCTTGTTGGTTTCGATTATTAATAATTTCGGATGTTCTGTGCGTATTAACGTGTAGACGCATAGCATCTGTTCGGATTTTCTCGTTAAAGCAAATGTAATATCTTGCGTTGAAAGACTATAGATCGTTTGAGGGTAGCTATGTCCTACGTCTCTAATATTTTTTTGCTATTCCTTCGTACAGTACGCCATACCGGTTAAATTTGCCGTTGTCGACTGGTAATGAGTTCCAAAAAGTTTTTCCACCCTCAAGGTCAATACAATTTTGGTTCGTTAATAGGCACGTCATTCCGGACTTAAGATTAATTCGGTTTGTATTTAGATTTACGGTCGCTTGGTACTGTATGAGAGTTATTTTTACAGATCCTTGCACAACTACGTCGTCCCAGCTACCATAAGGGTCTGAATACTGGGTTCCATAACATGCGCCATTATTCTTAATCGATCCTGCCAGTGTTATGCTACGAGTTGTAGACTGATTTATTCGCAGGTCGGCTATAATGCTATTTCCGAGTCTGTAAAGTCCAGTGGTATGCATTTCTTCACACGTTTCGCGACTAACTTCTGCTAAATATTCTAATTGTCCATGAGCTACGACGGAGATGTGTGAATTCATTCCACAGTGAAAGATTGTTCGATGAATTTCTATCTTGCATTGGATAACTTTGTTTTCGACAAATTCGTTTAGTTGTAGCAATTGTATATAGACTGGATTCGCGATTACATCTGGTTTTCTTATGTCACAATCTCCTACGGCGATTAAAGAAAGGGTAGTTATATTGAGGTTTGATGATCCACAGTCATAACCGATGATGCCCATTGTGCTCGTTATCGCCCATAGTACCAATGCAATTGTTAACGATTCCTTGATCATTGGGAAATGTGTGTTTTGTGTTATTTTTCTCTCTTTCTGTCTCTTTTTTTTATTTTGTTTTATTTTCCTCTTCTGAAAATAAAATAAATAATTCGTATCTTAGTATTCTATTCTTGGGTGTGGATCAATATATACAGGGTGAATCATAATGGGTGGACATCACTTTTTGATGGTATTTACCATGCGTCGTAAATTACCGACTACCTACAACTGGGTTGCTTGACCGCTCCAGAGATGGCAGCTGCTTAGTGACAGGCAACTACATTCATGCATCTTCGCCGATTTCGATGACATTTGGTATGCTTGTAGAATGGATAAAAATACAAGATATGAAAAAACTTCAAATTGCAACAACGTTTATTTTTTCGCGTACTATACACTGGATATCAGAATGGTACAGATAGCAACAAATCTCTTATTGTTTATTGCAAATTTGTAATTTTTTCATACGTATCTCCGAGAGTTTTTAACCGATTGGGATGCAAATTAACATAAAGGTAGAGGACGAAAAAATAAAGTTGACGGGTTTGTTATTTTTTCGCTATCTCATAATTAAGGGATTGAAACTGCCCCTCGATTTTTAGTCAATTGTATCGTATGATCGGATTAATTTGTACAGACTATTTCGACTCATTGCATTTTCATTTCATCCCATTTTTATATCTACAAATTTTCGTCCATGCCACGCGGTAAGAACTTCGAACGTTCGCGAGGGGGATGGTTGGGAGAGGGGGTGAGTGGAATTTACAAATATGTATTCGAGTATTCAAACGAACTTATATTAACGTAAATTTAACCCGGAATGGCAAAAGGCTACCCGATCATACGATGCAATTGACTAAAAAATCGAGGGGCAGTTTCAATCCCTTAATTATGAGATATCGAAAAAATAACAAACCCGTCAACTTTATTTTTTCATCCTCTACCTTTATGTTAATTTGCATCCCAATCGGTTAAAAACTCTCGGAGATACGAATGAAAAAATTACAAATTTGCAATAAATAATAAGAGATTTGTTGCTATCTGCACCATTCTGATATCCAGTGTATAGTACGCGAAAAAATAAATGTTGTTGCAATTTGAAGTTTTTTCATATCTTGTATTTTTATCCATTCTACAAGCATACCAAATTTCATCGAAATCGGCGAAGATGCATGAATGTAGTTGCCTGTCACTAAGCAGCTGCCATCTCTGGAGCGGTCAAGCAATCCAGTTGTAGGTAGTCGGTAATTTACGATGCATGGTAAATACCATCAAAAAGTGGGGTCCACCCATTATGATTCACCCTGCATATGATAGTTTTAGTCTATTAATATTTACTACACGGGGTTTTTTCTTATTTGAATTTTTACGTTTCCTTTCGATAATATTTCTAACACCTCGTGTGGTCTTGTATAGTGATCTTCTAACTTTCCAGGTTTCGGACCCTTTAAAAGAAATACAAAGTCAGCGACCCTTAGTGTCTGAGGGTTTATTTTTTTATCGTAATTATGTTTTGATTTCAGTTTCGCGCTAACCAAGTTTTCGCGCGCTAACGTCTGCAATTCGTGCAACCGTGTGACTAATTTTACAAGATATTCATCATAGGTTACTTCTTCTTCGTCAGGTATTGGTTCGCTCGAAGGGAGCCTTGCGAGTTTGCCGAAAACTAATTCGAAAGGTGTATGTTTAGTACCCTCGTGTGTATTTGTATTATACGAGAATGCGGCCAATTCGAGCCATTGGTCCCATTCTTCGTCCTGGTTTGCGAACTGTTTCAAGTATTCGCTCAACACATGATGTGAACGTTCGATTGAACCGTTCGATTGGGGGTGGAAAGCAGTTGTTTTGAATTGTTTGATTTTGAATCGCTTGGCTAAATCTTTCATAACCTTGCTTAAGAAATTGCTACCTTGGTCAGTTAGTACAGACCTTGGTGCTCCAAAAGTGCAAATGAATTTTTTTACAAAAGCATTGCTTATTGTGGTTGCTGTTGCGTTTGGCAAGGGGATGGCTAGCGAATATTTCGTTAGCTGATCTTGGATTGTTAGTATGCAAATGTTATTGTTCTTTCTTTCGGATAAAGGTCCGACAATATCCATAGCCACCTTTTCAAATGCTGAACCAGGCGTGTCTGTGATTATCATGGGGTTCTTGTGTTTCACCCTGACTAGTTTTTTTAGCTGGCATCCTAAACAGTTTCTTATGAACGTTTGTATATCCTTCTTTAGATTTTCCCAGTAGTACCGGTGTCGGATTTTACTGTATGTTTTCGACACGCCTTTGTGGCCTCCGAGAGTTGAGCAATGAATTTCTTTTATTACCTCGTTTCGTCTAGAGGGTTCGACATATTGAATTACTCCAGTACAGATTATTATTTTTGTAGTTACTGATTGAGCGAGGGAAAACAAGTAACTTTTAATCTTATTCTACTCTACTGTCTCTACCTCTGGCGTTTTAGTGAAAGTTCATTTGATGTTTGCGGTTCGTTTGTCTTATGAACCGTGGCCTTTGTTACAAACGTATTTTGAATGTTTGTTGATTCGAGATCCCCTTGGGAATTTTGTGAATGTACAGGATTTCGTGAAAGGGCATCGGCGTTGACATTCAGTTTTCCTGCTTTGTCGAACGATGTCGAAGTCGTGCAATGCCAGTTGTAGACGCCATTTAGATACTCGTGACGCTGGATCCTGCGATGATTTGAACCAAACTAATGGTTTGTGATCCGTGACGATTGTAAATTTTCGCCCATAGACGTAAGGGTGAAACTGTTTAACCGCGTAAACAATCGCCAATGCCTCCTTTTCGTACGTAGAGTACCGTTTTTCCGCGTCGTTTAATGTTCGAGATATGTACGAGATTGGCAAGTCCTTTCCGATTTCCCCTTGTGAAAGAATCCCGCCGATTGCGTAACCAGATGCATCGGTCGTTATTATAAAAGGTCGGGTGAAGTCGGGGTCTTGGAGAATTGGATTGCTACACAGCATGGCCTTCAATGTTTGGAAGGCTGATTGTTCTTTATCTCCCCATAAGAAAATTGTATCCTTATTTAGGTGGTTTGTCAAGGGTTTGGCGATTCTTGCGAACCCTTCGATAAATCTTCGATAGTAATTGAACAATCCCATGGTTTCTCTTACTCCTTTGACAGTTTTTGGGACTGGATAATTTTTTACCGCCTCAATTTTTTTTGGATCAGGGTTGATTCCGCTTTCTGTGAGCAAATGTCCCAAATATGTCACTTCGTTTCGCAGAAATTCGCATTTGTCGGGTTGCAACTTCAGATTGGTTTCTTTTAATCTAGAAATGAGTTTCCTATACGTGATCTGGTGCTCCCGTAATGACGATGCGTAGATGACTATGTCGTCGAGGTAGACAAATAATTCTGTCCCCTGTAACCCGATCAATACACGATCCATTAGTCTCTGAAAGGTTGCTGGAGCATTTTTTAAACCGAACGGCATTCGAGAAAATTCGTAATGTCCGTACGGAGTTGAAAATGCTGTTTTATGTGCGCCTGCGGATTTCACCTTTATCTGATGAAATCCCGACGCAAGATCGAAAACTGAAAAACACTTGGCTCCTCCGAGTTGATCAAGTATATCAGTAATGTTCGGCAAAGGGTATGAGTCTCCGATGGTTTTTTCATTTAGCATTCGGAAATCCAACACCATTCGCCATCTGTTCAGAAAAGTTCGTAGTGCCGGGAGTTCATGCGAGAGGTCAGCAGCTCGTGGCCTATGACACTCGCTTGGACTCTGCGGTACTCGAACGCTCTGACCTATTCCCCCACTACTCGGTCATCGATCTGGATCGATTTCCGTCTTCTTCACTTCTACTGCGAATCTTCAAGTGTGAGCGTGTTACTCTTCTCTCTTCGGATTTTTCAAAGTTGTATGTTCAGTATTCTAACCCGGCTTTTCTCTGTACTCATTCTTTCGATTCTGTGGATTTATTTGTGACTCTCGGCTTTTCATACGGCAATCTTCTTTCGAATCAGTGGACCAAAGACGACTTACGACCGGCTTTCTTTCTCTGATTATTCTTCTCCCTCACGGCAAATCCTTCGTTATTATTCTCGGCAACGACACGGCTTGTTACACGGTTACTTTCTAACGGACACGTGCGCGAGGCCGGGCGACCGCCATTACGGTGCGTGCGACGGTGTGTAAAATAAAGTGTTACGGTTGTTAATTGTTCACTTCTGTGTTTCATAATCTTTCTCGGACCCTTCACCCTTTCGTCACGAACTTCCTCCTAAAATCTCCCACTCATTCACCAAAAAACCAGATCCGAGGTCTGTCATCCAGACACCATCGTTTATTTCCCTGTGAATGGTTTTTTTTTGGTACAATCCATACTGGACTATTGTACGGAGATTCAGACGTTTTGATTATACCGTTATCATAAAGATCCTTGACCTGTCGATCTATTTCATCCTTATGGATTTGTGGATAACGATAGTAGGTAAACAAGGCCGGTTCTGGATCAACGCGCGTTAGTGCACACGTACACGTCACACGTACACACCCACACATACACACCGACTTCCACGGCGAGGGGCGGGGGGGTTGCATCTCGAATACTCCAAGACACCATGGGGGGGGGGGGGGGGGTACGCACCGACTTCCAAGACGGTGGGGGGGGGCATCTCGAATATCCCACAACACCATGGGGGCGAGGGGGGGGGGGCATCTCGAATATTCCACGGCGCCATAGCGACAGGGGGGGGGGGGGGCATCAGCCGCGAGTTACCCCATATTTCTTAGCCAAATGATTTATTTTAATTGTTTATTTAATTGTGTTTAATAAATATTCTTGATATGAGATATGAGGTGTGAGTTATCCGGTCTTGCTTAGCCATACTGTTTATTTAAAAAGTGTAGGATAAATATTCTTTCATATCGCTGACCAATATCGGATATCAACTACAGCGGCCATATTGTTTATTCAACAGCCAAGTTTCAGATAAATAATGTTTTGACCCTATGTGTTACGTGATATATTTCGTCGTATAAATATTCTTAGATACCGCCGAACAGCAGATTTTTATCAAAGAAGGTAGGGGGGGGGGGGGGTTATGGCTACATACCGATGATGGGGGGTATATCGAGACAATTCTCACGATGAGTTTTCATAAAGAGAATTTTTGTTCTCATCGATAGCTCCGGTGCAGCTGCATATGAGTATCCTATATCTTTTAATGTTCGACGTGTTAGAACGTGTCGCGGTGACGTCACAGCCAGAGCAAAGCGTTTGCCACAACGAGCGAGCTGCGATATCTAGGATATCGGTTGACACTTCGCCAAGTGTTTATTCAAAATGCACTCGAACGTTTTGGGGTGGCGTTCGATGACGACGGCCTAAACATTAGTTATCCCTCTCTTTCACAAACCTTAAAATGAGAGAGAGAGAGAGAGCAACGAGCTAGCCACGATATCTAGGATATCGGGCGACACATCTTCAAGACGTTTTATGATAAACAATGACGACGGTCCAAAGAATTAGCTATCCTTCTCTTTCACAAACCTTAGAATGAGAGAGAGAGAGCATTACATATTATTTGATCATCTTACATCGCGCGTAGAAATGATTTTATTGTATTGGAGGAAGAGAGCGGAGAAGGTTCGGAAGAACTTTAAGTGAGAGCGTTAATAATGGATATACGCGATCGTGATAGAATCGATTTTCTTTGTCAAAATATTATTTTCAAAATACAAATGTGTACGGTGTTACCAGTTTTAATTGAACTCAGGGTTTTCAATGACGACGATGTAAATTTGCCGATTTGGAGAGTAAGTACAAAAATAATATTCTTCTTTATTTCAAAGTTTTCTTGGTTAAATACTATGATTGTTTTCAGAGGAGGATACATTGTAAATCCACAGCGCAAGATATCGTACTAACGATAAAGACACGAGGACCATACGCATACGACAAATTTATACAAGCATTACGTCAGACGGGTTACAATGATGAAGCCAATCTTCTTGAAAATGCCCGACTTATAGATGATATCAAATCATTTAAATTATCATTACAATCGCTCCCAATCGCAATTAATCGCATCGTGGAAATCATTAGAGATGGGAACAGGTGAGAAACTGTTAAACTGAAATATATCGTGCAAATTCAATCTATTTAGTTTTTTAATGTTTTCGATCATGAATGTAATTTATCCGTTTTTTTAATGTTAGATCCAGACTACTATGAAATAATCGCAGAGGTGTTCATTCCATGGAGGTGGATGATGACACACATCCGAGTCCAAAATCATGCGTGCTATTAACACGACGTTGGCTGCAGCAGGTTTGGACCTCGACGGCACAATGGCGATTATCGAATGAGGATGAATAATGAGCGAACTCAACTTCATTGATGGCTGAACCATCCTAACATGAACGCGAGATACAGCATAAAATTTGTTTTCTTCTTTATAAACCGTTTTCTTTTATAATTCATTTTTTTTATATATACTTGCATATTTTTTTCATGTATTTTTATATGTACTCATTCGAAATATATTTTCTCCCGAATAAAAATAAAAACATATTACACATATTTATGGTTTTATACGATTTTTATTCAATATCGTGGTTACTTCTGTTTTGGTATTACACTCAGTATTACATTCGTTATTACTTATAAAATTATTACATTTGAATGAATTCAATGTGATTATATGCAGTCCCATGAGAGCGTAATGCCAATCCATTTTCATGAGAGGCACGAACCATCTCCTTGAACAGATCTTCATTTGACAGAATTGGTGTGGTCATCCGGGCTGGCAGAAAAACCGTACAAGTTTTTTCCAAATCCATGACGATTCTGTCGCCATACTTGGTTTTTGCGACTCTTATACCGGTTACTGGATATGCCTCCTGAGGTGACAATTCAGACAGCTTTTTGATTGGGAGAAAGTCAGCCAACAGAGCCACTTTGTTGATTTCGTGTAAATTCATGTTGATCTGAAATACATTATGCATAGCATTTTATCGTTAATACTCAAAATTATGAGAACATATAATTCAAGGGATAAAATGTTTAATACGAACCTGCAGTTTTTTTTTCTCGATGATGCGTCAAAAATGTATTTGTCGAAATTTGGCTACCAACGATTGAGTTCGTGATCGTGCAATAATTATTTTTTTCACTCGTTGAATATTTCGTAATAATTGTTTAATGCAGGTTAGCAATTCACGTCTCTTCAACAGTAATAACTTCGGATGTGATGACTTTTGACTGTACCGCATGAAGACTGGTGCAACGACTGATTGGAACAATCGTGAGCGCGTCTCATTTATACTGAATTTGATCTTCCATCTCATTTTAGTGACTAATTCTTAATTATTATTATTTCACTATGTGAATGCTATGAGGGAATGAAGCTATGACAAGTTGAGACGAGTCGAGACGAGTCGAAACAAGTCGAGACGGTTCCATTGTGGGGGGAACCATCGAACATTATTTGAATCGTTTTCGTTGGTGTATAGGGTATTCGAAATATAGCAAACAAACACACACATGATATGTATTAAATTTTTTTTTTTATTTTCAAGAAAAAATAAACTTAATTCTCGGAGAATTTTGGGCGAATCCAATATTTTAGAGCTAGAACATTTTTGCTAGCGCAATTGAACTTTGATGAATACTTGTGATATGAACAATCAGTCCGTACGCTTTTCTGCAATTTTTGTAACGATGGACACTCGAGATTATCAAGATTGATTATGAGTTCCGACCAACGGTTCAAAAAATTCGTCAACCATTCTCTCTTCTCCGAACCTTTAATGTAAATTACTCGTGCATCGCGCAAAATGTTTTGAAGAATTCCGTTAAAAGCATTATAGGGTATGGCGCCATAGTTCCATGGTAAGCCATGATAATTATTTGTCAACCAAGCATTTGTACATCTATATTTGACGGGCAAATCAATCCATAAGCATGGTGGTTCGAAGAAAATCGTTGACGGTGTTCGATTGGAATCCGTTAAAGAAATAACAGAAAATTCTTTCAACACAAATTTGTTCGAGGGTTTTTTGAAACCTTGCAAGTCAACCACGTACTCCATCTCGGCTACAACTGATTCTAATAACCCGCGCCTCTGATTTATAACAAACATTCAATATACCCCCCCCCCCCCAACTTATGAATATATAATAATAATAAAAACTATAAAAAGTAAAAAGAAAAATATATAACTCTGCAGACGAATGTGTTCTTACACTATTTTTTTAACATTATCACTAATGGGATTATATTCGAGAATACGGTCGTGTAAAATTAAACAATAAGCCGAGGTTTGAGCGGGAAAGGGATTTACAGATTCGAATTCGAGGCGAATATCGACGGGGCCTGATTTCAACGATTCATTCTGCTTTGAACAATCGATAACAATTAGCGGAGCGTATTTCAAAAAGTCACCTTTGTTTATGAGTGGTTCGGGCTCCTTCTCGTTATAAGAAGACTGGAAATTTACATACATTTCATAGAGCAAAGCGTATTGATTGCGACCAATGTCGAGATTCAAGTTCCCATATGGATAACTCTGTGAATTTAAAAAGAGTCTAACGTCTCGAACATGACAATGATCAAAATGGCTCGCATTCTTAAGAGCATTATTTTTTCGTGCTGTTTGGAATCCCACGATTACGTATCGGGGTTTTTCCGAGTAGAAGTTTTTACAACCCAAACGTGTTTCGACGAAGTCGGTAATAGAGGGTACTCGTACAGTTCCCACGTGCGAAAACTTATTGGGATGGGTGTATCTTCGGCTATGTAATTTAGTAGCTGATGCCAAGCGGTGAGGATTCGATTCTGAAATTCAAGAATTATAAACATAAAATAGACGTTCCATTCGTAATTTACGCCGATCTTGAATGTATCTTGAATCCGATCACACCAAAAGACAGTACAAATACAATAGCATATCAGAGACATATCCCATACAGTATTGCATATTATTTCAAATGTAGCTTCGATGATTCTCTATCAAAATTCAAACTTTATCGAAACAAGGATTGTATTGAATGGTTTGTCAATGAATTAAGAGAACTAGCTGAACCGTTGAGCGCAACCTTGAAATCAATCAAACCGATGAATCTGATGAGTCACGATGAAAGAATGGACTTCCTTTTTGCAAAAAATTGTCACATTTGTCAAAAACCATTCACACCCGACGATATCAAGCATCGCGATCATTGCCATTTTTCGGGTAAATATCACGGTGCAGCGCACGAAGGGTGTAATTTGAATTTTAAAAACTTACATACGATTCCAGTAGTTTTTCACAATTTATCAGGCTACGACTCACACTTTTTAATTAAAGCGCTTGCCAACCAATTTGAGGGTTCGATCAAGTTTTCGCCTGTAAATAAGGAAAATTATATCTCATTCACGAAGAGTGTCAAGGGTACCATCATAGATAATCGATTTACAGATTCATTCAGATTCATGCCATCGAGTATCGAGAGCTTAGCATCGTATCTTAGTAACGACGAAAAGCTAATCACGAAGAAGCATTGTAATTATGTACAAGAATTCGACTTATTAACGAGAAAAGGTGTTTTCCCATATGATTACGAAGACAGTTGGGAAAGACTCGACGAGGCTGAATTACCAACAAAACAAAAATTTTATTCACAATTGAAGGACGAGGACATATCAGACGCCGAGTATTCTCACGCATGCACAGTGTGGGAAATTTTCAATGTGAAAACCTTGGGAGAATACTCAGATCTCTATCTAAAAACTGATATCCTTCTTTTAGCCGACATTTTCGAAAATTTCCGAATGAAATGTAAAATGACATATGATCTTGATCCACTGCACTATTACACTGCTCCTGGGTTGGCTTTCGATGCCGCGCTAAAATGTACGGGTGTGAAGCTCGAGCTCTTGACGGATGTAAATATGCTCATGTTTATAGAAAGAGGTATTCGAGGCGGATTGTCACAGTGTTCGAATCGCTATGCAAAAGCTAATAATCATTATATGGGAGCAGAATTCGATCCAAACAAGCCTGAAACATATCTTATGTATTACGATGTAAATAATTTGTATGGTGCAGCAATGAGCCAATATCTTCCTACTGGGTCGTTCGAGTGGGTGGGGGAAGAGGAAGAGTCGATAGATCCACGCGATATTCCGGATGACAGTGCCATAGAATATATTTTCGAAGTCGATTTAGAGTATCCGCAAGAATTACACGCACTACGCAAAGACTTACCCCTGGCGCCTGAACCCTATGTAGCGCCTGGCAGTAAGCAAGCAAAATTAATGACAACCCTATATCCGAAAAATCGATACATCTTACACTATCAAAACTTGAAGCAATATATGAATTTGGGCTTAAAACTCGTTAAAGTTTACAGAACTCTTAAATTTCAACAACACCCCTGGCTACAAAAATACATTGATTTGAATAACAGCTTGAGAAAAAAATCCACAAATGATTTTCAAAAAAATTTCTAAAAACTCATGAATAACGCTGTTTTTGGTAAAATTATGGAAAATGTAAGAAACCATCGCGATGTACGACTCATTACTAAATGGGATGGCAGGCATGGAGCTCGAGCTCTCATAGCAAAACCAACGTTTCATAGCTGCACCATACTCGACGACGAGACTGTTATTATTGAATTAACACGTGCTCAAGTAAAATTTAACAAACCTATATATACTGGTTTTTGTATTCTCGATATAGCGAAAACATACATCTATGACTTTCACTACAATTATATAAAGCATACTTTTGACGATAGAGTTAAACTAATGTTTTTAGATAGAGATCTGAGTATTCTCCCAAGGTTTTCACATTGAAAACTTCCCACACTGTGCATGCGTGAGAATACTCGGCGTCTGATATGTCCTCGTCCTTCAATTGTGAATAAAATTTTTGTTTTGTTGGTAATTCAGTCTCGTCGAGTCTTTCCCAACTGTCCACGTAATCATATGGGAAAACACCTTTTCTCGTTAAAAAGTCGAATTCTTGTACATAATTACAATGCTTCTTCGTGATAGCTTTTCGTCGTTACTAACAAGGAAACTCTGTCAGGTGTATCTCGCCGATTTTTATGAAATTTGGCATGGTGATAGAACGGACAAAAATAGGCGTCACTTATTTTTTTTACGTGCCGAGATTGATTTTGAAGGGGTGAAACGCACCCTCGAAAATAGGGGTATTTTTCGTTTTTCGGCGATAACGTTTGAACAATAGGAGATACGAAAAAATTTCAAATTGCAACAATATTTATTTTTTCGCGTACTATACACTGGATATGAGAATGGTGCAGATAACAACAAATTTCATATTGTTTATTGCAAATTTGCAATTTTTTCGTACGTATCTCAGAGAGTTCTTAACCGATTGGGATGCAAATTTGCATACGGGTAGAGGGTAACAAAATAAAGTTGGGGTGTTTTCTTGTTTTTCCGATATCTTATAATTAAGGGGTTAAAACTACCCTTCGATTTTTTACTCAACTGTATCGTATAATCAGCTGGCCTTTTGCCATTCCGGGTTAAATTCACGGTAATATAAATTCGTTTGAATACTCGAGTACATATTTGTAAATCCCACTCACCCCCCACCCCCAATCATCCCCCACCCAACCGTTCAAAGTTCTTACCGCGCGGCATGGATGAAAATTTGTAGAAATAAAATGGGTTAGACTCGAAGTTCAATCAGTCAAAATAATCGATACAAATTTCCCTGTTTTGGCTAAACATTACCCTTAAGGGGGTAACTCAAAAACTTTATTCATTCGTGAACGGGCGGAGATAAAAAAAAAGTTTACATCGACGAAACGTTCTGCTCTTCGACTACTAGACGTTCGTGATAATAATGATGAATATAACAACAAATGGCATATTATTTATTGCAATAATTCGTGAATAATTGGATCAAAATCCCTCTTTAATTGATCGTTCATATCGGTACAGAAATAGGTAAGTCTTTCGCTATTACGGAATAATTTCCTGCTTCGGAAAATAACTGGATTACTATGGTATTTTTACGAAAAAAGTCTGTTCGGCACATACTGCCATTGAAGATTAAAATATAATCGGAACACACTTTAATAACCATTTTAACAGTAAATTTGTTATGGATTATACATATTACAATAATGATAGTCGTGATAAAAGTGTTTGAAACACAGAGATTTTTTACACCACGCACAAGTGACAACAGCTGCTTCGCCGCATATGTCGCATGTCGGTGCATTTTGTGAAAATCAGAATTTTGCCGGATTTTCGAACTTTGGTGGTCTTTCTTCTACGTAACCGCTTTTGTGCCACGCATATTTAAAAAGGTTTATAAATCGTGGAGAAGAAAACTGGTTGTGTGTAAGAGATTGTAATTTAACAATATTATTTCTCAAGTGCAGATTAACGTCGTAGTTGTATAATATTGCTATGTCAGAGAAGTGTTTGATGAAGTTTTTCCATACACGGAAACGATAAACATCAAGGGGCTGCATCATTCCTGATGTACCTGCAAGGATTACGAATTGCAATTTTAATTAATTGTCTATAGAACTAATGAAACTAGTGCAATATATTTACCTGCTGGAATAGTTAAAACTTGAATATCTTTCCCTTGCATATCCATGTCTTTCAACGCAGTTGGACATTGACCGCTCCAAGAATCCAGAAGTATTACGGATTTTGGACCAGTATTAGGAATATATACTTCTTGGAACCAACGCTTGAAATGATCAGTCGTCAATTTTCCAAATTTTGAAGCCAATAGAAATATATTTTCGGCTCTGAACATAGTTTGTTCCACTCGAGGTCCAAATTTGCCAGTTGGTTCGTTTAAAACGATCAACATAGGTGCTAACAGCTTGCCACTCGCAGAAATCAAAGGCTGTATAGTATAACTGTGTGTTGTTGATGTTTTCGATTGCACTATTGTCTCAACGGCTTTCTGTCCTACTTCCGCCAATGTGCGGCCTGCATGTAGCTCTAAATTGAAGCCACTTTGATCAGAATTAAATGTGTTCTCAGCCCCAACGTTGGCTATGTTGATTTTCACCGTTTCTATAACTTCTTTGGCTTTATTTTCAAGTGTATCAGCGTTTAATAATTGTTGTTTCGTTACATATTTAGTAATTTTCCTTGACACAATGCCATTTTCGGTTTTGAATCTTGCTACCCAAGAATTGGATGCTTTGAAATCTGGATCTGTCATTTCTACAAGATCTCGCGCACGTAATGCCCATCGTCGAAGATCGATATCATGGACAGGCAGCTTTTTGTTCAAAGCATCTTTAAAATTGTTCAACGTATAGTGAGCTATTTTTGTTAACTTTTCTTTGTACGTGCCACCCTTATTTAAATTATGGGCCCAGCGGCGTAACTGCGTCACTGATTTCACCTTTCTAAAGTTCTTTTGAACAGATGATATTTTTCTATTCCTATGTGTCCCGGATCTCCAGTAATCTACAGCTCTTCATTTGTATTCGTAACTTAATTCCTCTACATCTTGGGTACACACATTTTCTTTACCTTCGGGATCTAGGTATCGATGTAGGTACCATTCTTCTCCACTGTTGTCTTCTACTACGGCTGCTTCATGAACTTCATTTGGTGCCAAAAAATCCAAACCAATTTCGGACTCTATTGCCATACGTTGATCCATCGCTTCTATTATCATGTTTTCTAAATCCTTACTGAACTGTTTCTGCCGTTCGGTGATTGGAGTTTCAGGCAGTTTGCGCAAGGACCTGGTTAAGCGGGTCCAGGAAGGAACAACGCACTTCGTCACTTCTACTTCCACCGAGCTGAGCTTGAACTAATTAGAGCGAATAATCGAGCCGGGTTCAACGATTTCTGAATCGCGTTATCGTTTGAGCGGGTCTAGAAATTTCACTGAATACAAGCCGAGTCGACACAATGCCTATAAGCCGTCAAGAGCGTACCGGGAGAATTGCGAGGGTCAGAAAATACACGTTTTATATAAAGATAGAGGTGAGAAAAACGTTGATAACGCGTGGTCGCTTGTAGAGCTAACACGAGAATGGCCGAGAAACCGGTTCCGGTCGAGCACGAGGCCCGTGCCCTCGAGCGTAGTAGAGGGGGGAGCGTCGCTAGTATCGAGCGACGATCACGCCTCTCGTGATCGCTGCGACGCTTGAGCGGCAAATTCAAATTATTTCGGTCTCGCCGAAACATCTTCCCCCCCGTCAGGCAGAATGGCTGGCACGAGCAGTCTGCAGCCCCCCAGAAA
Source organism: Netelia inedita (assembly GCA_964017225.1). Classification (NCBI taxonomy): domain Eukaryota; kingdom Metazoa; phylum Arthropoda; class Insecta; order Hymenoptera; family Ichneumonidae; genus Netelia; species Netelia inedita. The sequence continues at coordinate 22,725,637 of OZ024922.1, forward strand.
GAGCATCATCGCGGTCCGAGCATATTGGCAGAAGTATGAGCTTGGCGAGTGGTCGGACGAGCGTAGTGGTGGCGGTTTTGATGGTGGCGAATCTGGCCAGGCCGTCCTGACCGGGGTGGAGATCCGTAACTCGAGCCAGTGGCCACTTGGTCGGAGGAGTTCGCTCGTCGCCGAGGAGGACGATCGATCCCACCTGTACGTCATGAGAAGGTCGTTGCCACTTCGAGATGACCTAGAGCTGCTGCAAGTAGCCGGTCGACCACCGACGCCAAAATGACTGGAGCTTTTGTTGAAGTAGTTGCCAGCGAGCTGAGCGAGAAATCGACTGATGGTGCAGCGAAGGTTCCGGAATGGCCGTTAAGGGGCCACCTACGAGAAAATGACCCGGAGTAAGCACCCCCAGATCGTCAGGGTCATCGGAGAGTGGCTCCAAGGGTCGAGAGTTGAGCACGGCCTCGATCTGCGTGAGCAGCGTGGAGAGCTCCTCGTAAGTGAGTAAATCGTCACCAATGGTCCGAGCCAGATGGTGTTCAACTGAGCGTACGACAGCCTCCCATTTCCCGCCAAAATGGGGCGCCCCAGGAGGGTTGAATGACCATCGGGTTCCATCCTCGAGCAATACCTTGGCGAGCTGGTGCGACTCTTTAGAGGCAGAGGAGAAGAGCGTTTTCAAGAGTCGGTCCGCGCTTTGGAAGGTGGTACCACAGTCCGAGTAGAGATGGCGACACATCCCGCGGCGGGACACGAATCGCCGATAGGCTCCCAAGAACCCGTCTGCAGAGTAGTCGGAGACGACTTCGAGATGGACGGCGGATGTGACCATGCAGACGAAGATGGAGAGCCAACCCTTGACTGATCGATGGCCACGCCCCTTCCAAGTACGTAATGAAACCGGTCCCGCGTAGTCAACTCCGGTGTGGAGAAACGGTCTCGAGGGGGTGAGCCGGGCTCGCGGAAGTTCTCCCATGAGCTGTTGAGCTCGTACAGCACGGTGGCGAGAGCAGATCACACAGCGCAGGACAAATGAGCGGACTGGAGCTCTGCCACCTAACACCCAGTACTCCTGTCGAAGTCGAGCAAGAGTGAGTTGATTTCCTCCGTGCAGGGTACGAATGTGAGCGTCACGGATTACCAGCTGGCTCAGAGCTGACGTACGAGGAAGAATGGCAGGGTGTTTCTGCTCGAAACCAATAGGAGCGCGAGAGAGACGCCCGCCCACTCGGAGAACCCCTTGGTGGTCGAGGAAGGGAGTGAGCCGGATGAGGGGATGTCCAGAACGCAAGGATTCCCCACGAGCTAAAAGAGCTAATTCAGGTGCGATGTGAGCGGACTGGGTAGCTTTGACACAAAAAATATGTGCCACGGCGAGGTCCCCAGGCAACAGCGCAGAGGAGAGCGAGGAGCAGGTCCTGCGGCGGAATAGCGCCACCGCGCGCCGGCACACCGCCGTGATACGAAGTAAGCGAGTGAGCGAGGAGAAACGGTGGACAAGCTCCCACTCCACTGGCGTCTTCGCGAGGAGTGAGAAGACTGAGCCGGGCTTTTCCTCGAGACGGGCAGATGGAGCCGGCGGAACTTCTAAAGAGGGCCAGCCATTTGAGTCGTGCGGGAGCCACGACGGTCCATGCCACCACAACGGGTGACGTGAGAGTTGAGCAACAGATATGCCCCGGGATGCGCAGTCTGCCGGATTCTCCGGTCCAGGCACGAGCCTCCAAGTAGCGGGGAGCTCCTGAATTAGCTGAACATACTCCTTCCATCGTGACGGGTGGGAATTTACCCACGCAAGAGTCACAGCTGAGTCGGTCCATAAGACGGTGGGAGCAGAGGAGAGTTGACACTGGCGTTGAACGTACTGAACGAGGCGGACCATGAGCACGGCAGCAGAGAGCTCTAACCGAGGAATCGTCAGCCTTTTCAATGGAGCCACACGGGTCTTTGAGCACACGAAGGAAACAAGAGGTGTCGAGCCAGGGGTAGTAATCTTGAAGAATACCATTGCTGCCATTGCAACTTGGGACGCATCCGCGAACCCATGGATCTCAATAGTTGAATTTGAGAGCAGTCCGAGCCACCGAGGGATGCGAATGGAGTCCAAACTGCGAAGGTCGGAGCGAAACTGGTCCCATCGGTGTGAAACGGTCGACGACAATTCGTCGTCCCATCCGAGCTTATCAACCCATAGGTCCTGCAACAGGACCTTACCTCGGATTACTACCGGGGAAAGGAAGCCGAGCGGGTCATAAGTTTGAGCCAGTTCAGAAAGGATGATGCGTTTAGTGATAGGAGAGCGAAAAGTGGACTGTAAAGAGAATGAGAATGAGTCGGGCTCGGGATTCCACAAGAGGCCGAGGATCTTGGTCTCCATGACATCCAAGGCGCGAGAGGTCGTGGCCAAGGCAGTGAGCTGGAGTGAATGGAGAAATGGAGGATAGTTCGTATGCCACTTTGAGAGGGGAAATCCTCCAGCAGAGCATAGATCCCGGACCTGACGTCCGACGTCGGCGAGCTGATCAGTGGTATCCGAGCCGCCACAAATATCGTCGACGTAACGGCCGTGACGCATGGGCGCCACCGCCAGCGGGTAACGCGAGCCTTCATCCTCGATGAGCTGTAAGAGTGTACGCCCGGCGAGAAAAGGAGCAGGCTTCATTCCGTAAGTGACGGTGGTCAACTGAAACATCGCGGGAGAACCGTCTTGAGTACTCCAGAGAAGCTGTTGAAACGGCCAATCACCCTCGTGAATCCGAATCTGTCGGAACATTTTGGCGATATCTGCCATAAAAACAAATCGGTGCCGACGCACCCGGAGCAGGACATCAGATATATCGGACTGGAGTTTGGCCCCGGTGTGGAGCAGGTCATTGATCGAATAGCCGGAGCTGGTCGCCGCCGAACCGTTGAATACCACGCGCAGCTTGGTAGTTTGGCTGGACTCCTTTAACACGCCATGATGCGGGAGGAAGTATGAATGGTGCGAGCCGTACCCAAAGGCATGCTGCCGGGCACCCGCGACCCTCGACCCTCCTGGAGACAAGTCTCCATGTGCCAAGGTCATCGCCGGAGCCGGACAGAGCCACGCTGGATAAGGAGCTACCTTCTTCATGTGTCCGAGCACTTCGTATTCCTCCAAGAAGTCTGAATAGAGTTGGTTAAGATGCGGGTTCCGCTGCAGCCGAGCGCGAAGGCGAGAAAAACAGGCGAATGCTGCCCGCTGAGAGTCGCCAAGAGCAGCTGGACAAGACGAGAAGGGGAGCCGTACGATGTATCTCCCCGAGCTGTCTCTACGGTGGGTCTCCCGGAAGTGCCGCTCACAGGCGAGGTTGTCCGGGGAGAGTAGAGCGTCTGGTGAGCTCGGAACCTCCTCTTGAATCCAGAACTGGCTGAGCATCGAGCGGAGCTGGTCATCAGAAACCCTGACATGCAAGGCGCGGGCGTCGGTCGGAGGAGATGGTCCAATCGGCCCGAACACGAGCCACCCGAGCTGAGTGCGCTGTGCGACTGGTAGAGATGGACCAGCTTGAATCACTTCAGGGAGTATTATTTGGCCGAAAGCGTCAGCACCGATCAAAATGTCCACTGGAGCTGGGGTACGAAATCCTGGATCTGCGAGGGGGAAATTGGCCAAATGTGGCCAGCTGCGATCTTCGGCCGAGAAGGATGGAAGCGCCGCCATGAGCCGGTCAAGAATGTAAGCTGTTACAACAAATTGAAATGACGAGTGCGCCGACTGTATGATGAGTTGAGCCGAGCCAGTAGTGGTCCCGAAGGACGAGTCTCCGACCCCGGAGAGCTGTACGGAAGACCTGAGCTTGGACAAGTGAAGTTGCCTTACCAAAGCCGAAGACACTAATGAGATCTCTGAGACAGGATCCATAATGAGCCGGACGGGATGGGTCTTACCGTGACCTAACGCAAGCCGAGCAGCGCAGGTCGCGAGCAGGACCCCGTGATGAGCACGAGGCGGAGCGTTGTGACCCCCTTCGCTTCATAGTGGAGCAGCGCCTTCAGAGCTGGAACGAGCAGTGCTGACATCGCTCACCAGCGACGGCACACGAGGTGGTTCCGGTTCCTTCACCTCCTCCGGTGGGCAGGCTGGAGGAACCCGAGTAGAGGCGGAGACGGTCGAGGGGCGAGCCTCCTTCATCGCAGCGTGCAGTAGCGTATGATGCCGCTTGTGACACAGTTGGCACGTGCGTGTAGTCTGGCAGACTCGAATGCTGTGCTTCCCCAAGCAATTAAAACAAAGGTAGAGCCGGTCCACCGGGGCCTTCCTTGCGTCCGCCGACTGATTCCCGAAGGCGACACACGACGAGATGTAATGATCCCCCTCACAAAAGGAACAGGGATACAGATTTGCGGAAGGCCAGGCTCTCTCCCGAGCAGACGGAGGCACAGCGGCGGCGGTCAGGTTCACTCTTGCAGTCGAGCGGGGCGGCGAGCGGGTAGAGTGAGCAGATCCGGGGCCAGGCGCCACAACAGCATTGAAAGCGAGACTCTCCAGAGCTCGAGCACGTCCTTGGATGAAATCCTGGAGCTGGGCAAACGTCGGAAGCTCCGACGAGTCGCCAAGTTTGTTCTCCCATGCCTCTCGGAACCGGGGACTAAGGCGCCGGACGAGCAGATGAACAATCACCGGGTCCCAGGCACGGGAATTGAATCCGAGGGCGTCCAGGGCACCCAAGGACTCAGCGGTAGTTGATACCAGGCGATGCAGCTCGCTTGCAGTAGGAGATGTCATCGGAGCAGAGCAAAGGAGACGGTCTAGGTGAGCCGTCGCTAGCAGCCGCGGGTTCTCGTACCGAGCAACGAGCATTCCCCAGGCAGTGTCGAAAGAATCATCGGAGACGGGCACGTTGGAGACAAGGCGCGAGGCCTCGCCGTGGAGATTCGTACGCAAATAGTGCATCCGCTCCACGTTGGAAACGTCCGAGTTGTCGATGACCAGAGAAGAGAAGAGGTCGCGAAACGACCTCCACTCGATATATGAGCCGTCAAGCCTGGGAAGGGTGATCTCAGGTAGAGCTCTTCGAGAAGCACGGACGGTGGTAGCCCCTGCGAGCGGAGGGTGCCACGTGCTTGACAACGCAGCTGGGCCACCAGCCGTCTCGATCACCGTCATCAGCTTATCCCGAGCTGCAACGTAGTCTTCGAGCGCTCCGTCGAACCGTTTCTCCGTGAAGTAAGCGTGCGATGTGAGGTTCTCGTATTTCCCTCCCGCCGAGATAATCTTCTCATGCGCGGACTCGAACTTCTCCCAATAACCCTCGAGCATCTGAAGACGAGCCTCCAGAGCAGAGCAACTATGTGCCGAGGGTGCCTTGACATCCTGCACATAGTTCAGCGTTGAACGAATAAAGTCCGCACGCGAGAGCTGCAGCGAAATAGTTGCCTCGAGCTGACTCATGTTCGACGCACGTAGAGACACACACTAGCACACGAGCTGTCACGATAAAGTCTCCCCACCCCGCGGTTCAAGATGGCGCGAACTGAGAAACACGGTTCTCGTCGAGTAGCGCACACCGTACCCGGTCGTAGCAGTCTCTCTCTCCCCACCGCGAACGGCTGCGCGAGCGAGAGCGCAAGAGAGTGAGAGAGATCGAGTGAGAGCCGGCCAAGATGGCGGGCACTGCCGAGCACCGACCACGTCGTGTACGAGCTATGCACTGCACTGCCGCGCTCCCCACTACGAGCCGTACAAGATGGCGCACACTAATCGGGACGGTTAACGTCGAGCGTGACACACAGCGCGGATAGAGCGACAATGAGAGAGCGAGAGGGCGCACTAGCGTGATGTCACACTCGCGAACGACCGTTAGGCGGTTGACCGTTTACCCGCACTACACAATATCCTTCCTTCATCCGCGGATCCGGCTCGAAGGACCAAAAAATGTTTGCGCGAGGACCTGGTTAAGCGGGTCCAGGAAGGAACAACGCACTTCGTCACTTCTACTTCCACCGAGCTGAGCTTGAACTAATTAGAGCGAAGAATCGAGCCGGGTTCAACGATTTCTGAATCGCGTTATTGTTTGAGCGGGTCTAGAAATTTCACTGATAACAAGCCGAGTCGACACAATGCCTATAAGCCGTCAAGAGCGTACCGGGAGAATTGCGAGGGTCAGAAAATACACGTTTTATATAAAGATAGAGGTGAGAAAAACTTTGATAACGCGTGGTCGCTTGTAGAGCTAACACGAGAATGGCCGAGAAACCGGTTCCGGTCGAGCACGAGGCCCGTGCCCTCGAGCGTAGTAGAGGGGGGAGCGTCGCTAGTATCGAGCGACGATCACGCCTCTCGTGATCGCTGCGACGCTTGAGCGGCAAATTCAAATTATTTCGGTCTCGCCGAAACACAGGCAAATTCATAGCACTTATCGCAATGGATAGCAGTTGAATAATATTCACCGGATTAATATACATTTTTAAACGTATTTGCAACTGAAAGTTTATGGCTGGCTTCTCCGTCGAAAACTGAAGCAATAACGATCGCTGCGGAATTTATATGACTTGATACCCAATATGTCAGCACACAAGAGAGACACAAGGACGACACACGCTGTCATTAGACCTGCGATAAATAACTGATAAAGCGACCTCAATATTATCGCGCGATATACTGATCTTTGCACCGTAATCGGCCTTACAATATGATTGCAGTACGATTACAGTCGTTCACAAACAATATTTGCGTCACTCCGTTCACGAGTTACATCAGAAATCCAACGAATCTTTAATCTTTAATCTTTTAATCTCTGCAGATAGTGTTCTCGATACGTCGAAAACACACAACCAATTTTCTTCTCCACGATTCATAAACCTTTTTAAATATGCACACACTTGTGCGTGGTGTAAAAAATCTCTGTGTTTCAAACACTTTTATCACGACTATCATTATTGTAATACGTATAATCCATAACAAATTTACTGATAAAATGGTTATTAAAGTGTGTTCCGATTATATTTTAATCTTCAAAGGCAGTATGTGCCGAACAGACTTTTTTCGTAAAAATACCATAGTAATCCAGTTACTTTCCGAAGCAGGAAATTATTCCGTAATAGCGAAAGACTTACCTATTTCTGTACCGATATGAACGATCAATTAAAGAGGGATTTTGATCCAATTATTCATGAATTATTGCAATAAATAATATGCCATTTGTTGTTATATTCATCATTATTATCACGAACGTCTAGTAGTCGAAGAGCAGAACGTTTCGTCCCTATAAACTTTTTTTTTATCTCCGCCCGTTCACGAATGAATAAAGTTTTTGAGTTGCCCCCTTAAGGGTAATGTTTAGATAAAACAGGGAAATTTGTATCGATTATTTTGACTGATTGAACTTCGAGTCTAACCCATTTTATTTCTACAAATTTCCATCCATGCCGCGCGGTAAGAACTTTGAACGGTTGGGAGGGGGATGATTGGGGGTGGGGGGTGAGTGGGATTTACCAATATGTACTCGAGTATTCAAACGAATTTATATTATCGTGAATTTAACCCGGAATGGCAAAAGGCCAGCTGATTATACGATACAGTTGAGTAAAAAATCGAAGGGTAGTTTTAACCCCTTAATTATGAGATATCGGAAAAACAAGAAAACACGTCAACTTTATTTTGTTACCCTCTACCCGTATGCAAATTTGCATCCCAATCGGTTAAGAACTCTCTGAGATACGTACGAAAAAATTGCAAATTTGCAATAAACAATATGAAATTTGTTGTTATCTGCACCATTCTCATATCCAGTGTATAGTACGCGAAAAAATAAATATTGTTGCCATTTGAAATTTTTTCGTATCTCCAATTGTTCAAACGTTATCGCCGAAAAACGAAAAATACCCCTATTTTCGAGGGTGCGTTTCACCCCTTCAAAATCAATCTCGGCACGTAAAAAAAATAAGTGACGCCTATTTTTGTCCGTTCTATCACCATGCCAAATTTCATAAAAATCGGCGAGATACACCTGACAGAGTTTCCTTGTAAGCCTAACAATATTGGTAATATTCTCGGTTTTTCAAATAATCGAAAACTCAATTCAAACCAATGGTACGAATCTGACATAGCGGTAAAAATAATTAAAATCAATATACTACGGATTGAATGCAATATTACTTCCGGTTCATACAGCAATGGAAAGATGGTACATGTTATTCATGAATTTTTCCCTAATGTTGAACCCGGATATAAGATATCAGAAACACCGTCAAACGCCATTTATCTTCCAATCATCGTACAAGTGATAGATAGATTAACATTACGAATTGTGGATCAAGACAATAATATAGTGGATTTTGGAGGTGAAGAAATTACTGTACGACTTCATATAAGAAAATGTTAATTTACAATAACAGTGATGACAGTGACCGTGATGTGGAAAGTACTATTGATAAAACTTATAAATTATCAACATTAAACACATTGAACATTAGTCAAAATGTATCTCCCAAGGAGTCATCATCATCATTAAAGACTAATAGAACGAGTTTAAAAAATAAAAACTTAAAATTTTTACAATCGTTGGGTTTTAAAGTTAATCAAACCTCTAATATTAACATCAACGTGCGTTAGTGAATACAAATTTTTAAATGGTGGCAGATATGTTAAACATTACATCAAAACCGAAATACGATAATCGTGTGACTAACGTTGAATATCACAGTTATAATCCATATGCAAACACTTCATTTGACTATAATGATGAAATACGCATTCCTATCCAACAACAAGATCTAATTGTTCTACCTCATCAGAGTTATCTATATATAGAAGGTAAAGTAATCGTGGAAAAAGATGCTGGTGCTACGGATGGTCATAAAGTTTATATGGATAACAATGTGACAGCCTTCACACTCAGTGAGATACGATACGAATTGAATGGTATCGAAGTAGATCGTTGTAAAAACGTTGGTATTACAACATCGTTAAAAAATTATTGTACGCTCACACCGGAGAAAAGTAAAAGTCTAAGAAACGCTGGATGGAATATATTATCGGACAGGCGCAGTGTTTCAGAATTTAATTACTGTATACCATTGAACATGTTGGTGGGATTCTGTGAAGATTATAAACGTGTAATTATAAATGCGAGACACGAACTCGTCTTAATACGAACGCGTGACGATAAAAATGCATTGTATACAACATCCAAGAAGATCAAGACATCGAAGATAGAATATCATAGAATTCAGTGGAGAATGCCTCATATCATACTTGACGATTATACGAAATTGCAATATTTACAAATACTCAATGAAAATCGTTCTATAACAATGGCATTTCGTTCGTGGGATCTTTACGAATATCCATTATTACCGCAGACTGAACGTCACACATGGTCTGTGAAAACTTCTACAATGTTGGAGAAACCGCGATATGTTATGGTTGCTTTATAAACTGATCGTAAAAACAATATGACTAAAACTATGTCAAAACTCGATCACTGTAAATTGCGTGATTTAAAACTATTTTTAAATTCTGAATTTTATCCCTACGACAAACTCAATTTAAATTTTGATGATAATAATAATCGTTATGGTGTACTCTATGATATGTATTCAAGATTTATCAATTCATACTATAATTCCACCGACATGATACCTATGCTTGATCTCGACAACTTTCTAAGTATCGGTCCTATAACAATCATCGATTGTTCTCATCAAAATGAGACAATTAAAAGTGGTACGGTAGACGTTAAACTTGAATTTGAATGTTCAACTAATGTAAATACAACTGCGTACTGTCTTAGCATACACGATCGAATTGTAGAATACTATACACTATCAAATATTGTAAAAAAATTAATTTAATGGTTTTCACATCTATATCACCGGATTTGTGAAAAAGATTTCAATCTTCCACATCCTTCTCCTCCTCCTGCTCCTCCTCCTCCTATAACCGTTTTCTGCAATCTAATGCTTCCAAGGTTTTAAACCCACAACATCCCGATCCAGCGTTAGTTATAATAGTTGAATCGATAAACTTCGGTTTAATTGCTCACATTCCATATAATCCTCAACATCAGAGCAATAAAACAATCAGTTTTAAGAAGTTTAATTTTGTATGGCAATATGTCTCATCAAGTGCTCAATCAAGTTACATCATGGAAAAATATTACACATATCCTGGACATAGAGGGATTTTATCAAAATAAAAAGTTCCTTTATAAGGAAATCGCTCTGCTGGACTGTTCAACTGAGAGAGTCTACAGGACCAGCTTCCGATTGGGTGCTGCATACCATAATCTAACTGAACAGGATAGATGTACAAACGCATATCTCTTCAATTGTATTCATGGAATTCCATTCATGGATTATCATTGGGAACTTTCGAATCAATGGGACGTCAAATCAACGCTACAACAGTATCTAAAAAAATCTAACATCTCAAAAGACCGTTATTTAGTTGCATACAAAGGTGGACTAATTGAAAAAAAAACTTTTATCGCAATTACACATTCCATCGTACAATCTTGAATTGATTAGTTGTCCGAAATTTGATGAGTTAATAATGAATGATGTTTTTAAACAATCAATTGTGTCATACGACTGTCCATTACATATTAAAAAAAAGTAGAATTAAAAATAAATCAATTCACTGCTGTTCAGATGAAGTACAAGTGTTTAATCATTGGTTAAAACTATTTAGGCAGGGAAAATAAAGTTTGAAACTGTATAAGATATGCTATTGTAAGTAATAAAAACTGTAATGAAAATATACTACTTTCAAGAAACCATCAATTGTATTATATGAGTAGATTTACAAATAGTTAATTAAAAATTACAAACTCTCAGTATGTGTGGATGTGTACGTGTGCACTAACACACGCTGGTTCAGAAACGCTACTGCTTATCTATTCGTTAAAGGTTATACACAATTTATGGATCGATAAAAAAATGTATTGTAACGCGTGTAATATTATATATACTACACTTACATTTTATACATAATAATAAAAATTATACTTACTTCTTACATTTTTTTTTTTTTTTTTTTTATAAAGGAGTTGCGGAATCCTTTTGACGGATACCCCCTGGGCCTACAGCCCAGTCTTACAGATCTGGACTTTCAGCCCAGGGAGGTTATGTGGGACTCCCAAAAAAACAGGCCTACCCACTAAACCGCCATCTCCTTCTCGTCCTCCCCCAACCAGGAACTATGTTGATATTACTTCTGGCTGGGGGGTCCTGTCTGTGTTCGTTCGTTCGTCTCGTTTGTCTGTTCTGTGTTACGTCGCGTCAATTCGTCTGCTCAGTCATCTGTCAGGCAGCCGTCCGCGTTTTTTCGTCGCAGTATCGTCTCTGTGTAGGTGGCTACAAGTGGCCACCATTCCTGTTTGCGTAACATCACCTGTACTATGTTGTCCGGGGTGATGTTACCTGTTGTCGTCTCGAGTTCTCGTCTCAGGTCCGTCCACTGGTCGCACATAAAAAATGTGTGTTCCACGTCGTCTCGTTCGTGTCCACAGTACTTGCAGTCCGGTGTTCGTACTCTGTTCATGTTGTTGAGGTACCGTCGAAAGTAGCCGTGACCTGTCAGAAGCTGGGTAACGTAAAAGTTTACGTCCCTGAACGTCCTTCCAGTCCACGGTCTCAGGTCCCTTATCAGTCGTCTTGTCCAGTTACCTGTTTGTTCTTCCGTCCATCGTTGTTGCCACACCTGTATCGTTCTGTCGCGTTCAGTCTTTGCCGCGTCCTCTCGTCTCACGTCCGCGCTGCGCCCGTAGATCCTCTTGCGCTCTTCGGCAAGAAGATCCACGGGAATTACGCTTGCCACCACCAACACAGCCTGTGCAGAGACTGTCCGGTAGGAGCTCGCGATCCGCAACGCCCCCTGTCTCTGTACTCTGGTCATCGCTTTGCTGTATTTTTTCGTCTTCAGAGAATCTGCCCAGATCTCCGCCCCGTAAAGAAGAATCGAGTGGGCTGTCGCCATCAACAATCGTCTCTTCCCCGGTCTTGGTCCCGTCGTGTTTGCCATCAGGCGGCTCAAGGATGCGATCCTCTCGGCCGCCTTCTGAACCGTCTTCTGTATGTGAGGCCAGAAGGTCATCTTTGTATCCAGAGTCACCCCTAGATACTTGACTTCCGTTCCGGCCTGGATCTCGTCCGTCCCAACCCTCATTGTTAGTCTCGTCTGTATGCGTTTTCTCGTAAGAAACGTCAGTTCCGTCTTTTGTGTCGCGAGGTGGAGTCCATGGTCCGTCATCCAACGTCCGATTCGTCTCATTGTCTGGTTCAACTTTAGATGCGCCAGTTCTGGAGAGCGCCCAGTGATCACCGCCGCTACGTCATCGGCGTACGCGACGAGGAGTACCCCGAGCGGCATCTCCAGCCTGAGCAGACTGGCATATAGACCGTTCCAAAACTCCGGTCCCAGTATCGATCCCTGTGCGACCCCCGCGGTGATTTGTCTCGTCACCTGTCCCTCGGTCGTCTCGTAAGTTATCCGTCTATTCCTAAGGTAATCCTCCGCAACCCGGGCCAGATAACGCGGAATCCCGAAGCCACCGTTAAGCGCCTCCAAGATATCCACCCACCTGGCCGAGTTGAAGGCGTTCCTGATGTCGAGTGTCACCAGCAGCACGACGGGTCGCGCTGCGTGGCAGTGTCTGTCTAGTTCCTCGAAGGCGTCGACCACTTTTCGGATTGCTCCAATCGTTGATCGACCCCTTCTGAAGCCGAACTGCAGATCTGAAAGGCCTCCCCCGGTCTGTATCGCGTCCGTCAGTCTTGGCCTCAGTAACTGTTCGTATAGTTTTCCTGTCGTGTCCAGTAGGCTCAGCGGTCGATAGGCTGACGGCATATCGGGGTCGCCCTTACCTTTTGGGATAAGGACTAGCCGTGCCGACTTCCACCGATCGATGAATGTCCCTGTCGTCAAGCACGGGTTGTACAGGTCAAGGAGTATCTCCGGCCTCCGGTCGCCCATCAGTCGAAGAATCTCCGCCGGTACTCCGTCCAGTCCCGGTGCCTTACCAGTCTTCATCGCGGCAGTGGCTTTGGTAAGCTCCCCCGCGGTGAATATGGGGGCTATTGGGGCAACCGTGTCGTCAGTCACGTCCGTCCGTAACGGGTGCGTAGGAAACAGTCCGTCGACAATTCGTCCTGCGGTTGCAGCATCTTTGAGTTCCGGTGTTACTCGGGCTCCTAGTTTACCGGTCACAATCTTGTAACCGGTACCCCAGGGGTCCTCGTTCACCTCCTCGCAGAGCTTCTTCCAGCATCGCGTTTTGCTGTCCCGTATGGCGTTCGTCAGTACTTTCCGTGCCGTCTTGTAGGTTGTTTGGAGGTTTTCCCTTTCGGGTCTACCTCTTGCCCTCGTCACACGTCGTTTGTTCACCAGACAGATCCTACGCAGCTCGGCTATCTCGTCTGTCCACCCGTACTGCGGTCGTCTGTTTTGCCTCTGTTGGAGTTTCGGCATTGTCGTGTTGCACAGTCGTTCCGTTAGTTTGGCTGTCTCGTCTGCCAAGCGTTCCGCCCTTTGCCGGCCAGTCAGCTCCGGGGGAATGTTCGTTATAGGAGCTGGTGCTGCCATCAGCTCCTCGGTGAATTTCTGTACGTCGAGCTTCTTAAGGTTCCAACGCGGGGGGTGTTGTGTCCTTGTTCGTCTCGTTGCTGTCTGCCCTGCCACTTCGAAGACGATGTACTGATGGTCGCTGGCCGTGTAGTCCTCGACCACCCGCCATCCCCTCACCCGTGGCAGCGTCCTGTCCGACGTCATTGTCACATCCGGGATAGAGAAGCCAAACCCGGGTCGTCTGTACGTTGGCGTATTTCCCGTGTTTGCTACCACTAGATCTAGCCTTGCGGCCATTTCCAGCAGCAGCAGTCCGCGTCTGTTCGTTTCTGTCATTCCCCACTCGATTGCCCTGGCATTGAGGTCCCCCCCGATTACCACGTCCCCGGGCAGATCTCTGATTCCGTCCTCGAGGAGTGCTACCTTTCCCTCGAACTCCGCCGCGGTGCAGTTGGGCGTCAGGTAGACGCTGACATAGGTGACAGCGCCGACCTTAGCCCAGACGAAATCGTCTCCGCAGCCGCGGTCAGTTATTCGAGTTCGGGCAGCACCCCTCACCCAGATAGCTGTTGTCTCTGTCTCGTTCGTGATGTACGTCTGAGTCGTCCTTCTCCTGTACGGTTCGCACAGGATCAGGATGTCCGCGTCTAGTTCGTCAGCTATCTGTGGTAGTAGCATGTCTGCTGTCCTACTTCTGTTCAGGTTCCCCTGAATTATTCTGTCCGTCGTCCTGCCTGCCTCCTGCACTCCTCCAGCGCGGCACGGAACACCGCGCACCCGCCGGCTCCGGCGAGGTGCGCCACGTCTTTGTGACCGACCTGGGTGCACAGAGGACAGACCGGCTTATTTTTGCAGTCCGTCGCGTAGTGTCCAGGGGTGCCGCACCTTCGGCAGCACTTTGTCCTGTCCTTGCCTGTACAGTTTGCCTTCACGTGACCGAAGCCAAGGCACTTGTGGCATCTCGTAACTGTCAGTCGTTTACGGACGCGGCAGTGCATCCACCCAATCCCGATCCTCCCCCGCCGAAGCAGCACACCTGCTTCGTGCGACTCAACGTCGCACACAGCCATGTACTGCTCGGCGCGGTTCGGACCAAAGATGTGGACCCGGTAGTCCGTGTCTCGTCCCGTTTCGCGTTTCAGCGCGTCAGTCACGTCGGCCGCGGTCGTGACGCAGTCCAGGTCCATGATCTCCAGTTGGATCTTGGAGCTCATGGCCCGAACACTGCCCGCTTCCCCGACCGCGGCTTGTAGCCGTTGTCGGAATTCGTTACGTCCGTCCGGTTTGTTCGGGTCTGCCTGTATCTTCACTAGGCACAGTCCGTTTTTCGTTTTCCGTAGTGTTGTCACCTGCACGTGACTCTCCTTCGGGTCGATTGTCGTTCGAATCTTCCGTACTATGTCCGAGTACGTCTTGTCTGTTCCCGGCCTGACTAGGACGGCCGTGCCCCGTTTGCGCGGGGCCCGTTCGCTCCGGTCCGGCCGGGGTTTCGTGTTCGCTTCCGTTTTGTCGGGTCCTTTCTTTTTTACCGTCTTGTCGGTTCGTCTCCTTGTCACCGTTTGCCAGGCCCCGGTCGGTTCCACTGTCGAAACCCTCTTTTGGGAGGATTCCGGAGTGGTTCCGGTAGGTTCCCGCTTTCGCTTTGCTCGCGGTGTCTCTTCGTTGGTATTTTTCGTTCCTGTTCTCGTGCTGTCTGTCGTCGGTCTCGGAGGAACTGCGTCCATGCGTTTGTACAGCGCCATGTCCGCAGCCTCGAGGATCGTCTTGATGCCCATTTTGACCGTCATATTCGTGTTTTTCTGTATGGTCGTTGCCTGTGCCATTTTCGTTGCTGTCTCGTGTATGAGCTGTAGTAGCTCCATGATTTCGTCCTTCGGTTCCGTTTGCGTTTGTTGCTTCGTCGGTGTGATGTTGTCAGTGGTAGAGAGGTAGCTTGCTCCACTGCCTCCGCTCGATACACTGTCCGTCCGGTTTCGTCCTGGTATATTTAGTAGTCGTCTATCCGTCTCGTTGTCTCTGTTCGTCGTCCTCTTCTTCGTCATGTACGGTTTGCGGCTCTCAAAATCCATGCCGCTGCCCGTGGCCACCGGGGCTTTCACCCGATCGGAACCCGGGGTGGATTGCCCCTGTATAGGGGTTTCCACTTGAGGTACTTCGTTTGTTTTGTCGTACATCTTCCATCTTTATGTTCCATCTCGCTAGTGGCTCCTCGTGGACGCGACTCCACGTACCGCGCTGGAACACCGCGCGGCCCCTGAGGTCCCCCCCCCCTCTCCCTGTTCTTGTCTCGTGTACCCCTCCCCCCTGTATGTTGTGTGCGAGTGACGGCAAGTGCCCGTGACGGCAGACCGGGATCCATTCATGGGAAGAGCCCGGTTATAGGGATTCCCTTCCATTCCTGGGAAGAGCCCGTTTATAGGGATTCCCTTCATGCGCTTTTTCGGAAGGAGCCCGTTTATAGGGTCCCCGAGCATTCATCATCCGATCTGTCGCTGGGCGTGTTGTGTGAATGTTTGTGTATGTGTATGTGTGTATGTGTGTTGGTGTTGGTGTTGGGTCCGTTAGTTTCCCCTCCAGCTGGCTTGCTGGCTAGGTACTCGGCCCTCCCACCACGACCAGGTGGACCCACGGGAGGGTACTTCTTTCATTGATCTCCTACATTATTATTATTATTAACGCACCCATTGTTTTTTCACCGATCCTACATTATTATTATTATTATTGAACTAATAATATTTTAATAATATTATATTATTATTATTATTATTATTAAATTATTCCACTACGTTGCGTGAATCATTACAACGCAACGCGCGTCCCTCCACCTCGACCTCCCACTTCAGCATTCAACTACCCCCCTGCCCCTTCGACTTCCCGCGACCTTCGACTTCCCGCGACTACCCCCCTGCCCCCTTCGACTTCCCGCGACTACCCCCCTGCCCCCTTCGACTTCCCGCCATGCATCACCAGTGTGTGTAGTGTGTGGTGGGTTAGAAACGACATTGCTTTTTTACGACTAGGCCATTTTACCCCAAAAGTGGGTTAGAACCGGCATAGTCTACCTAATTTCGCGTGTTTCGCCATGACGCCAGAAAGAATACTGATTTTCCTTTGTAAGGTATGTTTGAAAACTAGTACTGCAGAAAATGTAAACATTTCGTGCGTACGATGCCAGATGATACAGCGGCCCAATACTTTTGAACGCCGACGAAACTCGTTCGACCTTGGATACGCACAATGAGCCATCCAAAAAAATTATATAACACGCTAGTCTTCATGTTATAACCCCCTCGAAAATTGTAAACGCTCAACGAATTCATAAAATAAATATTTTATCATTTTTACTGAAAAAATAGAGTGGCCCTGTTACGTCCGAACATAGGTAATACGCACTTCCGGTCGATAAATTAGAACATTACCTTATTCACCTTTGAAGCAATGGAGCCTACCGGTAAAATTCAAATGCTATGTACAACTTTTTTTTCTTATTATCATCTTATTACTGCATTTATAAATTATACCTAAGAAACAACCAACATTTTCACTCCAGATACGAAATTACGATTTCCCAGAACACTTTATAAATTATTTCTCAAACATTCACAGCGCCAAAACTCAATCTATTTACATAAACAGTCGCGCAATGCAACAAAAAACCTTCCTTATCCTCATAAACACTCTCCCAGCGAATAATCATCTCTCTTATATACAACCAGCGGTAATAAAAATCTTAGCAATAATAAAATTATTTAATCTTAAGCGCAAGGCGGACCACGCTTCAATTTATAAATATCCAGATCAACGAACTTTTCTGTACTCTCTTTATTCACATTACATTCCAACAGACGCCTTGTCCGATACCGTCGTCCGAAAACCTAGTTATAAACAAACTCTGTAATCATTCTACGAATTATAATTTGAAACTCTACTTCCTTTCTCACGAGCGTCACCCACGAGGCGATGATCTCACGCCACCCCCGGCGTCTACGAAATAACCCCACCATAGAATCGAGCGAGTCTCGCTAACGAATTAGACCAATGAAACTTATCGAATTTTTGTAACTCCGCCCGAACCAAAGCGAAATCGTCAACCTTCTTCGAGAAGAGAATCAGAATCTATCCAACTTCGAAACAGTGAATATCTAAGGGAGTAAAATCCCAGTCTCTGTACGAATTATTATAAGTACAAGTTTTGTGTTGTAACTTCAAACTTTTATAAATTCAAAGTCAAATAAAGTAAAGTTCATTCTTCACGGATCAACACCGAGAAGTTTGGGAAACATCATCAATAAAGAACGTCTTCGAAGAGGAATTAACCTCGACGGTTTAATCCTAAATCGTTGAGTTGGTATATTGAGCACAAGTAAGTCCCAGGCGGCGAGCTCACGTCAAGCCGAATAGCGCAACTCCATTCAAAATTCGCGCGCACATCGAATTATCGACGGAGCTTCACTTTCTCCCAATCTTGGGACGTAACAGCCCGAAAGTTTTGCACGCAACTGTATGTATTAACGAAATCAGAATCAATCCGGTGAAGGAGGTTAAATTTTTAGGAGTCACATTACAATATAATTTGAAGTGGGGTTCACACATTACTAAGTTGGTTCAGGCATGCCAAATCGCCTTTAAAATAATTAGTTGTTTGAGACATACTTGGTGGGGAGCAGATCTCTCAGTCCTAACGAAGATATACAAAGCATTAATTAGATCACGGATCGAGTACGCAGGATTCATTGTAGACACTAAAGAAAAAAAATTACTTGCTAACCTCGATCGTTTACAATATAAGGCGATCAGAATCGCCCTTGGCTATAGAAACTCCACACCAACAAATATTTTGCTTGCCGAATCTAGAGAGCCCCAACTGGTAGCACGAAAAAAGTACTTGTGCAATAGGTATATAACAAAAGTAATGTCAAACCAAAGGCACCCGCTGATTGGCATATTACGGGATATGAGTACGCGCTTTGAAAACCCTTTACTTGTTACAAACATCGAGAAACCAAGTTTGTTAAGCGGATTCGAAAAAGTAGAAACCTTCGCACACACCGTAGCTACCTTTGAGACACCCTATTTTTGTATAACAGAATTTCAATCAACGATGTATCGTCCGCAGATTTCCTACCAGGAAGGATTATTAACCTTCAAGCGGGCGCGCGGTCATTTGAAACGGCAGAAGGCGCGCGTAACCTTAAAGACCTCTGGGAGATTTCCGGGATTCAGAACCCCAATTAATTAATAATCATTTATTTTTTATAATCGGACACATCATCTTTGTGCTCGGAAACAATTTGTCGAATAAAATTAAGCGAACAAAAAATCAAACCAAACAATGTAACTCAATTTTTCTTTGGATAAGAAAGCAATTTGGTAATACAATATTTTACTTATGTATATACCTATAATAAAATAAAATAATAACATCAGTTCGCTCCATGAGATCAAATAATTAGAATTAATGTCTTTATCATGAACTTAGGTCTAGTTTTCTTCGGAATCTGTCCTCTCGTCAAGATAACATTCATTGCAAATAAACGTAGTGTGGGACCTGCAAATATTTCTCAGACAAGATGTGTTACATCCCTGCAACAGCACCGTCACCGCGCCTTGAGGACGAGCATCCCTCCGTACTCTAACGCATGCGAACACCCTAACTTAGGGGTGGATGTGGTGGGGAGAGGCGCTCGGGCCCAAGAGTGGGGACAACCGATAAGGCCGAATTTTCTCCCTATCAGAAAAGCTAGGAGTAGGAGACGGTAGAACATTTCCAACCAATTAGGGATATGGAAACTACCCTCTCCAACCCCTATGCAATAGACAAGGATAGTTGTTAGACTAGTATAAAAAGGCCGAAATTTAGCATAAGAGTCAGTTCTGGCTCAACATTCAAAAGATCTGTAAACTCTAACTAAAAGTACTGGTCAGGAGAAAAATATCTGTACTGCCCTACCAGATTCAAGTCCAAAATCAACTAAGAGTAAAAGTAAGTTCTAACAAACTCTCCCGAGTTATATTTTCCTCTTGAATCATCTATTGAGCTGCGAGGACCACCTCGAGCTCAATCATCCATCCTCACATACACCCCTTTGAACTGTGAGGCCCACCTCGAGTTTAACCATCCTCACACACACCTCTTTGAACTGCGAGGCCCACCGCGAGTTCAACCATCCTCACATACACCCCTTTGAGCTGCGAGGCCCACCTCGAGCTCAACCATCCTCATATACACCCCTTTGAACTGCGAGGCCCACCTCGAGTTCAACTATACTCCTAACAACCTATTGAGCTGCGAGGCCCACCTCGAGCTCAATTTCACCCCCCCCCCCTCCTTACACATAAACCTTTGAGTTGCGAGGTCCACCTCGATTTCACCTCCTTATTCTTCATCTTTCAATTACTCATAGCCCGTAAACCCTGGGGATACCGCTAGCTGATTCAGTTGTTCTATTCTCAGTGGGAAAGCATCGAGGAGGAGGACGAAAGAACCAATTGCGAAAGATAGTCGCTGAGTACAACGGGTATTCGCGTAACCTCACCCACGGGTATTACACCAAAGAATATTTGGAACGCACATTCTCGGAGAAACCAGTTGAAACCCCATATAAATTACATAAATTGGATTTTGTAATTAAATTCTTACATCCATCTCGAATCTCCGAGAACGATCCTCGGCGGATCATTTATGAACAGAGATTGGAAAAATGTAACAAATTATCGATTCAATAAATACGTTATTACAATTTCTATATTTTGCCTTTATAGCGTTTAAATTTGTTCAAACATCATTAGCCCGTTTCCCAAGACTCATTAGCTTTGCTAAGGTCAAAAATACGGTAACATTTATGTTACTAAGACGTAACAGATGTGCATTGCGTCTTAGACTGTCTCCTTTTTTCGCTGGGCATATTTTTCAGCTTCCTCTGCACGTGCTGGAACTATTGCTTGGTTCATTACCACTATTACCAGCGTTTTCATCACTCATACCTGAGTGATCTCTTATGTTTCTTTTAAGTTTTGTTGGAAGGCTCACCATCGTGGCTCTTCTTTGTGCGTACTTTTTTACCAATTGCATACCTAATTCACGTAAGTATTTTCGCCTTTTCTTTATGACCACTTTGTTCGCCCTCAAGATCACCATCGCATTTATTCCAGCAATATCCAGAAGGCGAAAGAAGAACGTCAATGGTCATCTATTATTTTTTCTTGACGTCGAATACATCTTTACCTTTTTATCAACTTCATCGACACCACCTTTCGTTTTATTGTAAAAAGTTACGATGCTTGGCTTGCGCTTTTCGTTCGTACTTTCATCTATTTCAGCGGCACAATGATGATATTATAATAGTACCACAGATCTGTTTTTTTGGTACGTACGACACCAGTGTAGCCCTGTCAGAAAATCCAAATTGACTTGAATATTCAGGTCTGTCTTTTTCTATAAAACAGTAGAGCTACAGTAACGTCACATTTAATTATACAAATTGAAGAATTAGCGTGGAAGTTAAAACAAAAAGGAAAAGCGGTTAAGTTCTTTTGGGCTCCTGCACATGTGGGAGTTGAATGTAATGAAATAATAGATAAAGCAGCCAAAGCTGCAATAAGGGAGGGCCAGGACTCCCAAAAATTGATACCGTATACCGATCTCTATTATAAATTTAAACTGGAATTAAAGGAAGAGCAAAAAGCAATGTACCAGGAAACTAGTCAGTTTAAAGGCTGTACATATTTTAAGGAACACTTCGAATATGATTCTACACCTTGGTATGAAAGGTGGAAAGTAGCAAATAGAATGGTTATAGTATCGTTAAACAGATTAAGGTGTAACCATAATTCACTCAATTACAGTTTAAATAGATTTAATATAGTTCTAAATGATGTGTGTTTGCGGAAAATACCGAGACACACCAAACCATATATGCTGCCAATGCGAGATATATACAGAAGCCCGGAAACAGTTAAACTCCGATTTACTAAAAGCAAGAGTATATCCACCATATACTATTGCGTCGGTAATGGCTCAAAAGTCTGGTAGAGTTATAGGGGCGTTAGCTAAATTTATTAGTAGTATAGATCTCAGGATATGAAGAAGTTAGAGTTTGTAATAAATTGTAATCATTTAAGTAAGAAAGTTTAAATAAGGAATTTTAAAGAAAGAAAGTTTAAATAAGGACTTTTGTACCTCATGTGAACTGTGATATGATGTTATAAAATGATATATCGTCAGTCGGTATAGGCATGCCTGTACCGACAGAGCAGCATGGGCAAACAGCAGGCGCCCGACGCCCGTAAATAGAATTTAAAAAAAACTATATACATGCATCTCCTCTGACTTCGATGAAATTTGGTATGCTTGTAGAATGGATAAAAATACAAGATATGAAAAAATTTCAAATTGCAACAACGTTTATTTTTTTGCGTACTATACACTGGATATCAGAACGGTGCAGATAGCAACAAATCTCTTATTATTTATTGTAAATTTGTAATTTTTTCATACGTATCTCCGAGAGTTTTTAACCGATTGGGATGCAAATTAGCACAAAGGTAGAGGATGAAAAAATAAAATTGACGGGTTTGTTATTTTTTCGATATCTCATAATTAAGGGGTTGAAACTGCCCCTCGATTTTTTAGTCAATCGGGCATAATTTGCGCCTCGCTCTCTGTCATCTCGTCGATGACAGAATTTTTACGCACGGTGTCGTCTGTCGAATTGTCGATTGTACGCGCGGCTTCGCTCTCGTCGTCCGTTATTTCCGGCTCGCTAGTTTGCGATGGGAAAAGAAATTTGAACGCGTCGTTCATTCACAACGAGCGCGCTGAAAAACTTCGCGAGAACTGTTCTCACGACGCGTGAAGACGATCTGCACGAAATATTCCTCGGTCGAACGCGACACAGGGCACGAAAGTTTTCATTTTAGCGGAAACGCTCGAGTTAGGCACGTGTTCTCTATCACAGAGGACCGTTGAACAAAGACACTGCTGATCGTACCGGTGTCTTTGATCGGGCGCTTTTTTTGTAAAATATCACGTCGGGGTCACCACACCTGTCATTAAGCTGCTGCCATCTCTGGAGCGGTCAAGTAATCCAGTTGTAGGTAGTCGATAATTTACGACGCATGGTAAATACCATCAAAAAGTGGGGTCCACTGTCACGGGGTAAATAGTAAAAACGTAATCTTTTACATTTACTTTGGAAACTTTGATTAAAAATACAAGTCTATGTTTTAATTTAAAATTTCGAACGAAATAAAGACCCTCCGGCACGCAGCGCGCGGGTTTTTATCGAAGTCTTATCGCTAGAGGCTCAGAGTAGGGGAACCCAGAAGGGGGTACCCGTCGAGTGCTGCTGCGTGGTAGAAGTATAAGCTATTTAATACTAGGGGATTCGATGGGCGAATCCACATGATAAGTGACACTATCCCTGGACAACTTTTATAAGGTAGAACGTGATGCCATCCGTCGACATCTGTCAATGAGCACGACAGGTGGCGGGGGATTTTGGTTTGTAATGGCGTTTGGCGATCTGTATATTACACTCCCCCTTCTAGATTCGTCTTACTCCCGAAAGGCGTAATTTTTCACTTGGCGTTAGGGATGAGCATCGAAAGCAAAATATCGATATTAGTGTCAAATGATATATCGAAAGCTCAATATCGATGTTCCGATTACTTCCGATATTATCGAAAATAAAATATCGATATTCTCTAATATCGATATTTTTCGCTACCCATTCGAATCGGGGTACAAAGATTATGAAAATGGACACAATTGTGTAAAAATCACATTTTATTCGTCATTTTAGAAAAATATTAGAATAACATCCTCACGTTTATTATTCATTATAGGTTGTAACGCTTTCCGTCACCTTCCGAGGTCCCTCCGATTCGCACCCGGTAAAGAGTGCGCGTTCTTTGGCGGCCATTTCCCTTGCCCTGACTTGGGGAAAGCGGGTCCTGACGACGTGCGGGCCGGCCGGAACGGGCGGGCGCCAGGTACGTAACCGTACCACCGACCGAAGTCGGCTTTATTTCGATTTGCCGCCCGGCGGCTACTCACGTGTCCCCGCTCCTTCCCCGGTCACGAATCTGAAGGGCCTCGGGACCAAAATAGGGCTAGCCCAGTCCGACGACCGGTCGGTAAGGCAGGGGGGGGACGTGGAAGATTGGGACGGTTGAGCAAAATAGCGTATATTAACACCTACGACACATTCATTATTACAGTCTTTTATTTTGGCTGCCGCTCGCAAGTGGGCATACTCTATCGTACATCGAATCATTTAACAAACGTAAGGCTGAGCCCCGCAGGATCGTCGCGGATGGCGATACGTAGCCGATATGTAGCCGATGTACGAGCCGGATTAACCTACACTCGAATTCCGGCTCGACAGCGAATTAACGAATAACAGAAAATACTTAATCAAACATAAAATAATCTAACAAAACATAACCCTAAGCCGTGCTGGGACGTCGCTGATGGCGAAATGTAGCCGATGTTCGAGCCGGACTAACCTATCTTCGAATTCCGGCTCGAACAGCAAATTAATTAATAAGAAACAAAAATTATTACTCAAACGAACATATTTTAACGAACGGCACAATTAATACGACGCGGCGAAGAAACCATATGTAGCCGATGTTCGAGCCGAACTAATCTATCGTCGAATTCCGGCTCGAACAACAAATTAAGGACTAAGAAACAAAATAATTACTGAACCGAACATATTTTTACGCAAGGCCCAATGAATCCGGCGCGGCGAATGAACGATATGTAGCCGATGTTCGAGCCGGACTAATCTATCTTCGCATTCCGGCTCGAGCAACAAATTAATTAATAAGAAACAAAAATTAATTACCGAACATAAGCATTGGCACGAAAGGCCCCATTAATGCGACGCAGCGAAGGAAACGATATGTAGCCGATGTCCGAGCCGGACTAACCTATCTTCGAATTCCGGCTCGAACAGCAAATTAATTAATAAGAAACAAAAATTATTATTCAAACGAACATATTTTAACGAACGGCACAATTAATACGACGCGGCGAAGAAACGATATGTAGCCGATGTTCGAGCCGAACTAATCTATCGTCGAATTCCGGCTCGAACAACAAATTAATTAATAAGAGACAAAATTATTACTCAACCGAAAATACTTTAACGAACGGTACAATGAATACGACGCGGCGAAGAAACGATATGTAGCCGAGGTTCGAGCCGGACTAACCTATCTTCGAATTCCGGCTCGAACGGCAAATTAATTAATCAGAAACAAAATTATTACTCAACCGAAAATACTTTACGAACGGTACAATTAATACGACGCGGCGAAGAAACGATAGGTAGCCGATGTTCGAGCCGGACTAACCTATCTTCGAATTCCGGCTCGAACAGCAAATTAATTAATCAGAAACAAAATTATTACTCAACCGAAAATACTTTAACGAACGGTACAATTAATACGACGCGGCGAAGAAACGATATGTAGCCGATGTTCGAGCCGGTCTAACCTATCTTCGAATTCCGGCTCGAACAGCAAATTAATTAATCAGCAACCAAATTATTACTCAACCGAAAATACTTTAACGAACGGTACAATTAATACGACGCGGCGAAGAAACGATATGTAGCCGATGTTCGAGCCGGACTAACCTATCTTCGAATTCCGGCTCGAACAGCAAATTAATTAATCAGAAACAAAATTATTACTCAACCGAAAATACTTTAACGAACGGTACAATTAATACGACGCGGCGAAGAAAGAGAATAAATATATTACTAGAATATTACTCACTCGACAAAACGACATTAAACGAACGCGAAGACTCGAAGTTCCGAACGTAAACACTACGCGTGACCGCCGTAGAGGACGGCGGCCCGTAGTCCCTCATACCGGCTGCCCGGTGTATACGCCTCGTCCCGTACCTCGCGTGGCACCCGCGCGCACGTACATTTCTTACAATTTCGCTGCCTATTCCTCCCGATAAATTCCATTAATAGGGCTTGAGACTGAGGAAGAGATCTGAGGAGGTTTGAACCAAGACAAAAGAATAATTCGCTCCCCGGCGACTGATAGCCGGTCTAACGCGAGACTCTCCCAAAACTCACACAAAACGCGGGGCAACCGCAATTAATTACGATCAGGCCTACCTCGTCTGCTCTCTCAGTCTCTTAATAACGTACTTGCTGGGACTTACATGATTATCCACGCTGGAATGATGCACACGTTTAATTTTACGGTTGGCTTACGGCCCTAATCGCGAGTATATCAAAACTCGGGCGCTCTCGTCGATGGTCCCTCGAAGTCTGTCTCCCCTTCGTGCTGCCGGCGTGAGCGGTCCTTCGCGCTCTCCCCCTTATTTTCCATATCGCACTGTTGTCGCGATTCTTCCTCCTTCGGCAACATTGTCGCTGCTTCGTCGATGTACGGTGTTCCTCTCCGGCCCCCCTGCGCCTCATGCCTCTCGCTGGCCATCGAGTGACACGAGTCGAAGGAGGGGCGGGTTTGACGAGAGACGTGCACGGCTCGCTACGGTGCTAAGTGCTCCCGAACTCCTTGTCATTCCCGCCTCACCGCGCGTCTTCCTCCTGGAGCCCGGAACGGTCGGCGGGGACGGGGGAAGCTCACCTCGCCGGGCAGGCGTCCCTTGCCACGGCGGTTGGCTCACGACGATTGCCACCAGGCACACAAAAATATCAGCACCGCGTCCCTCGCCTTGCGTCCCGAACCCCCCTAATTGAGGCGCCGTTATTAGCGGACCGCGACGCGCGATGCACCGTCGAGGAAGCTGGAAGAAATTTATGTAGCCGAGAGGAGATAATATGCACGGCAGCGCGGGTGGACAATCCATCGGCACCCAGGGTCGTAAATCCGACCCCGTGCGATTGCACCTCTTCGTTGTAACGAAAAAAAATCGTTACAAGGTATAGGAACGACATACATGAATAATAAATTATATGGGATTGATTTTTGTGAGGTTATAAATTTTTATTTTATAAGGTCCAGACTCCAGAATGAGCTGTCCAAAGAATGTAAAAATAACAATTGTGACAGCTTATTGCCTTATAATTTGTTTTTTTGTTGGGTCAGTATTTTCCCCGCTTTAGAAAAAAGCCGCTCCGATGGCATAGACGTTCCAACGATTGTCAAGTATTGCACCGCAATCTTAGAAAGATTTGGATAAGTTGGTGCCATTTCTTTCCAAATCTCAAGAGGTTTGTCTCTGAAACGCGCAACTGGTGCCCTCAGGTAGAGGGTCAACTCGGATGGCATGCAATCCGCATCTTCCCTGGATTTATGCCACGTCTTGTCGACTAATTTATTGTGATCGCTCCACAAAGAAAAAGCAGTGAGACTTAGAGCGGAGGGATGGGAGTCTGAAGATTCAAATTCGATTGTTTGGGTAACAATCGAAGTCGACACTAGGGTTTTCAACGCGCTGACTGTTTTGCCAGCAGCGAGAATATTTACGAAGTGGAGCTTTTTGAAGCGTGGATCCAAAAACGTCGATAGAGCCAAAATCTAGACACTCTCTATGTATTCGAATCTTTTTTTCGTTTCTGCAAGAAAACTCCTTTTCAACTCCATTCCTATCACTTGCCTTGGTTGGAGTTTTTGCATTTTGTTTTCCAAACATCGGACCGTCGGAATGATTAAGCTGCTGGTCAAATACTTTTCGCCACATATTTATTTTGTAGTTGCCTCTAGCGGCATCAGGAGTTGGCAGACTTCTGTCAAGATTTCAATTTCTTTAGCCGAAAGCATTGGCGGTGCTAACACGTGTCGATTAATTATATCATTAACGGACGGGCGAAGCTCGAGAAATCTTTGCAATATATAATAGGTGGAGTTTCATCTTGTGGAGACTTCTTGTATTAGTTTCGTTTCTGCTGTGATGGCTCTACGTAGATCATCACTTGCAACTACCGAATGTTTGAACCACGTCACAATACTTTTGACCGTCGAAATTAAAGCAACTAGGTCTCCATTACTGTGCAGCGATCGATCAGCAATCGTATTCAACGCGTGAGCAAAGCATGGGATATGCTTTTTGGATCCGAATGCAATGCTAACTGCTTTGATCATGTTTGCTGCGCTATCCGCGACAACAGCCATAACTTTCTCCAAATGAATGTTCTAATCTTTGCATGTCTCAACGAGTTTATCAGCAATATATTCAGATGTATGCCTTTGATCAAGCTCAAAAACTCCAAGAGTAGCAGAATACAATTTTGCGGCCTGACCAAAGTGAATTGTGATCCCAAGAAAGCTCCGAGTCTGCATAGTATCTGTCCATACATCAGTAGTCAGTGTGTAGTTTGCCACTGATAACAATTTCTCTTTGAAAACTCCTGCGAGAATTTCGAACTGATCCTTGATCATTCAATTCATTGTAAACCGAGACGGAACTTTGTACGATGATACTGCAGTGTGCATAACTTTCAAAAATACTTCGTTTTCGACGATGCCGAAGGGTTGGCAATCTTTCACAATCATGAAAGATAAAGCGCTTGTGAGTTTTCTATTCTTCATCCCTCTGGCTTTGAATGCTGCCATATCTTGAACAAAGTCTTTAACAGTTTTCTGGATTCGTTCCACCTGAGTATACGTGTTGGTTGTTGGTGGCGACTTTCGCGCTGAAAGGTCATCTTCGAATTCAGTTGAATTTTTTGTTGAGCATCCAGCCTCAGGCATAGGTACCGCGCAAACCTTTTTTGAATGGGACTCATTTGAATTCGCGTCTCTTAAGGTACTAGTGCTACTATCTGGCTGATTTTCTAAGCTCCGCTTCATGCCTTGTTTGTTTTCTTTATCCAATAAGTTACCGTGTTGACTGGTCATATGACTTTTTAGGTTCGAGGTATTTCCAGATGTTTTTAGAACCTTGTCACATAATTTGCAGATTGCTGTTTTGCCGTCACTCTTTTTCCGGAAATATTGCCAGTAGACACTTTTTGAAGGCGCCATGGTGGACACTAGCACTGAAAGTCTGAAATACAAAATTTCCTCAATACGCAGCGTAACATAACCTCGCAAATATCACGTTGTCATACCGATAAAATAAACGTTTCATACGAATTCCACCGGAATCTAAACGGTAAATAACAGCATTCCAATGTATTCTGATGGTATAGTAAAAGTGAAATGTAGTTCTTGACCTCGCTGATTGTTGTATCAATATTTTTTGGAATCAGGTCAATAAAAAGTGTCAAGTAGTGTGACGTTTCGTCCGAGTGAGACCCTCCTATAGTAACAGTACTTAGGACTTAGGTACTTACATATATTAATAGCAAATTACGATGTCCTTCACATATTACAAAACTTCGTATAGCGTGGTATAGCGCATCAGTGATCAGAGTTCAGAGCTCAGACAGACACTTCGAAACTTGCTTTGCTTCAACGGCCAACGCTTCAACTGATCAAAATATCGATATCGAAACTCAAATATCGATATTTTGGCGATAGTATCGGAAGAGTAATATCGATGTTGAAATATCAACTATCGCAAAGAAAATATCGATATTTTCGATATATCGATTTTCGATGCTCATCCCTACTTGGCGTTACGCTCTCGTTATAATGCAAGTGCTGTCTTCGGTCTTCAGGGTCATGACCAGCTTCCGGAAATTCTTCCCTCACATATCGCACAACAGGGGTTTGGTCTCTATTATTGATGGTATTATTTAGGCAAAACAGACTTATACAGATGCTGGGCATACATCAAGATAACAGGGCCAGTATTCCACACTTATATATTAATCCTAAGCCAACTATTGCCATGCTCACATAGCCTAAATATGTTAGTGTTTTTGACGCAGTCTCTGTCCATGTTTTTGTACGTCGATCCTGTCTGACCCTATTCAAGGAACTTTCGACTTCGTCGAGCTTCAGTCCGATGTCTTTCATTACTTGTGGATGGATTTCATTTCCGAGAGGTATTAATTTATCATTCAACAAATGCAGGTCAATGACATCAAAGGGAAACTCGACGGTTTTGTTATATGTGAAGTCGCGACGAATCTCACCCGAGCGATATAGTTTCATCAGAGCCCCATTTGTAATGAGCATGCAATCGTTTGCGGATGTAATGAGAATGGGATCGATTATATCAAACTGAGAAGACTTTCCATCACAAAGTGATTGGATTTCGATCGTTTCACTTGGAATTATTATATATCCTTTTCTATCGGTTAATGGTATGTACGTTAAGGTTTTTATAAAAATGGCGAGATGTTACATTGCTTAATGGGATTCTTTTGATTTTTCAGAATGGATGTTTCACAGTTACTGGTCTCAGCAAGCAAGTATGTTGGTTGTTCGCGTTTGCTAATATAGTGATCTAATATTTTCTTACATTTGTCAATTTGCATTTTGTCTATCGGAATATATGAGACAATCGGGGTACTTAATAGTAAGTACTCATTTGGTGGTAACAGTCCCAAAAAATGGCCATTGGTTTTGTAGGGTATAGGGATAAATCTAGTCAACCTCCAATCTTCCATTTCGGGAAGCGGAATTCTGAGTATATATACTAGCCGCATTTTTCGTATCTGTACAGTTACTTCGGAAAAGTCTATTATGTGTCCATAGTTTGTTTCAATGTTTGCGATTGGATAGTTGGTATGATAGGTTTTTTCAAATTCAGCTATACTATTCTTCAGGATGGTACGAGTCAGCAGTTGGGAGTGTATTATTCCATTTGTCCCGCCACTCACAGCATCGAGTATCATGTTGATGTCGGTATTTAGTTCATCCAAGATTAAGGTACAAATAGTTAACTGGTTACTCAAGAAAATTTCTTTTGTCTGATTATTCAAATTTCTGACAAGAAGTTTATAATTTTCAAGATTTTGTTTGCTTTGTTCAGTAAGAGCGGTATGAGCGTGGCTGTCCGAATTTAACATGACTTTAATGATTTTTGTTTGATTAGATATGCTGTTTGCCAATATTTTGTTGTCTTCCTAGAGCTTGTCGAATTCTTTGTTGATGTAATCTAAATCGTTCTGATCGACTGTTCCAAACAATACTTTGGACAGGCTTCCAACAGCGTTGATTAATCCTCTTTTTTTCGAAACGTTGTTTCGTGCAATACGCTTCCAAGAATGTTTCGCAAGGCATCCAATCATACTAGACGTCCCTCTAGGATCTTAATATCGAGTTTTTCGCTACAACGTTCACAGGTGACAATTGTTTCAGTGAAAATATCATTGAGTTTGACGTAGCGTTCATGAATCTGACTTATGTCGATTCCTATGACGATTTTCCATTCTTCGAGGTAAATCTGCATTGTCCCAATATGTTCTGAATATATTGTTGATCCCTTTAACGAAGTTGTCGTCAATTCACTACCAATGGCTGTGATGGCGATAAAGACGACCGCGAGCTCCCTCGCTCTAATCCTGTGACAAGCATTCAACGTTTAAAATAGGGCTTCAATCGATTTACGTGTATATTTATTTCCTTGTTGTTGACTAATATTTTATAATTGTTGTTTGATAATTCCGATCTTATTTCAAAAGGTCCAGTCCATTCCGGAGAGAGCTTATTTTGTTTGGGGTAATTGTGAATCATAACCATGTCACCAGGTTTAAAGACTGGCATGACTATAGCTATTTTAGAGTCGTGAATTTCTTTATGCTTAACCTTCGCTTGCAACAGTCTATTTCTTGCCGGTTCCAAGTAATGATTGTGCCGTTTTTTCCATGCATTGGCAAGTTCGTGGTGTGTAAGGAGAGAAGTGGTTCCTAGGATCGAGGGCAAGGTGGCCTGCCGCCCAAAGGTGAGCTCGAAAGGGGTTTGGTCAAGACTCTCGTATTTAGATGTGTTGTAAGCCAGAGTGATAAATTTTTTATTTCCATCCCAGTTAGTAGAAGTTTTATCCATTGTTGTTTTGATAAGGTCTTTTATTATAGCGTGCGTTCTTTCGAGCGATCCGTTCCCTTGTGGGTGAAACGCTGTAGTTTTCACGTGGTTGATTTGAAAGAGATTTTCAAAGTCTTGCATAAGGGCGGATACAAAGTTTGTACCTTGATCCGTGAGTACACTTTTCGGCGAGCCAAATATATAGATAAAGTGTTCGAATAATTGGTCGATGATGGTTTCGCTATCTGTTCTGGCTAGAGGTATCAGTGCCAGATACTTCGTTAGTGTATCTTGGATACTTAAGATGTATTTGTTGTTCTTGCTGGAGACGGGTAGTGGTCCAAAAATATCCATAGCTATATTATCATTTGGTTCGAGTGCAATATCAGGGATCACTGCTTCCGAACGTGGTCGTATACGCGTTAACTTATGTCGTTGGCAAATTTCACAACTTTTAACAAACTGTATGATATCTTCCTCGAATCCCTTCCACTGTGCGATCTTTTTGATTCTATCAAGGGTTTTATTTTCGCCGAAGTGTTAGCTAGCTGGAGAACCGTGTGCCTCTCTGATAATCTGTTCTCTTTCTTCTGGCGTTAGTTCGGTTTTGTCTGTACAGCAAATGATTAATTTGTAATCTTGGATCACCTCGTGCGAAACATAATCGCAAATCTGACGGAGTCGTAGTTTGTCGGTTGTGGTGAACTGTGGATCACAGAACTGGAATCGTATTATGGTAATTTTTTGCGAAAGAGTGTTCAGTGCAAGAATCGTTAGAATGTTCAACCATTGCTGCTCGTCGTAGTCCGGTAGAAGCGTTTCATCGTTAGTTAGTTTCTCTGGTGTCTTAATTATCTTTATCCAGTGTTTTCCAATTGCATTTGGCTTGACCACAAACTTATCGGGCGATTTATTGTTGGAAATCCATTGTTTATAGTGTTCAAGTAACGCGGTGCATGAATCGTACTCAGTTTCACTTTCGGTGGTCACGAAAACCCTAAACAACGCGTCAGCCGCTATATTTTCTGAGTCTTCTTTGTATTTGATCTTGTAATCGTACTCTTCCAAGCGCAGTCTTCACCGCAACAATCTCGACGATTGATCTTTTACGTTAACAAGCCACTGCAAAGCTTTGTGGTCCGTTTGAATAGTAAATTTTCGTCCCAGTAGATACTGTCTGAGCCTTTTACATGTCCAAACCACCGCGAGCAATTTCTTCTCAGACGTATTATAGTTAACTTCGGGTTTGTTAAGTGTTCTGGATATGTAGCAACATGGGTGTCCTTCTTGTGACAGCACAGCACTGATCCCCACGTTTGACGCATCAGTGGTCAACGTGAATTCCTTTTTAAAGTCCGGGTACTTTAATACTGGTGCCGAACACAGCATGTTTTTTAAGTTGTCGAAGGATTTTTGACAATTCGGAGGCCAGTCAAAAATATGATTTTTCTTTGTTAGGTCAGTGAGAGGTTTTGCGATCGCCGAGAATCCCTTCATGAACTTCCGGTAGTATCCGGCGAGACCCAGGAAGGATTTGACTTCAGTTGGTGTTGACGGGGTTCTAAAGTTTCTAACAGCCTCCAATTTTGTTGTATTGGGTTTAACTCCTTCGTTAGTGATAACATGCCCAAGATATTCGAGTTCAGGCTTCAAGAACTCGCATTTGTCTGGCTCGAGTTTCAATCCCGTTTGTTTCAGTCATTCGAACAAAATCACCAAATTCTCGTTGTGCTCCTGCAACGATGATCCGAAAACAATGATGTCGTCGAGGTAAACAAGACAAACCCTTCCGACTAATCCTCTAAGAGCTGTGTCCATCATCCGTTGAAATGTAGCCGGAGCGTTCTTTAGTCCAAAAGGCATTCGCTCGTATTCGAAATATCCTTCAGGTGTGGAAAATACTGTGTATTTTGTTGATGATTCCTCCATAGGAACCTGATTAAAACCAGAACTCAGGTCTAATGCTGAGAAAAATTTAGCTTTCCTCAAATGATCCAAGATATCGTCGATCACTGGCAACGGGTAAGCGTCTTGATCTGTTTTTTCGTTTAATTTTCGATAATCGATTACAATTCTCCACTTTTTTCTCCAGAGACGTCATTCTTCTTTGGAACCACCCAATTTGGTGAATTGTACGGGGACTTGGAATATCTGATTACTCGTTTATTGAGCATTTCTGTCATTTGTCGAGAGATTTCGGCCTTATGACATTCCGGTGGTCGGTAAGAGGCGTTGTTGATGGCTTTATTGTCGGTGAGAACTATTTGATGTTGTGCAAGGCTCGTGCATGGAAGCGGGTCTCCTTCGAATGTGAAAATTTCATGATATGCCTGAACAATCCTGGATATAGACTCTTGATGAGTGCGTTCGATATGTCCCAATCTTGTGTGCTCTTTTAAAAGCTGT
This sequence comes from Netelia inedita, assembly GCA_964017225.1. Taxonomy (NCBI): domain Eukaryota; kingdom Metazoa; phylum Arthropoda; class Insecta; order Hymenoptera; family Ichneumonidae; genus Netelia; species Netelia inedita. The sequence goes on from OZ024922.1 coordinate 22,759,424, forward strand.
GAACGTTTATTTAACTCGGCAGGTGTCAGTGTGAATATTCTTTCTTGTGGAATGTTTGTAGGCATGCCCTATATTTTATCAATTGTGATTTTTATTGGGCTTGCTTCTTCGTTGTGGATAGGTATTTTTATTTCTCCTTTGCGAACGTGGTATATAGCGTCGGGTATTCCTTTGATGTTTTCGATTAGGAGGTCACCTGACGGTTGCGCTACAGGTACTATGATTCTGGCGATGCTGTTAGCAGGCACATAAATCTCATTGGTTTGTAACGGGTATTTGTTTTTGTCGAGTTGCAGTACATCCCTGGTTAAGCAATAATCGTATGCGTGCAGGAAAGGTTGACCGATTAAACCATTTATTTATTTTTTTTTATAAAAATTCTGTTTATTTAGACCAGATGAAAATACAATATGGAAATAGCAAGGGTCAATAAACAGGTTGACAATCAATATTAAAATATAAGGATAAACAAATGGCTCTCTTCGAGCTCTCGTTGTTATGTGCATTATGGTGTGTTGTGTGAGTGTGTGTAATGTCATTATCGTATTTTGTGAGAATGAGGCCTAAAGCCGTTATATGTGCAGTATCTTAATTATTTACGTTTAGAGCAGAAGGTCCTAAAACTGCTCCAAGTACTTATCCTACAATTAGAACTTAAAATGAAGAGGGATGGAGAAAAAAAAAGTCATATAATGAATGACTGGACATGTTTACGAGAGGGAATGAGTGTGGATGATGCAAGATAGAGAAAACAGCGAACAAGAGTGAATAATGAAGTAGACAATTGACTTATGAGTCTAAGGGTCGAGCCACCAGTACCGTTTTGTATTTTGTCTGTGCTTGTCCCGTTCGTCTCGTTGTGGTATAGTCCTCGAGTACCTGCAGGGCACGCCGGGCGCACCGATATCGATGTTTGGTGAGTATGATATTTTTGTATTATTTGCAGAGCGGAAATAATGGTAGATGACCGGCACGCCGGCGCGATCCTGCAAGTAACCGAGGGAGTCCAGGTAGGTAAATGCCTCCGGGGGTATGTTTCCCTTAATAAGGGTCGTCGCGTTATAGAGCGGATTTGGATATATTTGGCAGTATATCAGGCTGTTATCCGTCACGTTGCGTGTGTTGGCGTAATGATTTCGTGTGAGTTTAAGGATAAAATTGTCGATTCGTGGTACGTTAGTCGCGTTATACAGTTTTTTGTTACTCGTATAGTAAAAATAATTAGTTTTCGAAGAGCTGTATATACTGCCGCAGGTCCGTAAACATTTTCGTTCGAAAGTCCGTATCTTCTCCATCACGGCAGCGCTGATGTTATACCAGATTGGGGCCCCATATGTAATTATTGGGCGAATCAAAGCCTGGTAGGCCAGTACCTTGATTCGCGCATTTAGGTTTTTGTTATAGAATAACCTGCTCACCGAGAAGAACGCGTTTCCGGCTTTTGTTATTTGCGTTTTTATGTGTTCGGTGTAGGTCAGGAATTTGTCTATACGTATGCCCAGATATTTAACCGCATCCGAGTGTTTTAACGTAACATTCGTGTCTCTGTCTGTGATTTTAAACTGGCGCCAATGTCGTTTTGTGTCACGGTTAGCGTCGGAAAGTCGTGGTCTGAACAGTATGGTTTCGCATTTGTCGGCGTTGATTTTTAATTGCCAGACATTGCTGTAATTTTTTATCGTTTCGTAGTCGTGTTGTAATTGTCTATTTATGTCCGAGGGTTTGCGTCCTATTCTGTAAACTATAAGATCGTCAGCGTATGCAATCATCTTTTTATCTCGTTGGTCGGTGCGTCCCGGTATTCGTAATGCGTCACTATTATAAATGTTGAAAAGTATCGGTGAGTTAACTGTGCCCTGTTGTAGTCCGTTTTTTACTTCGTATGTTTTGCTGTAGTTGCTATAGTTGTTTTTGTTGTGTTGTCCGTCACAGCGAAAGTACGTCCAGTAATCATTTCGTGTATCAGTTTTGTCATGTGTCGTGGGAAGTTTTTGTCCAGTAATTTGCATATCAGTCCCTCTGTCCATACCGTGTCGAACGCCTTCTCGTAATCGATCAGGCAGGCCCCGACGCACTCCTTGTTGTTGAGAGCCCAGCATATGTCCGAAGTCAATTTGGTGATCGCGTGCAAGGTTGAGTGTCCAAACCGGAAACCAAATTGGTTTTCCGGGATGATATTATTCGTTGTGCAGAAGGCGGTTATATTAATATTTAAAATGGTTTCAAAAATTTTGCTCACATTTGGCAGAAGGCTAATGGGTCGGTAATTTGCAGGATTTGACTTATCGTTGGATTTTTTGGGCAACGCGATTACCTTTGTTTTTTTCCAATCACGCGGGAAGTAGCAATTGTTCAACATACTGTTGAACAATATGCTATAGTTCCGTATCACTGAAGTGGGAACGTTCTTTAACGCGAGATTGGAAATCTCGCCGAAGCCTGCCGACCGCTTGGAGTTCATTTTATTGAAAATCGTCCGTAATTTAATGTACGAGGTAAAGTAATTGTCCGTCTCTGTTTGAGTCGGTGAGTCGGCCGGGTTATCGTCGTTAAAGATTGTCAGGGTGGCGTTGCTGTCGCATTCTCGTTGTATTTCGCGTCGTAGTGAGACCGGCTCGTTAACCCTTCTTTTCAGTGCGTATCGTCCCATGTTTATGTTCTGTGTGTACACGCTTGCGCAATGAGCCCCGATTGCGTTTAATTTGTCTTTGCAGTTATTAATCGTGTAATTGTCGTCTGCGTCTCTGTCTACGTTATTAACATCGATCGAGGCTTTTCGCAGCAAGTCTAGTCTATCTCTGCGTATTGTGAGCGTTGGTAGTGCGTTCGTCGATTTCGGTCTGAAGATTCTGTTCAAGTCTGGAAACATTCGCTTGTCGGTATATTCGATATTTTGTCTCTCCAGTACCTGCTTACAGAGTTCGTACATTCCTGTTTCCGAGCGGATCTCGTTCGCCGAAGTGCGCCTGCAAGTGCGTCGAGTTCGTCGTTGTGTCGTGGGTCAAGAGTCTTTCTTCGGTTAAATATCCGGGTGAGTATTTTACTTTTTTGTCGTCTTAAGTTTGTTATCGTATCGTTTTCGTAAATTTCGGTCGAGTCATACTTTTTGAAACGTGGCGTCGATGCGTAGAGTGCCTGTAATATATCGTTATTCATGTTTACCAAGAACTTATCGATCTCGGTGTTGAGCAGGTTTCTATTATTGGGCACCACCGTATCTGAAGAAGAGCAGTCAAGGTGGCGTCTGAATTTGATCCAATCCGCTCTACTCACGTTTAGTCGAGGTTTAGTCGTCTCGTCGAGTTCGATATTGATGGCTCGGCCTTCTGCGCTGTTGATTTTAATGAGGATCCCACTATGATCGCTATCATAAGGGATCGTGCGAAGTTCGTTGTAGCTGTTGGCAGTGCCTATGTGTAACCTACAGTCGGCGAAGCATATGTCCAGGTATGAATTACCACTGGGGAAGGAAGGATATTCGGGGCTGTATAGTTTTGTTTTTTGTTCTATTCGGTTGTTGTTATACCAGTGATTTAGGAACGTTCCCCGAGGGTTGACAATGTCGTTTTTCCACGTGTAATGTTTCGCGTTTAGATCACCGGCAATAATGTAATAATTGCACGGTAGATTTAGTTTTAGAGTATCGAAAAGATTCTGCCATTCCTTATGAAATACCTTCTTGTGGTTCCCTGGGGCATATGCGGCGCCGACGTATAGTGTGTTGCCTTGTGGCATGCGAAGTTTAAATATAGTGGTTTCGAGCACTTTGGTTTTTTTCAGGGCCTGGTGATCGACCTGCTCGAATTTTATAGTATTATGTATCGCTATCGCCGTGCCACCGCCTTGTTTACTATTTGGTCTGTCAGTTCGTAAGAGTGTGTAGTATTTGAATTGAAGTTTGTATCTGTCGCTGAGCTTCGTCTCGTTGATCAGTACTATGTCCGGTTTGTATTTTTTCGTCAGTTGCACTAGATTGTCTCGTCTTTGGTTCTGTATGAGTGAATTTACATTGATGGAAATTATTTTTAATTGTTGTATTGAGTTCGAGTTTGTCATTGAGTCGAAGCGTTAATGTCTAGTGCGGCTCTGATTAAGTTAATATATTGTGAATTGTTGTCTACTTGTTCATTAATTGTCTGTAATTGTGGAATAATGTAGTCCAGTATTGTCTTTTTTATTTCAGCTACGATTTCTATCCAAGGTGGGGTCGTCTGGTCGGCCGAGGTGGCGACGGGAATGCGGTTGTCACTCACAGTTGGCCGTGTGTGTTTATTGCATTAGCGGCCCTTGGCCCTTTCAGTGCGGATGCAAAATTTACATTGGGTTGAGTAAAACGGTTAACTGCTGCTGTTCTTGCTTGCTTGATCTCCTGCTGTTGTGCGATACGAGTCTTTATCTTCTGCCTTGCTTCGGTGATTTTAGGACAGCCGCGGTAGGATGCCGGATGTCCGTGGGTCTGGCAATTGACGCAGAAAAGCTGTTCCTTGTCGATATGTTGATCCTTGGGGATAGCACATTGTCCAGGTAAGTATCCCTCGTTACATTTGACACAGCGGTACGACATTTTACAGTTGGCTGCTGTGTGTCCCAATCTTTGACATCGTATGCATTGAATTTGTTCGCTCTTTTTTAATTTTTCCCAGGTTATGGACTGGAATAGCAAGAACTTTATACTTTGGAGCTTCGATGTTATGCTGCCCGGTGTCAATTGAACTACGAACATGGGGAGAGTTGTACCATTTTTTCGTGAGTGTGCGGTGGTGAATCTTGTGACTTTTTTGAAGTTTAAGTCAGCAGTGTTAAGTTTTTTTAGTTCTGATTCGACGTCAGCTTCGTTAAAACTGTCGTTTATTCCTTTGAGAATAAAAGATTGCGTTTTCTCGCTCTTGGGCGTGTATGTGAAGAATTTACAATCGATCTCTTCTAGAGTGGCCTTTATTTTTTTATACTCGTCTAGATCGTGCGAGTATAAAATATGTTCCCGCGATCTGAAACTTTTTAGGTGGAAATTTTTTGTTTTTAGGAGATCCACACAAACCTTCACGGTGTCTTTTGGCTCAAGACTGGAGATGAAGATTGGCGGTGGTCTAGCACTTTTCGTCTGTCTTTCTGTAGCCTGTGGTTTCTGCAAGATCTTCGCCAGTGTCGTTGCACGAGCTGGTTTCGATGCAGTCGTTGAGATCGGTGAGGGTTGTTGTTTGTTACTGTTATCCAAGATTGTGTTTTTTCTCCTGAGTTCTTGCAGGATGTTCTGCTCGTCCATAGAGTGGGTCGCGTTAGTATCCTCCTCGTCGTCGTTATCATCCATTGTGTTAGCTAGTGGTTGGAATCTGTTATTGTTTTGGAGATTTGCCGGGGTTGGTGTTGTGGTGTTGCCTTGTTTGCGTTTCGGGCTAGCTCGTGCCGCTAATTTAGTTTGAAGAAGTAAATTCTCTGCTTTTAATTCTCTTATTTCTTCCAGGAGTTTCTTCATATCTGGGTGTAGTGATGAGTGCCCTGTGTTGCTGTCTTTGTCTTTCGATGAGCTGTAGACGTGCTCGGGATCTGTTGTGGTGCTTTGTTCATCAGTATTCGCCGGGGCCGAAACTTTTCTGGCTTTATTGTTGGACGATGATGGGATTGGCAGGATCTTACGTTTATTTTTTTTCATCTTGTGTATCTCAACGATGGACATAGATTGATTAATATTGATTTCTTGCGAATCCACTTGCTCACTTAAATTTTGCGAATTTTAATAATTTGAGCTGGGGTTATTAGCCCTCGCGTTATTTAGTGATCTTTTATCAGACATTATGCCGAGATTACATTGATCCCATGACGGGATTGTTGTTTCCGATTTAGCGGCCTCCACCGCGGCGGCGAATCTACCGAAGTCTTCGTTAAGAATTTTGTTTAAAGATTAAATGTTAAAAAAAAAAAAAAAGTACCCAACTTTAAATCTTATTTATATTTATAATATTTGTCACTTGTTGAGTGTTCAAATAAGTGTTTATTGCACGCCCGTCTGTAATGTACGCTTCTCCAATCGATTGATTAATCACTTTTTTGCGGTTCCGATATACTAAGCCGTACTAATAATATACTAAGCCGTACTAATAAGCAGTGTTTTTAATGTTTGATAAGTACATCGGGAAGAGACGATAATATATCGCGTATACTAGAACAGTAGGCCGGCTATGCCTGTGTGTCTCGACTCTCAATCAGCAAAATGAGTAGCGCTCTCTCTTCGCGTACTATCTGGTTCGCTGTCGCGTGTCGACTGATGACCGATTAAACCATCCTCAGGCATGGGAGAACTATCCGGTACTACATATATGGAAAATGTGTCGTTTCCTTTGAAAGTATAAATTTGTCATTTCCTCGGTCTCATATTTATCTCTTCCTATGGCGAAAGTTCCTGCTACCCTTTGTACCCGATGTTCCGGGGAAATGAATCCCTTCTTAATGAGATTGATTGAAGTTCCACTGTAAGTTAACAATCTACCTGTTCTGTTTATTCCCCACAATCGGATGGCGACCGATTGCAGTCTTCCAGATACTGTTGATACTCTGTCTCTTCTTGCTCGATCGGTTGGTTTTCCTCCTGTTCCCTGGTTTTTTCCTCGTTTGGATCTATCATTGTCATTCGCACCTGGTTGTTTTGCGGATGTCTCTTTTGGTTGCTGGCCCGTTGAAAATTTTGGGCCTGATGATTTTTCGTATAACATTTGTCCTCAGTATGGCCGATTAGTTTACACCCGTTACAGAATAGTTTCATTCGATCGGCGGCGACCATAGAATTGTTAGATGCGCGTGCTGGAGTTCGTTGGTGATCAGATGAATGAGTGGTGCGCCCTTTGATTTGTTTTTCTCTGATCCAGCATTCAGCTTCGAGTGCTTCTTGGTAGGCTGCGTTGACATCATGCGGTCGTTGGGTGCGAAACTGCGATCCAATCTCTTCTCGCAGATTCATAACATACCGTTTGGTTGCTGCCTTTTCCTCAATCTGCATCGCCATAGTACGGTGACGTGTGTGTTACGGATCAGCTTGTGCTGAGTCCGCCAAATGGGTAATTTTTGCTGCCACCAACAGAGCCCGGAAGGCGCTCTGTAATAGTAAGGGGAATTAAAGAGAGGGAGATAACTTTTATTGTAGCGTGCGGAAGCGTCGGAAGGACGTGAATTGCCGCTCGTCCCATACGGGCCCGTGATCCGCTCGGGACTTGGGAAGAGAGAAGGGTGTCGAGAATTATTGTTTAAGCAGTTTACACGCCGATATAAATTTATTGCACCCGATACGATGCGTCAATCGTTCGAAAACAAATACAAAATATAGATAATAAAGTTGGTCGACTTACAGTTGATGTTCCCCGCAGGCCGACGCACTCTCATCCATTCACCTATAGCTACTCCTAGAGTCCTTATCGTTTCGCGAAACGCTGGTTATCGATCACATATAACCGGTTTAAATTGGAACGAATATAATAGGCCAGTAAAATGTAGGATATATATTGTGACGATGGTCCATACTCAGTTACATTTTTTCCTTTCTCATGCGTCTCCCGCATTCCTTTTTGCCTACGTGACTTCGTACAGCTACACCCTCGCTATCGCCGAGACATCTCTCCTTTGGAACGCAGCTGATCTTTGTTTCCCGATAAAGGCCCAAAAACACCTTTTTCCATTTTCCACAGTCCAGCCATAAAGCACCTATCTTTATGGCCTGACCTGCCTCAGACCCGAAACACCTGCAGTCCCCATTGTCTCCCCAGACGTTTCCGTTTCCAGAACGTTCTGACTCCCAAATTCTCTCCCCACCAAACCACGACTTTCCCATAGGTTAACATTATAAGAACCACCCTCGTCCTGGGCTAACTAGTTAGTAGTTTTCCGATCATCCAAGCAGCAACGTTACGCTGTCCGTTGTAATACTGAAAATAAAGTCTTGTGCTTCTCGATTAAGTGTCTACCGCGTTTTTCTTCTCAACCACCGCGTTCCGTAGCCGAGTCGGCAGCCCCAATTACAATAAATAAATTAAACAAATAATTCGCGACATCACAATATATATATACGAATAATATTAGAGAATCAAAGATGAACTGATTATATTATAGAACTGATTGTATATGAAGAACTGAGTATATTATAGCTTGACGCCGAACGCTTTACCCCGGTTTCGGGTTGCCGCGGAGAGCCAGAGTTCGCCAACACGTTGGCTTTTTATAAAGAACTACGGCCGGTTCCCGGTCTAACTTCCCGACGTCGGGCACGCGACGGAGTTTTCCTGATCGAAGTCTGAATCAGAACTAAAACTGTCCGATTCCGTATCACTCGCCAGGGGTCCGCGGACCCCCGGTGGGGGGCACGGAAATTTTCCAGTAGTCACGCTCATTTTGGTGGAATGCCTGATTTCAGGAAGACCTCGCCGCGTTTCTCATGCGTCAGCTGCGGGTGACTGCTTCCTTTTGCTGACCCGGAGCGTTGACTCCTCGGAGATCGGTAGTGTGTGGCTCCGGTCAGCGACGTCGTTGTTACCATGCGAATTCTGGCGAGAATCATCGCACGGTAACAACATGTGCTTGAATGTTCACCTTGAATCGCGTATTTCAATTCGTTCAAAGACTCACAGAAACGCAGCGTGTATGCTTGCACATTTTCTGTTTGTTGTTGACGAACGTTGTCAAGACGTGAACGAGCGGTTTCAACGGAAGTTGTTATCGCTACATTCTTTTTGAGAGCATCGTACAACTCCTCATAGGATTCAATACGAATATATCGTATCGCTCGTTTAGCATTGTCCTGAATTTTTTCGGCTAATACGAAATCGAGCAATAGCTCGGGTTGAGAACAACGTTCCCTGGCTCGCCGAACACTACGAACAAAGTCTTTGGTTCCTACGTCATCTTTTCCTCGAAGTACTTCAATAGTACGTACAATTTCCTTGTCTGGGAACGTGGCATTGTTTATTGTATTGTCGTATCATCAGTCTGGTCTGGGCTGACCGGCTTGCGGGGGTGGTTCATCGTATGAGAACGTGAGCTCTGTCGCGAGGCGCGCGCGGTTTGAATTTCGCGATCGATTGGTAATGCGACCTCATCATCGCTTTGTTCATCGTCTTCGGTGGAGAGTATCTTCATGTGTCTTGCGAGTTTTTTTATATCGCGTAGATGGTCGTTGTTAATTTGTCGGCGATTTGCTGATATCTTTCTTCTGCAAGAATTCCTTGAGCCTTGATAGTTTCCATCGTTTTATTGAGAAAAGAATTTTCTGATGTTCGAGTAGGAGAATTTATTCTTGAATTTGACATTTTAGGAGTGATATAGGGAATGGTATGTCTATTGTCGGTAGTGTCTTCGTCAGTCTTGTCGCTTTCCTCGGTAGAAAAATGCTGCTTCCGAGTTTTATACTCGCGGAATACCAGCGTGTTCGTTAAATTATTTACCCTGGTGGTACCTTAAGAGACCCTTAATCATAAATTCGCGGGTTATTCAAGTGTACTTAGACCATCGTTCACGCGTGTTACCGGTGTGTAATCGCGACGCGGTTGACCGTAGGAATTATTATGGTGGACCGTGGTTGGTGATAGCCTTGCCTCCGACCTTTATTTGGTTTAGCTCTGTTATTGAGAGGTAAGTTGCTACAAACTTGCCCAATAATTCAGAGTAGAGTGTCGATTTTTGTTAACGAAGGATATGGATTCGCGGATCCAGTCCTACGGGTCGAATTCTTACATGAAATTGAAACTGATGCGTTGCAGCCGGTCGGGCGATGTCCTGGTGCACCGTAATACTTTGGAATCGTCTAGAACTATTGCTGCCGCTGCTGCGATGATTGGAATCGGGATGTCAGCGGTGCAAGCTCTGCTTGGTGACGTCTGTTTCTATCTTCTTCAGTAGGCGTTCAGGGATCGGAACATGGTCCGATTTAACGTAATATTTTCCTTTTTTTTTAAGTGAAACTTCTATATAGACGGGGGGCATTAGGATTGTTTCTGTCACGAAAAAGCGTTACGGCCGCGTGGAGGGGATAGACGATAGTAGTACTGCGGCCACTATGGCGACCCCCACTCCGCGGCCTCCGAGTCCGTGGCTCGGTCGGTCGTTGGTGCGGGGGGAAGAGGTGCGCAGGGGGAGGAGAGGGGTTGGGGCGAGTCGCCATAGGGCACACTACTTTATATATATATATATATTTTTTTTATATAATTTTTTTCGGAGCATGTCGGTATGGTGGAGCGCTGCTTACATTTCCGCCATTTTTTATTTTTCAGAGCGTGTCGGTATGGTGACACGCTGCTTTTATTTTCGCTATTTTTTCTTTTATAATTAAAAAAATCCGATGCAAGCGCGGGACTCGAACTCGAGACCCTCGGATTGCCAGCCTGAGCCGCTGTCTCTGCGCCAAGGATCGTTATGGTATTAAGCATATGTGGAAGACTCTTGTAGCGAGCGCGAGTGTGCACACCTTATTCTCTCTGTCTCTCTCTCTCTGTCTCTCTCTCTCTCTCTCTCTCTCTCTCTCTCTCTCTCTCTCTCTCTCTCTCTCTCTCTCTCTCTCTCTCTCTCTCTCTCTCTCTCTCGTACTTCCACAAGTTAACAATAAATATTCAAAACCAAGAATATTGAGTGGGGATGGACCCTGTCGGTATATTACGTTTTTTCTTTTATAGTATATATATATGTAAAGAGACGATACTCTCTTCAAATGTGGCGCGCTTTATATGCTCTGCGCGCGCTTATGAGACTAGATAGCGGCCTTGTCGAATAATCGACGACGTGGCAGAACGTAAAGACAGAGATAGATAAATAGAGGAAGAAGAAAGGAGATGTGCGAATAAGGGCTACTAAGAAGGATCATTACACAATAATTAGTGTCAGAAAAGAGAGACGAATAATTGACCTTAATTGTCGTTTCTCTTATTTTACAGGTAATTTCTAAGTTTGTATGTATATAGACTGTAAATTGTAAAATCAATTAAAACATAACCTCTTATTTTACAGAGAAACAAATTTGGTTTAATTATTGGAACAATCCCAACTCCTAACATAACAAAATATTATAAAACGACAATTTTTGTCACAAAATGAGACTGCAATTCCAATTCAGAGCTGTGGCGTCCCCAAAAGATAGTAAAACCACAGTGATAGCCATAACCTCAATTACGACAGAACAAGGAGAAAGGTATGCTATACCAGAAGAACTTGTATATGGAGAGTTTCATGGGGAGGTACTGAAGACGGACACTTTTAAAAAGGTAAAAGATTCGTTAGAAAAACGGCACGATGAAGTGAAAGTATGGATACGTTGTCAGGAATGGAAAAAGATATACGTAGATGATGAAGGAAATATCCATTTTAGAGGAAGATTTTTAAAACAAATGGTTGAAGACAAGATCGAAGAACACTCAGACTTGACAAAGATATTGGGAAAACTAGTTGAGAATGCAGGAAAAAAAGAAGAAGAACGAAATTTAAAACAAATCGTGGAGAAATTTGCACTAGGAAAGTTTAACTATAAAACATCTAATGTGAGACAATGGGTAAATACATTTGAGAAAGAATGCGGAAGATTTGGAATAGAAAAAGACAAAACCAAAATTGAATTATTGAGAGTACTTTTAGATGTAACTTGCCAAGATTGGTATACTTCTACAATAATAAAAGGAGAGCAGGGAGATGATTGGCACAGATGGAAACAGGTATTAGTAGAAACCTTTTCGAGTAAAGGATGGAGTAGCAGAACATATGCTCATTACTTTAAGTACAAAGAAGGATCTCTAGTACAATATGCAATGAAGAAGGAACGATTATTATTAGAGATAAATAAGAACATGGACGGCGACACAATAATAGATAGGATTGCATTTGGTCTGCCAGAATTTATCAGAGACAAAATTGACAGAGATGAAACGAAAGATACAAAAGACTTAATGAATGAATTACAAAAGCTCGAAGGAATAACGGATAAAAAGAAAATATTCAAAAAAGAAGGTAAAGTAGAACAAAAAGTTAGAAATGAAGAAAGAAAACCATGCAAGATATGTGAAGATATGGGTAAAAGTGGAAGATACCACCCAGAAGAGAAATGCTGGTTTAAACTAGAGAGGAGGGAAAAAACTAAGGTTATAGGAAGCAACTCAGTAAACGAAGCAAGTCTAAGCACAGAGAAAAAAACGAATAGTCACACCATTGATCAGACTTAAGATGCTAGTGGAAAATCAGACAGAGATAATGGGAACATATGACCCAGGCTCTCAGGTTTCCTTAATAAACTCGAAGTGGATAAGAATAAAAGATAGCAAAGAAGATGTAAACAAAATATTTTTAAAGTCTGTCAATGGTGTGAATCATACAAACGGATTAGTAAGATTAAGAATAAAAATACTTGATATAGAAAAAAAAGTAGATATATACATAGTTGAGAGGGAAGACTTCGAAGATTTCATAATAGGATTAGATTTAATTTCTTTGTTCAAATTGAGGCTGAATGAAAAATTAGAGGTTTCACAGAAAACAGAAGACCGGATAGAAAAACCGAAGATAATACCAAATGAAAAAACAAATGAAACTATAAATTATTCGGTGAACTTTAATGAACATGTGAACGCAGATGAATTCCAAACAGAGATAGAACATTTAGACAAATATAAAAAGATAAAGATAGAAAAATTAATAGATTACAACAAAGCAGTGTTTGCAAAAGACAAATACGATGTTGGAACGGTTAGTGAGTATGAAGCTAGAATTGATTTAGTGGTGGAGAAATACTGCAGTGAAAGACCATATAGATGTAATGTAGAAGATAAAAAAGAAATCGAAAAACAAATAGCCAAATTATTGGAGAAAAATTTAATCGAGGAATCTTATAGTCCCTTTGCTGCACCTGTCACGCTAGCATATAAGAAAAATGAAGGAAAGACATGTATGTTGTGACATTGCACAATATCCCGCTCTGCGTCCGGCCCGTCCAAAGGCAACCGTCCCAACGAAACCTGCGAATAAAGATAAGTATTACTTACGCACTAAGATTTAGTTATAAGAACTGTGCAAAGACTTACCCGGGAGGCCAGTCACTCGCAGGACTGACCCCGGCAGTCCTAACATCCCCGTCATCATCATCGTCGTCGTCGTCGTCGCTGGCAGTCTTATCATCCCCGTCCTCGTTATCGTCGGCATCGTCGTCGTCGTCGTCGTCAATATCGTCGTCGTCGTCGTCGTCGTCGTCGCCGTCATCCTCGTCAACGCCGGCGTCGTCGTCGTCAACATCGTTGCCATCGTCGTCGTCGGTAGAGGAAATAACCTAAAAGAAAAGAAAAACAGGAAGATTAGTTGCGAGAAAATAACCTCTACTGAACTGAAAAATTACTCACCTGGACTACCGAAAATAATCCCGAAGAATCAGCCGAGCAACGACGTCGCACACTTCCCGAGAAAAACAAGGAGAGATCATCCCGAATCACGAAAACACTCAACTCACACTCGACAAAAATCACGAACTGTCAAACGCCAGGCACCCGTCCGTCCCCACACCCCAGCCATCCATCGGCTGAGCGGCGACAAGAGAGCGAAGATGGCAGCAGCGCACGGCGATCCCCAAGAATTCCCCATTATTCCCACGCATAAATCCATACCCGCAATTACTCTGAATTATCGACCGCCCTACTTACCCACCTACTCCCGATAGATCCCGCTACCGTCAGGCACGAATCAATCATACGCCTGACCCATCTATCGACCCGTGACGCTGCTGCCGAAGGATCGAGCGACCCGTGGTCGATGCCGGTAAGCTCGGCCAATCAACGGCCGAGAAAATTCTCGAACTTCCGGCAGGCCACGAGGCCGTCACTTTGTGACGAGCCGGTGAAGAGAGAGGATAGAAAAGTTAGAGGAAAATTTAGTAAAAAAATATTGAGAGGAAATCGTAGAGAGTTGGGAGAATTATTAGAGTGTGTGAGAGTGTGAAAGCGAGCGAAGAGTGCGAGTGGAAGGCGAAAAGCGAAAAACAGCAAATTACGGAAAATAAGGAAAAGGCACGCGAAGGAACGAACAAGGAAAGAACGAGAAGGATCGAGGATAGACAGAGGATAGAGGGAGACAACCGACCGGTGAGTGTTTGCACAGGTCCCCCGTCATTACACTTACATCGGCCGTTATTTCCCGCGTGTTCAATTGTAAGACCGAGTATTTTCCCCGATTCATTTTCTTAAATTTTGTGTGTCAAAAATTGTAGCAAATACCCCCCCCCCCCTTCATGCGTGCGTGCAGATCATTGTGAAATACGATTGCATCGTATCTCATTACATTCTTTTTTTTATATAATTACGTAACCGGTGGGACGGTTGTAATAAGTAAGGAAAAGCGAAATAAAATATCCGATAATTTAGCTAGTCAGACCGCGTGCGAGAAAAATTCACGGTCATCCCCTCCCTTCCCCGCCTGGCCCCGCCTGGCCAAATCACCTCATACGCACAAGTCAAGCGACGGTTACGGTCGCACGACGCTCCCGCACCCGCCTACCCCCTTACCACCCAGTGACAGCCTACCGTTACAATTTTCCCTTCTCCCCGCCTGCCCTCTCCTAAGATCGACCGAATAATCGCACATTCCGAGTATTTCTCGCGAATCGTATAGTATTTTGAATCTAGATAAGAAGACTGAAATAATCGTAAGTAAATATTACCGAGATCGAATATATATTTTTTTTTGTTATTATATTTTCGGTGTTATGATATCGAGCCTCGGCGCTGCGTGATAGCCCGAATATTGCGAATAAATTCGCAAGCGTTAAATATTATCCCCGTGTATTCCCTGCCAGTGGTAATTATTAAGAGGCCACATAGAGTCGGAGAACCCTTTCCCCTGAGATCCCGTTCGACCCTTCCCTTCCCATCAGCTAGCCATTAAGGCCAAGGTTCGACCGAGTATTTGTTATTTTTTTAAGAAATTTTTTGTTGTTGTTTATTGCCCCGGAGATTGTCCGCCGATTATTTTGAGTAAACCGAATAAACTGTTACTTTCTTGTTATTCTATTTTCGAGTATTGAACAGAATCATTATTCTCCCCCCCCCCTTTCCCCGCTTCACCGAATTCCCTCCCACCATCGGCGTGACAATGTGCATAGACTTCAGAGATTTAAACAAGAACATTGTACCTCAAGCACAACCATTTCCTCTAATAGAGGATATAATAGTAAGAGCCAGAAATTGTAAACACTTTACGACACTGGATATAAACTCAGCTTTTTGGTCAATACCATTAAGAATTGAAGACAAAAGAAAAACAGGATTTGTAACGCAAGATGGTCACTTTCAATGGACGTGCCTACCGTTTGGATTAAAAACGTCTCCAGCTATATTTCAACGAGTTCTGAGTAATATACTAAGAAAACATGGACTAAGCGAATTTGCAGTAAACTATATAGACGATATCCTAATACACTCATCGACGTTTGAAGAACATCTAGACCACATTGAGAGAGTGGTAAATGCAATAAAAAGAGAAGGATTTAGGTTAAAATTCAAGAAATGTACGTTTGCTGCTGGTTCAGTAAAATATTTAGGACATGTAATAGGAGAAAATAGAGTTACACCACTGAAAGATAACATTATATCAATAACAAATTTTCCGACGCCTACCACGCAGAAGCAGATCAGACAATTTCTGGGAAAAATAAAGTTTTACCACGAATATATAGAAAAGAGCTCAATATTATTAGACCCATTACATCGACTATTAAGAAAAAATGAAAAATTCATATGGACAGAAGATTGAAGAAGACAGAAAAGCTCTCAGAAAGATAAAAAAATGCTATCTTCCCAACCAGTGTTAGAGATATTCGCCAAAGATCTCCCAATAAAGATATATACAGATGCATCACTTGAAGGCATAGGCGCAATACTAAAACAAACACAAGATGATGGAAAAGAAAAACCTGTGGCCTACTTCTCGAGGAAACTTAACGAAACGCAAAAAAGGAAAAAGGCAATATACCTTGAATGTTGAGCTATAAAAGAGGCAATAAAGTACTGGCAACACTGGCTGATAGGAAGATACTTCGAAATACACTCCGATCACAAACCACTACAGAGGCAGATACAGAAGCAGACTGCTTAAGCAGAAACCCGGTCCTAGAAGCAAACATGGAAGAAGAAGAGGACCTATTGAAAACGGTAAATTCTATTAAGATAGATGAGATAAAATCAGATCAGATGAATAATATGTCATTACAAAAAGAGAAAGAAAAATTGATAAAGGAAAATGGAATATATTATAAGAAAGCAGCAAAGAGTAAAAAAATCATATTATCCGAAAAATTCAGTATTGATATAATTAGGAAAATACACAAGGAATGGGGGCACACAGGGATAACACAAACGAAAATGAAAATAAGCCCATATTACACGGCTAAAAACTTAGTAGAAAATATAAAAAAAATATGTAAAGAATGCGATATATGCATTAGAAATAAATCGAGAGGCCAACATAAATTCGGCTCAATGTCACAATTAGGACCAGCGTCTAAGGCTTTCGAAATTATGTCCATAGACACAATTGGCGGATTTGGCAGCACTAGATCGACAAAAAAATACATGCATTTGCTCGTCGATCACTTCACGAGATACGCGTTTATTTCAACATCAAAAACTCAAAATGCTAATGATTTTATATAATTAGTCCATAAGGTGGTAGAAATAGAAAAGATCGGAACAATCTTAACGGATCAATACCCTGGAATAAATTCGAGAGAATTTAAAGAATACTTAAAAAAGGAAGGAGTGCAATTAATTTTTACTGCAATAAATACACCATTCTCTAATGGGTTAAATGAGAGATTAAACCAAACGCTAGCAAATAAAATAAGATGTAAAATAAACGAAGAGGAAAAGAAAAGAGCATGGACATCGATAGCGAGAGAATCCGTGGATAAATATAATAGGCTAGAACATACAATCACAGGATTTACACCGGAGTATCTATTACATGGCACAGACACCAGCAACATACCAGAAGAATTGAGAAGAAAGAAAAATGGAGAAGACTGGACAAGAGATAAGAAACTAGCACAAGAAAGAACACTGAGATCACACAAGTACAATAAAAACATATTTGATAGAAATAGAAGACATCATCAATTCAACGTGGGGGATATGGTATTCATGGAGAATGGAAACAGACTTAATAGGAAAAAGCTAGAAGAACTAAGAATTGGACCATTCAGAATAGACGAAAAAATTTCAAGCTCAACCTATAAAATAAGAACTGAAAAAAGAAACCAGGATACAAGTCTATTCCACGTGACAAAATTAATTCCAATGTTGGAAAGTGGAGATGATTGAAAAAGGGCGGAATTTTCATTTCGAAGAGGGGAGATGTGAAGAGACGATACTCTCTTCAAATGTGGCGCGCTTTATATGCTCTGCGCGCGCTTATGAGACTAGATAGCGGCCTTGTCGAATAATCGACGACGTGGCAGAACGTAAAGACAGAGATAGATAAATAGAGGAAAAAGAAAGGAGATGTGCGAATAAGGGCTACTAAGAAGGATCATTACACAATAATCAGTGTCAGAAAAGAGAGACGAATAATTGACCTTAATTGTCGTTTCTCTTATTTTACAGGTAATTTCTAAGTTTGTATGTATATAGACTGTAAATCGTAAAATCAATTAAAACATAACCTCTTATTTTACAGAGAAACAAATTTGGTTTAATTATTGGAACAATCCCAACTCCTAACATAACAAAATATTATATATATTTTACTGCATGTGAGCACTATGGCGACACCCACTCCTAGACCCATTGCTATCCCTACTCTGAGGGCCGTGGTCGGCCCGCAGAGTAGTATATATATGCCTCTTTGTGCTCGATATATATATAGATTACCCCGTGTGGGTACTATGGCGACCCCCACGCCTATCCACACTCACGGTATATTACGTTTTTTCTTTTATAGTATATTGAAAGGGGGAAGTTTCCCGCCCTGAATCATGGCGCCACCGTCGACCTGGAAAAGAGAAAGAAGAGGTTAGAAAAGAAGGAAACTAGAGGGTAGTTGGGGGGAAAAACCGATAGGGGGGTAAAAGTTCTCACAAAAGAAAGATAGGGAAGAAGAATACAAAAGGAAGCAACGGGAGAGGAGAAGGCATCGAATCCTCTATTAGACTCAAAAGCGAGAACATTCTCAAGAAGGCCGGTACATTGCTCTCCGAGAGGAGAACAAGGGTGGCTATCCCAAGAACGAACTCGCTGGAGAGGAAAAACAGAGTAGGTCCGGTAAAGTAGGATTGCGAGAAGGATTGCGGAAGTAGGTTCAGCGGGAAACGGGGCATACTCAACCTCGTGCGGACGAACAGCACCGTGTCCATGGAGACCCACTGGGGACGTTACGGAAGGCGACAGCTATCGCACAGTCCGCTGGGACCAGAGCACGCATTACGAGGAAGAAGACAGGGGCAAGGAGAGAGAAACGGGGATAGAAAATTCAACACTCACCAAAACGAATTCGTCGATCCAGGCTGCGGTCTCCTCGCAGCCGACATTTTCCAAAGGCAGCGGTAGACGCAACGCCGGTAGGCTCGCAAAGCACTCAGCATTGGGAGTCGGAGAAAAGAAGCAAGCCCTGTAATAAAAGCCACGGGCGGAAAAAAGAAAGCAGGAACAAGCAGCGGAGTGAAAACAATAATAACCTCACACGTTACCTGACGCCGGGCATCGATCCGTCCCGAAAATCTCGCTCACCTCTCACCCGTACAATAATTGCTGAAAGGAAGAAGAAAAGCAGGGAAGGAAAAGAAGCAAGCCATATGAGCATCGGAGTAATACATACCGTAATACGAGTAATCCAATGATGCACGGACACTAAATACGGGCGCACGTTTCACCATGACGCCGCCATCTTAGATGTCAGAACAGACGAGCATCGATTTCCATCGATCCCCGAGTCGACCTATCAGCAGCCAAGCCGCGGGAAATTCCCTACCAGGCGCCCCAATCACCGCCCGCCGTGGCGCTTGGAACGCGCCAATCAGCATCGCAGACGAGAACGCCACAGCCGACAGAACGATCCATGTGAATGTAGTCACGAACGCACGAAATAAAATATTATTCTAAATTTCTCTTGTGTCTCCCTCTCAATTCTCTTCGAGTCACCTCGATAAGAAACGGCCACGTTTCAATATATATATTGCCACGCCGATGGTTGGAGGGAATTCGGGGAAACGGGGGAAATTAATAATTGGGTTCAAATTTCAAATAAAATAAATAAAAAAAATAAAAGAACAGAATTTATTCAATCTCTGATAACCATAACAAAAAAACTGAATGATCGGCGGACTATCTCCGGGGCGATAACACAACAACAACAAAATAAGAATATGATTCCAAATAAGACTTATACTTTGAATTTTTGGGCGCCAGTTATTTTTACATAGCCAAAATAACAAAATACTGTATCGTAACGCTTTCCTTAATGACTAGCGGAGGGGAGGGGAAGGGTCGGACGGGATCTCAGGGGAAGGTTCTCCGACTCTATATGGCCTCTTAATAATTACCACTGGCAGGGAGAGGTGATAACAATATTCAACAATCGTAAATTTATTAGCGATATTCGGACTATCACGCAGCGCCGAATCTCGCTCCGATAACACAACAAAAAAAAATATATTCGCTCTCGATAATATTGTATTACAATAATACTTCAGTCTTCGTATCGTGGTTCGAAATAGAAATATATATTTTCTCTACTCGATCAGTCTTATTATTCGGTCGGTCGGAGGAGAGGGGCAGGCGGTGAGAGGGGAAAATGTAACGGTACGCGATGTCGCTGGGTGGTAAGGGGGTAGGCGGGTGCGGGAACGTCGCGCGACCGTAACCGTCGCTCGACTTGTGCGTATGAAGTGATTTGGCCAGGCGGGGAGGGGAGGGGATGACCGTGAATTTTCTCGCACGCGGTCGGACTAGCTAAATTATCGGATATTATATTTCGATTTTCCTTAATTAATACAACCGTCCCACCGGTTTTGTAGTCGCACAAAAATAATATTAACAAAATGCTATTCGCGGGTATTTTTCTAAAGTATGCACGCACGCAAAAAAGGGGGGGGGGTAGTCTCGATAAATTGTTATACTCAAGTATTTCGCGGGAGTATGCAATGTGAAAAATTAACGCAAGGGGAAATAATGGCCGTTGTAAGTGTATTGCCGGGGGATCTGTGCAAACACTTACCGGTCGGCTGTCTCTCTCGATTCTCTCCGTGTCTTTTCGTCGCTCCTTCTCAGTCTTTCCTCGTTCGTTCTTCCTTCGCCGTCTTCTCAATTCTCCTCAATATCCTTGATTCGCTTTTTTGTCTTTCCCTCACACTCTTCGCTCGCTTTTCACACTCTCACTCTTCGTACTTTTCTCTCACACTCTCTATAATTTCCTCTAAATTTCGCTGTACTAAACTTTTCCTCTAATCTCGATACTCTCTCGTCACCGGCTCGTCGCAAAGTGCCGGCCTCGTGGCCGGCCGGAAGCTCGCGAATTTTCTCGGCCGCTGATTGGCCGAGCTTACCGGCATCGACCACGGGTCGCTCGATCCTTCGGCAGCAGCGTCACGGGTCGATAGATGGGTCAGGCGGGTGAGTGATTCGTGCCTGACGGTAGCGGGATCTATTGGGGAAAGGCGGGTAATTAGGGCGGTCGATAATTTAGGGACATTTGCATAGGGAATATTAAGTCGCGGGTATTGGGGGATACGGAGGATCGCCGTGCGCTGCTGCCATCTTCGCTTCCTTGTCGCCGCTCAGCCGGTGGATGGCTGGGGTGCGGGGACGGACGGTTGCAGTGATTTTGACAGCTGGCTGATTTTGCGACTGTGAAATGTGTGGTGGGTGATCTTCGTCTTTCGGATATTTTATTCGTTGGCTTCGGGAGGTGTGCGACGCTTGGGATTGTAGCTGACTCGACGAGGATGATTCTCGTGTTTTCCAGGTGCGTAGTTCTCCAATATGAGGTATTCTGGTTTTCCGTAAACATAATTTCTTTGCTCTTCTTTTAGGTTATTTCGGCTATCGCCGACGACGATGGCCACGATGTGGACGACGATGATGCCGACGGTGGCGAGGATGACGGCGACGACGACGACGACGATTTTGACGACGACGACGACGATGCCGACGATGACGGGGATGATAGGGACTGCCGGGGACGACGACGACAACGACGACGATTCTGAGCCACGACGACGACGACGACTACGATAGGACTGTCGGGGTCAGTCATGCGAGTGACTGGCCTCCCGGGTAAGTCTTTGCACAGATCTTACAAACTAAGTTTTAGTGCGTAAGTCATACTTATCTTTTTATTCGCAGGTTTTGTGGGACGGTTGCCTTTGGACGGGCCGGGCAGCAGAGAAGGATATTGTGCAACGTCACAATATATATATATTTTACCGCATGTGAGCACTATGGCGACACCCACTCCTAGACCCATTGCTACCCCTACTCTGAGGGCCGTGGTCAGCCCGCAGAGTAGTATATATATATACACCTGTTTGTGCTCGATATATATATATTACCCCGTGTGGGTACTATGGCGACACCCACTCCTAGGCCCGCTCCAACCCCCACTCTGCGGGCCACGGTCCGCGGAGAATGACTGAATTCTAACGGCCTCTGAGAGCCGTGAACACCGTGCTACAGGCCTGCGGTGCAACTCAAAATCTTCCCTCAGCGTTTTTGCACGTGCATATAACGCATTGTTATGAGAGAAATAGCGCCAAAGAGACAGATAGATCATGTGAGGACGGAACGTGTCTATATTACAGCTGCTAACAAAACACTGTCTAGACTTTATAAATGAGAAAAAATCGTTCACGCGAAACGTCGCCCTGTTAGGTTATTATACACTAGGACGCGCGTATTATTAAAGCGAAATGTTTCAATGAAGGGTCGGCTTTTCAGAAACCCCAAAATTTTTGTCCGTTTTCGCTTATCTCTCTGACCGTTCGCGAGCTATGAGAGACCCAAAAATATATCCTGCCATTCTCCACGATTATATTTACTAATTGTAAGCTCTCAAGTACATTGATTACCTTATGTACGAAATAGCAGGCAGTAGCGTTCGCGTATTAATAGTAGAGTAGTTTATTTGAATTGGGTCTTGCGTAAAAGCGAAAGAGACAGAGAGAGAGAGAGAGAGAGAGAGAGAGAGAGAGAGAGAACGAGCGAGCTCACGAAGAACCGCACAAAGAGGAGACGCCGTTAATAGAATATACGGTCAGCTGTAGAGTCATAGGCCTCACATAAGAAAGAGAGAGAGAGAGAGAGAGAGAGAGAGAGAGAGATCGCGCGAGCTCGCGAACATCCGCACAAAGAGGAGACACCGTGAATAGCACGCGCGGCCCATAGCGTGCCCCTCTCCCTTTCACCACCACCGCGCCTATGCTTTAAAGCAATGATCGTGCGTTCTCTGTCTCTTTAATCAGCTGTGTGTATGAGCGAGAAAGAGCTATAGTAGCCTCTCTAGAAAGACAGAGCGCCTGCTACAGGCTGCTTTTTATTTTCTTTATATATATTAAAACCTATTTAATTTATTTAATAATATCAATTAAATAAATTCGTGTAATTTATTTAATAAATTACTCGAATATGCTATATACTCAGGAAAAATATACTACTTATGATTTTTCTACGAAGTAATTTCCTATGAACGCAATTTTCATATATCAGACATACAATTTTCAAATTTTTCAAAATTCTGGCAGGCTACCCCATACATATTTATAGCCACTCGGAAGTATTAAAATAAGCAGTTGTACAGATTTACTTAAATAATGATTAACACGCGTACACCTATATATGTATAAAGACGACCTGACCGTCTTTATACGGACGGTCTGACGCCTCGTGAAACCGATATCCCTGCACGTTTTACACAAGACGTTTGTCTTGTGGATTTGATCAAAAATGCATACAAATCAAATATGAGTATGATCCTATCTTTTATACTCCTCTTTTGACACAGGAGTTACAGTCTCAATTGAGCAGTGTAACAGAGTGTTATATTTTATTGTGTGACGATGGCCGACCGCGCTCTTCGCGAAGGTATTCGCAATTTTTTGCGTTTTGTAAAACCACACTGTGTGCAGATACGACGACGTTGTGGTACTCGATGGTGTTACGAATTAAGACATTTATCGGGTGATAGACTCATCAGCCGTTTAAAATACCTTATATGGTGGGCCCCCCCTTCGCAATATTGTGACAGCCTATAACAGAGGTATACTAAGGGGTCAAAGCGTATTAACATGCGTGTATAAAGAACTACAAAGAAGAGGCCTTCAAGAGGCTCAGTGCGTCCGTGGCATCATTGGTGAAATAAGGAGTAAGTACATTTTACAAACTATAAAAAGAGTTGTGCTTTTATAACGAAAATGGTATAATAGGTTATCAGCAGCTTTGGGACGCACCGAGCGATGAAGAATCAGCTCTCATACACGCTGTCTGTGCTATAGAACACCGGGAGAAAATTGCCGTAAAACGTAAGTATCGATATTTTCTGTTATTCAAACTTTTCATTGTGAAATTAAAAATCTATTTTCATTTACGTAAAATTTATCAGTTTATGAATATTATTTTTAGAATCGCCACACAGTGCAGAAGATACTGCACAGGAATGCACAGCTGTAACTGCAGCGAAACGTAACTAACAAAAATATTGCTTTTTAATAATTACAAGTTTAACTTTGTCTAATACTATTCTTTTTATTCTTTAGATGCACCGGTTCCCGCCTACGAGGAAAAAGAGTGAGAACCGGTTGCAGGCCCTTCAGGGCTATGCCAACGACCGAAAAATACCCAAATAATTCCAATAACCGATACCGATAGCAGTGACGAAGACGATACTCACTCGGCTATTTCTGATAACCGTAATAGTGCCGTTTTATCACAGCAAGAAGAGGAGGAAGGAGAAGAAAACAGGGTTGTTCAACAACACGAAAACCAGCTATGGGAGTTCCCCTTAGAGCGTGATTTGATGGACGATGATGATGACGATGAAGGGTTGATACCGCGAATTGATGATGCTTGATATCAATATCTCTTGGATGATAAAGAGTCCGGTAAATATGATTTGCTCTCATATCCGAAAAGTAAGGTGTTTATTTTGGTAAACAATCAAATGAAACGATTAACGTACCGTAGGCTATTCAACACACGGATCATTATTTGATGATAATGATGAATGGTAAAATTCTGTTACATAGAAGGTACCAATAATAATAATAATAGGTTTGAATAAGTGCTCGCGTTATCAGCGCAAAGATACTTATTCGTATTTATTTTCAGAGGCGCGGTTCTGCGCAGGGAAGCCTCGTACTCGTAAGGGTAATGAACCATTCCGGGATATTCAATCACCTGGAAATCGCTTCGAGATCATCGGGGACTCTACGCGATATTTCAAGCGTTTCAAACTTCATGGACGGGAAACTACGTTGCGCATTAGACAGCCACACGCAGGGCTCTCTGTAATAGACTGGCTCGGCGGAGCATTTCGCGATCTTCTAACGTACATCACTAATGATTGTGCTGGTGGTGATTATGTCGGAATATCATTTACAGCGGACTGTTTAGCACATGGTCCGGTATGGGTGTCCTTCCGACCAGCCAGAGCCTATACGTTTGAAGATATTTGGCAGCTTATAAGCAGCGTTGCTCAGAGCGCAGCCTCTTTGAATATCAATGACGAGTGTAAGATAAAACCTTGTATAGTCAGGAGTGTCGAGGGTCGTGGTAGAAAAGGTCTGACCCACGAGGGTGTCACGAAGAAATAGATATTATCAATTCGAAATTATGATAACTTATGTTTACCGCGCTCATTGGTAGCAGCACGCGCATACACTGAACGGGGTGAAATGCGATCGGGAGCCTTACATACTAGATGACAGCGTATTAGACAAATTAACGGCTCGCTGCAAAGAAATGAAGCTATTGATCTTACGAGAGCAGCTAATATCGTTGTGCCTGCAAACGGTTGCGGTGTGTATGAGATTGCCCGGTATCAAGATTATTTAATACGTGACGGCATCGCTATTGTTGTATACGGGTTTCTAACTCTGGGTCGTCGTCAAAAGCCTTTGTTCGATGGTAGAAACAGAGTTTTGGATTCTGTAGGTACGATAAAACACACGTTACATATATTGTATTATGAACGTTCGCATCATTTTCAGCCTATTCTGAATCTCAGAGGAGCGGTAGGCGGTAGGGATTTTTGCCCAAGCTGTAATATACGCAGTCGTCGTGATGACCACATATGTTCCAAAATAATGTCCTCGGCGTTTTGGACTACCACCATGTGATCCTCACACAAATGATACAATTAAATGCGTTCATTGTAATCGTACTTTTTTCGGAGATCAATGTCTGCAAAAACATAAGGCTGCCACTGTAGTCAGGAATCGTAGAGGAACTAGCGTGTGCGAAACTGCTAAACGCTGTCGCTGGTGTTTTCAAACGATAAGACCTTTAAAACGAAAGAAGCACATATGTGGTGTGAAATATTGCAAGACATGTAAAGATAACAAACCGAATAATCATATGTGTTTCATGAAAGGGCTTCATGCACGTATAAACACACGTAAAGCAGTTTACATTTTCTATGATTTTGAAACGCAGCAGTGTACGCCCGTAAACGGTGACGCATCCACGTTTGTGCATGAGCCAAACCTCTGCGTAGCTCAACGACTATGTACGATTTGCTGTACCGATGACACTATAACAGAGCCGTGCGATTATTGTGGCGTACACGAGTTTGTTTTCAAACACAATCCTGTAGCTCAGCTTGTAGAACTAGCTATGGCGCGTATCGAAGGGTTTCCTCGTACAATTTGTATTGCTCATAATGCCGAGGGTTTTGACGCGCAGTTTATTTTAGGCTATTTAATCGAAGAAAAAAAGACACAGTTACCGTCGCTAATTATGAACGGCACGAAAATAATTACAATGCGGCTTGAAAATCTTGTGTTTCTCGATAGCCTACACTACTTTCACATGCCTTTAAGCGCTCTACCAAAAGCCTTTGGTCTTGCGAATACTGTCACAAACGGCACTTTTCCTCATTTGTTCAATAGACCTGAAAACCAAAATTATGAAGGCCCTCTACCAAACCTAGGGTATTATTCAGCTGATACAATGCGTGCTGGTGAGCGCGAAAATTTCTTGAGTGGTACACAGGGCTGAAAGAGAGTAGTTATCTGTTCAATTTTGAGAATGAGATTGTTAATTATTGCAAGAAGACGTTACGATATTAAGACGCGCGTGTATGGCTTTTCGCAATATGTTTATCGTAAGCGGTAATGTCTGCACGTTCGATGAGTATACGACAATAGCATCAACCTGTTTTCGCGTTTTTCGCAAAAACTTTTTGAAAGAAAATACGATAGGTATTATCCCGACGACCGGTTATAGATGGGCTCATAAACAATCTAAAAAAGCAGTTTCATGGCTCGTGTGGATGGAATACTCTCTCGGGCAACGTATTATTCACGCAGGACGGGGACGCGAGTTTAAAATATTTGAAAATTTACTAGTAGACGGCTATTACAAAACAGACGACGTGTCTCATGTACTACAATTTCACGGTTGTTATTGGCACGGCTGTCCGCGTTGTTACGCTTTAAACCGTGATAAGAGGCAAAGCGATGGTACATCGATGGACGAACGTCTTGAAAAAAATGTAGCTATAGCGAATCGGGTTCGGGAGGGCGGTCATATATTAACGGAAATTTGGGAGTGTGAGTACGATCGTCTGTTAGAAGCTGATGCGGAAATGCGTGCGCTCATAAAGGACCATCCTTTAGTTGCTATAGACCCTCTTAAACCAAGCGATGCTTTCTTTGGGGGGCGAACGGAAAACATGGTAACGCTTTACGATGTACAGAATTCGGAGC
The DNA here is from genome assembly GCA_964017225.1 of Netelia inedita. Lineage (NCBI taxonomy): Eukaryota > Metazoa > Arthropoda > Insecta > Hymenoptera > Ichneumonidae > Netelia > Netelia inedita. The sequence goes on from OZ024922.1 coordinate 22,786,329, forward strand.
AGATCCACTACGTGGATGTTTGTTCTTTATATCCTTATATCTGTAAATTTGGTAAATACCCCGTAGGACACCCCCGCGTATATACGGGTGATGAATGTATGGAGCTGACAGGCCCCAATAATAATGATATTTCACGTGTCGAGGGCCTTGTTATATGTCAAGTATTACCACCTAGGAATCTTTATCACCCTGTGTTACCGGTGCGTCTGCATCATCGCTTATTGTTTCCTCTATGCCGTAGCTGCTGCGAAAGTATGAACCAGGAAACATGTACGCACGAAGAATTTTCTGAGCGTGTGTTCGATGGTACATGGGTGGTCGATGAGCTACGCAAAGCTATCTCATGCGGTTATACTGTTATCAAAGTATACGAAATTTGGCAGTATGAGATCACGCAATTTAATCGTGATACTAAAGAGGGCGGCCTATTTGCAGCATATATAAATACGTTTCTGAAAATCAAACAGGAAGCCAGTGGCTGGCCTGAATACTGCTTGGAAGATGAAAGGGCGCAGGAGCAGTACATAGCAGCTTTTCAGAGCTCAGAGGGCATTAAGCTAGATCACAGCAATATTACAAAAAACCCAGGATTACGCTCTGTAGCTAAACTATGTCTCAATTCTTTTTGGGGTAAATTTGGGCAGCGTGAGAATCTACCGCAAACAGCAATAGTTTCGACTCGTGAAAAACTCATGGAATTATTGACCAGTCCTGAGTATGAAATCACTGGCATTCTACCTGTTAATAATGAGATACTGTATATTAATTATACGAGAACCGATACCTCTGTAATACCATCCGATATAGCGAATGGTGTAATAGCAGCGTATACAACAGCACAAGCGCGTTTGAAATTATATAGTTATCTCGAGCACTTGGGTCGTCGGGCCCTGTACTGTGACACAGACTCTGTGATATATGTATCGAAGAACAACACCTGCGAATATGAGCCCCCGACAGGCCAGCTTTTAGGGGATCTCACCAATGAGCTCTTACGGTGAGGACAGTTATATAAAAACTTTTGTTTCAGGAGGCCCAAAATTTTATTCATTTATTGTGCAATGCCCCGACGGTTCCGAAAGCGAGGTATGTAAAGTAAAGGGTATAACACTCAATTTTACCAATAGCTCGTTAATCAATTATAGATCTGTGCGTTCATTTATAACTGGTGAGAGAGAGGCCCCAATTGTATTAAGTTACGATGCTATTAGACGGACGGCATTCCCACACGTCGTTACGCGTCCCGAAACAAAAACATGTATGCCATCGAGCGTCAAACGAAGACGTGATGGTGAATATGGCTCGCTCCCTTATGGTTACAGGGCTTAATACTGTAAAATATTTATGTTATTATTGTAAAATATTTATGTTATTATTGTAAAATATTTATGTTATTATTGTAAAATATTTATGTTATTATTGTAAAATATTTATGTAATCATTATAAAATATTTATGTTATTATTGTAAAATATTTATGTTATTATTGTAAAATATTTATGTTGTTACTGTAAAATAAAAATGCGTATAGAATGCTTTAAATTACACAGTCGCGTAGAAAACACACTCATTCGTACAGATGGACACTCGGTGGAAGCATCCCTGGACCTCGATGATCTGTGGCCCCACTGGCTGTGATAAAACGTACTTTGTAAAAAAGTTTTTGAAGTTCATATCGCGAATGAACAGTGAGTCATTCGAGAGAATTATTTTCTATTATTCCGAGTGGCAATCAGCATACACAGAGTATGGTACTTCGATAGAATTTCATGAAGGTCTGCCTCAGAGTGCCGATTACGTGAACGATCCGCGTGCAAAACTCATAATAATTGACGATTTGATGCGCGAGGCGTCGAACAATAGCGTTGTAGATCTTTTCACCAAAGGTAGTCATCATAAAACCCTGAGTGTTATTTGTATTACTCAAAACTTGTTCCATCAGGGACACGGTCAGCGCGATATTTCATTGAACGCCAATTATATTGTAATATTCAAAAATCCTCGTGACCGTGCTCAAATTCAGCATCTCGCGCGTCAGGTATACCCGGAAAACCCTCGATTTTTGCAAGAGGCATATCACGATGCAACGTCCAAACCGCATGGTTATTTGTTACTCGATTTGAAACAATCAACACCTGATAACTGTAGATACCGTATTTGTATTTTCCCTGATGACACCCATCATTGTGTGTACATACCGCGGAAAAAGCTAAAAAGCAATACAGGCACATGCGAATTACCAGTTCAACGCGTGTAATGGCTGCTCAAGCATCGTCGTTTCACGAAAAATGTATATCTATATTGAGCGCGTTTCAACAATCCAATACAACGCTTCGTACATCTGACACGCACAAAAAACAAACAAGTGCTAGTCACACTGTTTGTCAGTGTGTGTAGTAGATTCTTAGGGGAAGCACAGCCCCAAAGACATGTAACGCAAAGGGGTTTAAAAATGTGTGATACATCAGGACAATCGGCAGTTCATCAGACGTAATGGCGCGGGGTGGTTCACCGCTCTGCAAAAAGCACGTTGCGATACTGCGTGCTCTTCAACACCTAAATAAGGAGCAGCGCGAGGCTGTTTTACGCAAAGCAGATCCAAGCATCATCCGTTGTATTTGTGAGTGTGCACTGAACGTTCTCTGCGGTAATGTACCATTGAAGCCCGACCGGAGAAAAAAATTACGTCAATATGCACCGGTTCTCCGTCGTTTAGCCTCAAAAAAGGCTGTTGGAAGAGTAAAAACGGTTTGTTGTTCAAATCGGTGGGTTTCTACCTCTCTTATTAGCACCAATACTAGGTACTGTTCTATCGAATTTGATCGGCGGCCGTGGATAATGGAGCACGCAAGAAAAATGGTACTTGTGCCGGAGGAGCAGCTAACGCGGCTGAACACACAAAGTCATACTCAACCGGTTGTTAACGCGGATGTGTCTCAAGCACAGCCAGTGTGGGGCATTGACGCTACGCTGGCTCGATTAGACGCGGAGATGAATGAAATTTTGCACTCCAGCGCATACAAAGATGAGAGGGAAAAGTGGGCTGCGTACTTGACTGTACTACAACGTTATCTCCACTTCATCGATGATGAGAGAGCTCAGCAGTACCGAGACCTTATGAAGAATAAACACAATGTAGAGGCTGCCTATGATAGAAAAAGAGAAGAAGACGAAACCAGTGACGGCGTGAATGATACCGTCATAATTGAGAGCGTACCAGCAAAATTTCGCCCGAAAGCGAGACTGCTGCTTCGCCGTTTGCGTAGGGCTCCGCGATCTAATTTTTCTTGGGATTCTGACGGTGTCGTGTCGGTCAGCGGGAAACCAATAAAGGATTCAAATATTGTTGATCTCGTGAACGATGCTATGAGGACTAGGAAAATATCTAATCCGGCTGGGCGCAACGCCTTTGCCAGGGTTCTACGAGCGATCAAGACACCTCGGGAGTTTATCGGCAACGAGGAGCTGTGGGCGGAGTCTAGCGCTATCACACCACAGCGTCAATCGCAGGCTGATGATAGTAGTACAAACAGCGAGAGATCACTCGATACGGACCAGTTAGCGTTTTTCAGTGGTCCCGAGAACAGATCGCCAGTGCGGCAGACACAGGGAGATAAGCAGAGAGGTGGTGGCTATCATAATAAGAAAATACGTGTAACTTGGGCTAACTTGAAATTATAATAATGAAAATCTTAGAAAACGTGTACTTTAACCCCGCCCATGAAGCATCGTTTTCAGGTGCTACCAAATTGTTACGCCTGGCGCGCCAGAAAAAAATCTCCCGTGTGAAGATGATACAGTGACTTGAAACGCAGGATACTTATACAAAGCACAGACCTCTGCGGCGTCATTATCCGCGTCGTTTTTATAATGTCCGAAACATTGATGACTTCTGGGAGGCTGATCTCGTGGATCTTCGCTCAATTAAAGATTATAATGATGGTTATGTTTATCTCTTAGTCGTCATAGAGGTTCTTAGTAAATTCGCATGGGTTCAGCCTTTACGTGACAAGTCTGCTGCATCTGTAGCTAATGCGTTAGATCTCATTTTATCTAAACAAAATAGTAACGGTCGATCACCCATTTACCTACAGACGGACAGGAGTAAAGAATTCACCGGTGCTACATTCCAGGCTCTCTTAAAGAAAAAGAACATACAGTTCCGTGTTGCTCGAAACCCTGATATAAAAGCGGCTATTGTCGAGAGATTCAATAGAACATTGAAAGAAAGAATGTGGCGGTATTTTACGTATTCTAGAAAAAAACGTTACCTAGACGTTCTACAGAACATCGTTTCGGCGTACAATCACACCACGCATAGCGGCATAAAAATGGCTACTGTCGCGGTGACACACGCTACAGCGGCTAGGGCCCGTAATAACTTGATACAGCGGTACAAAAGAACAGAGAATTGCTCTCCCAAATACAGTGTGGGCGACATCGTGCGCATCAGTAGTGCGAAGGCAGCCTTCGTAAAAGGTTACGAGGGTGGTTGGAGCAGCGAGTTATTTAAGATTATACGTGTATCGCGCAGCATTTGTCCTGTGACATACATCCTGACTGATCTCCACGACGAGGATATCGACGGCATATTTTATGAGGCTGAGTTATCGAGAGTGCAAAAGAAGGCATCTAAGCAACATTCGGCAAAATGAAGGAGGAATTTTACATGGTTTTACCCAGTAATAGTAGTATGAATTATTATCCTGATAATGTGACAACAAGGTATACCACGCATTTACCCCAATGTATGTCTCTTCACGGTAGCTGGGCTGTTTCTCTAGCTGAAATACACATACCCACGACAATTTTGCATGTGCCGCCCGAGGGCGAGCGGAACTTTATGAATGTCATAACAAACACAGTAGCACCCGGTAGTATGACAACCGCCGACTTTAAGGAAGACCGTGTTTGTGTACCTCCAGGTGTATACCTCGGCATAGAGACATTACTCGAGGCTATTAATGAGATATCGTGTGTTGCGGGCCATCTGAAATTTAAGCATTGTCGCAATGGATATGTGGCAGTCACGCGTATCTGTGAATCGTGTAAGAATGTGGAACACTCGTTCTACTTCTCCGACGTGTTGAACAAGATTTTAGGGTTCACCGAGCCTAAGGATGTGGTAGTCCAGAGCGTGTACACTACTCAGAGACCTGCCAACCTAGCCCATGGGACCCCAAATATGATGTACGTTTATACGGATATCTGCGAGTCCTATATCACCGGAGATGTGCACACCCCGTTGCTACGTGTCGTCCCAATCGTTGCCGCTGATAATCGTAATTACGGCTCGGTGATGATAAGAAGCTTCTCACCCCCATGCTATATACCCCTATTACGTACGAGTTTTCAAACAATAACGATTGATATAAGGGATGAGTTTGGCCAGCCGATACCATTCGAGTACGGGACGTTGACAGTGACGTTACAGTTCAAACGTACAGATTAACCTGAACAGATCTAACATGGCTTACTATGACGAATACTTTGATACCCAAACGGGTGGTGGTGGTGGAGGTCGAACCGGCTATGGCGGTATCAGTCATGTGTATATAGGTTCGCCGAATCAAAGAGGTCATGGTATTGGGAGTTTCCTTGGTGGGCTCTTTCGACGAATAATACCTCTCTTGAAACAAGGCGCTCGGGCTGTTGGTAAAGAGGCTCTTCGCTCAGGTATCAACGTGGCTACGGATATCATGGATTTTGGTATTCACCCACGAGAAGCATTCAAAACACGTCTGCGCGAATCAGCGGAGAATCTGAAGCGTAAGGCTCAAGAAAAAATTAGTACGCTCATGAAGGGTTCGGGGTATAAAGCCGGTAAAATTAATAAATTGCTCCATTCTCTTGCCGGGAGCGCATCACGGCGTACCGGTGTGAAAAAACGAAGGAAGACCGTGAAGTCGCGAAAACGTTCGGGCCCTGTGAAAAAGAGACAGGGTAAGAAAAAGAAGAAGACTGTGAAAAGAAGAAGAGCAACAAAACAGACAACTACGAATCGTTACAAGAAATCAAGAACAGTGGAGGATATTTTTGCCTAACACAATCTTGGAAAAATGGCTTTCTTACACGCGTACTCGTGTGAGTGCCTTAAGTCAGAGCTTGAGCTATTTACACTACTAACGACCCAGACAACAATCGAAGGAACGCATACAGTGTGTTACAAACCAATCTCATCATTGACGGATGATTCACCGATAGAGTTTGTCATACCGGGTCAGGGGGATGAGTACATTGATCTTGCACACACTATGCTGAGTATGCGTGTTAAGATAGAAAGTCCAGACACGAAGGATGCTCCGGTTCCTAAAGCAGGACCAGTCAATAATCTATTGCACTGAATGTTCAATCAGATCGATGTATTTTTAAATCAGAAACTTGTGTCACCTCCCAATAATGTTTATACCTATAGGGCATACATTGAAACCCTTTTGAATTACAGGTCTGCTGCTAAGTCTTCGCATCTTACGAGTACTCTGTGGTATAATGCCTGGTATGAAATTTGTCTGGTAAAATGGATGATACAGAAGATAATAATACCGGGCTTGTAAGCCGGCGGAACGTATTAGGCAAGAATCGAACGATCGATTTCCTTGGTCATTGGCATTGCGATATCTTCAATCAAGAGAGGTTTTTGCTAAACGGTGTTGAGATGCGTCTACGTCTCGTACGGACCAATAACGCTTTTTGTCTCATGAGCTCTTCGAAAGATTGTACCATACGTATTACGGAAGCATCGCTACTTGTACGACGTGTTAAGATAGCACCAGGTATACGTTTGGCCCATGCAAGAGCTCTGTCGAAATCTACAGCGAAATATCCTTTGACGCGGGTCGAGGTTAAAGCGATATCGCTGCATGCAGGGATACACGGTGATACTCTTGATAATGTCATACTTGGTCAACTGCCTAAGCGTATAATCGTCGGTTTTGTCAATAATAAGGCTTTTAATGGCGATCGTAAAATGAACCCCTTCAATTTTCAGAATTACAATATAAATTATTTTTCTTTGTACGCCGATGGCTTGCAAATACCGTCTAAACCTCTACAGCCAGACTTCGCAGATTCTGATATGTATGTGGATGCATACCATACACTATTCTCCGGTACAGGTATCTACTTTCTCAACGAGGGCAATTGTATTGCGCGTACAACCTACCCGTCTGGTTATTGCCTCTTTGCATTTGATCTTACACCCGATCTCTCGGCCAATAGTAGCACCCATTGGAATCTTGTGAGGCACGGTAGTGTGAGGATAGAAGTACGTTTCGCGGCGACCCCAACATCAACGATTAATTGCATTGTGTATGCGGAATATGATAATGTGTTGGAGATCGACTCTTCCAGACAAGTAATTGTGGATTTTAGTGGCTAGATCGCAGGGCTTATAGACGGGGAGGGGTCATATATCCACAGAGCGTGCAATATTTGTCGTTAGTCTATATTCAAAACTCGACGTGTGAGGCGTGATTGAGAAGCACCATGAACATCGTCATTGATATACAGGGCCTGAAGGATAAATATAGGTAATCATTTTGTACCTAAAGAAGTTGCCGTGGTCTCTATAAAGACGTCGTACCTAGCCCATTGGATTATATCACCACCCTACACTTATAACGTTCTACCACCTAGTGTAAAACGTCAAAACACCTGGTTACAAACCAATCATCATGGTATAGAGTGGTCCGAGGGCGAAACGCATTTACGCACAGTCGAGGCTCCGTTGAAGAAAATTGCAGTGCAGTCTGATCACCTGTTTACACGAGGAGCTGATAAAGCGGCATATCTGACACAGCTAACGGATTGCTACGTTATAAATCTAGAAGAAGATGAAGACGACGATTCGCCGTTCCGTAATCTTCCCGAGAGCAACACCCGTTGTATATATCATGGTTTGCTGCTTAAAAATTGCTCGTTCACGTGTGCCCTCAACAACGCTGTGAGAATCAAAAAGTGGCTTTCTCATAACGATCGTTCCAGCTCCTTGTGGGAATACAGAACCACGACAACCTGGAACATCGGCCTACTAGCTGTAGACCGCCGCGAAGAGGGGAAAACCACCGATATAAAAACGCTCTAGTGTCTCTATAATCGTTGTCTATTATGAATACCGAGCAGCTTCTGCAGGCCCTACGCGGTATAAAGAGTCGTACTGTTGGCGTATACCCAGCAGATCGCATCCCTAAGGTGTGGACGAAACCAGCAGCGATTGTCGCCAATACCGATGGCCACAAGCAGCCCGGGGCCCACTGGGTTGCCATGTACGTCGATCGAAATGGACGCGGATGGTATTTCGACAGCTACGGACTACCACCAATCATCCCGCAGCATCTCCAGCGTCTCCGACAGAACTGCAGGTTCTTTAGCTACAACGCTATACAGCTTCAGGGACCTGAATCACAGACTTGTGGACATTATTGTGTTATGTTTTTGCATTTCTTGTCTACAGGTCTTGGTATTAATATATTTAGGAGTGCGTTTTCAACCGATTTAACAGGAAACGATAAAATAGTGTATGACTACTACAATGAGTATATGAATAAGTGTAATAAATCTATTCCTTTGAAGAGTGTGCTCAACAAGGGCGCCGTTGGTACCCACACGCGTAGGGTGTGGGTACCGTTACAATAATCTTAATACTTTTGGTAATAAAAACGCCTTGTCGTGCGTGCAAGACTGTTGTTCACGCAGCCGCTAATTGTACTGTAATTGTGAGCTAAAAAATAAAATATATATATTTTTTTCAAAAAACGTGTATTCTTCAGCGTGACTCCTTCCGCGAAAAATTCAACACCATCTCAAATAGCCGTGATATAGGCACGTACCATTCTCACGTGATCCCCCTATTTCTTGCTATCACTATGTCATATTAATTTCAACGCACGTGCAAAACGCTGAGCTAAGCTTTCGAAGAATTCTGAGGTGACATCACCAAGGCGACTTACTAGCTTTTTTACAAAGTAAGCAAATGTTGCACCAATTAAATTCAGGATGCCTCTCACTGCATACAGAGTAGGGGGAATGGGTCTACCTGGTAGGGGGTCCGTTGTTTCTGCGCTCCTTGATAGACAGACATTGTTCTCAAATCTTCAAAGAAGTAAGCATCGCCAGCTGAAAATACGTTTAGACGCCTTTTTGCAAGATATTGCAACGATTAAAGCAAAACTACGCGTGATATCAGAATTTCGTGCTTTAACGCTAAAACTGAAAAAACTCAAGTTGCACAATGGACTTCACACGAATCAACCAAGTGGGCCATCTCGAGACGATTCTCCCTGTCAAAAGATTGGCCGAGCTGGAGCTCGAAAAAGACTACCTTATCACCGAATTGTCGTGGACGTGGACGGTACGTTTACATGCTATCTACCAACGAGGTTCGTCAAGGCTTTCCAAGAAGCGAACGAGCTGTTTCAACAAATGACCCAGTCTGCGAATAGTAAAAATGTACTTATGCAGTACTACGGCACGAAATTCAACAAGATCGAGTTCAAAGCTGCTAAGGAATAATTATAAATAGGTATGTACTTCAAACTCTGTTTAAAACGTTTATGTTACTACACATATATACGAGTCTCTCTCACACCATGTGTTTATCTCTGTCCTCCATAGTTAAATCAGTGTCTGATGAGAGAGAGAGAGAGAGAGAGAGAGGGTCAGAGAGAGCTGTGACGAGTATGGACCCAAAGAAGAAGAAGAAAAAGAAGCTAACGATTAAAAATCCTAATATTCACTATTTATTGTAAATGTATATATATATATGTGTGTGTATATCGATACGTAAAACTTTATAATGCTACTTTATGAGGTCATAAGATTTAATAAAAACGGTTATAATATATATATTCTTGGTTTTGAATATTTATTGTAAATTTGTGGACGTGCGAGAGAGCGAGAGAGAGAGAGAGAGAGAGAGAGAGAGAGAGAGAGAGAGAGAGACTGAGAGAGAGAGAGAGAATAAGGTGTGCACACTCGCGCTCGCTACAAGAGTCTTCCACATATGCTTAATACCAAAACGATCCTTGGCGCAGAGACAGCGGCTCAGGCTGGCAATCCGAGGGTCTCGAGTTCGAGACCCGCGCTTGCATCGGATTTTTTTAATTATAAAAGAAACAATAGCGAAAATAAAAGCAGCGTGTCACCATACCGACACGCTCTGAAAAATAAAAAATGGCGGGAATGTAAGCAGCGCTCCACCATACCGACACGCTCCGAGAAAAAAAATGGTTGAAATGTAAGTAGCGCTCCACCATACCGACATGCTCCGAACAAATTAATATAAAAAAATTAAAAAAAATATATATATATATAAAGTAGTGTGCCCTATGGCGACTCGCCCCACCCCCTCTCCTCCCCCTGCGCACCTCTTCCCCCCGCACCCACGACCGACCGAGCCACGGACTCGGAGTCCGCGGAGTGGGGGAAAAGGAGTGGGGCTAGGAGTGGGGGTCGCCATAGTGGCCGCAGTACTACTGACGATATATCGCGCGGTGAGAGGCGGCAGCGGCGCAGGGAGAGAAAGACTGGCTGCAGCGGAGAGAGGGCAACGGTTGTATTAGATGGATATAATGCGCAGCCGCGCGGAGAGTGGAGATAGGAGGGACAGCTGAGCAGATGCTCTACATGTAATGCCGGCTGTACACTCTCGTCGAGGGACGGCGAGGCTGGGCGAGTGCGAGAGTGTGTAGGGTACACAAGCTTTCTAACCGTCCATTTTCTTGGCGTTCGCAAAACGTACTGAATAAACGAGAGTGTACAGGGTCGCCCTCGTCCCTCGACCTCTCACGCGGGAGCTCTCGACGACACATCGTGAGAGCACTCGCGCGAGAGCGTACAGCCGGCATAATATGTCTCTGCTAGAGTCCCGGCGGCGTGTGCTCAGCTGTTGTTTTCTTACCTCCGCTCTTCACGTGGCTGGGCTTCATTGCCTCTATTTGCTCTAGGTAAAAAACGTATTAATAAATAAATAAATAGAGAGTTTGTTAAGGAAACAATTTAATAACAAGAAAACCTTGCCGACGTTTCAGGTTTTGGAAAGTCACAACAAAACGGAACGACAACGAACGACTAAAGTGTTAACGGAAAAAAATGGAAATGTGTGCTGGGACACATAGTAGAAGTGAAACTTCAACGGACAAGTGGAAAAACGTATCGCAACGGACAAGTGGAAAAACGAATGGCAACAAAATTTTAACTTGAAGTTTAACGGGCAGATTGTTAATGTACTTGTCCAATTTGAAAACCTGCCCGTAAAACTTCAAGTTAAAATTTTGTTGCGATTCGTTTTGCCACTTGTCCGTTGCGATTCATTTTTCCACTTGTCCGTTGAAGTTTCACTTCTACTATGTTTTCAAATCCTTTCGTAATAACGGCTACTAAGTTCTCAGTGTAGGATTTTACCGAAGTTTTTCAAAAGTTTCCCTGTATTTATGCAGGAGTCCGTAGAGTTCCCGGATTCGTCACAAGATAGTATTCTTTTGGTCGTAATCGTTGAATTACTATCCTGGCAGGATCGCCAAATTTGTCACGGGATAAATAGTAAAAACGTAATCTTTTACATTTACTTTGGAAACTTTTCTTAAAAATACAGGTCTATGTTTTAATTTCGAATTTCGAACGCAGACGCGACCCTCCGGCACGCAGCGCGCGGGTTTTTATCGAAATCTTATTGCTAGAGGCTTAGAGTAGGGGAACCCAGAAGGGGGTACCCATCGAGTGCTTCTGGTAAGAAGTATAAGCTATGTAATACTAGGGGATTCGATGGGCGAATCCACATGATAAGTGACACTATCTCTGGACAACTTTTATAAGATAAAACGTGATGCCATCCGTCGACATCTGTCAATGAGCACGACTGGTGGCGGGGGATTCTGGTTTGAAATGGCGTTTGGCGATCTGTATATTACACCACCCATTACGATTCACCCTGTGTATACAGGGTGGGGCATCGAAAGTGACCAGGGCGTTTCATATGGAAACAAAGCGAGATATCGAAAATTGTTTCCAACAAACGTTGTAGGATATCGAAGGGGGCAAAAGATGACGTAAATAATTTTTTTCCTGAATGCAAGCATTAAGGTTATTTGGTGGTCAACTTTGCTTTTTTAAATAGGATGATAAACTTTTTTGCCGAATATCGAAAAAGTGTTCAATTTTGTGTATAAAAGTACTACTACACTTGTTGTGCCTTGAATGCAAGCACTAATCATTGCGCTGCTGTAGCGCTTGGCAACCGACAGAAAAGCGATCCAAAATCGTACGACGGAAACAAATCAGCGTTTTCTGCCAAAGTCACAGTTTTGAGGGTGACTTTGGGCCGCACGCGCTGCTGACGGTGCAATGCCCAAAGCAGATCCGTGGGAAGTCTGCCGAAGCACCGAGCATCGACCAGTACGCCGATGCTTCGATTAGGCAGTCTCTTAGCAACAGCAAGAGCGATAAGTCGTCGGTCTCGAGGCGATAAATTCGATCGCGATTAGTAACTAAATTTTTGTATTGTGTTAATAAATTCACCCGTTTAATATCGTAGTTTTCGTAGTTGGAGTGCGCTTATTTTTGGTAACCCTAAAGAACCCGTCCTCGAATATCTCGTTCCCACGTAACGAGAGTTGGGGGGCACAACATTGGTGGCAGCGGTGGGATACCACAATTCACGAATACGTACCATAGACTGGTGAACGAACAGTAACGCGAGTGTCAGTAACGGAATCACCTCGCCGAGCAAGAAACGAAAATGTAAGTGAAAACCGATCGAGTCGGAAGAATCAAGAAAGCACCTAAAACAACAACAGGAAAATTCCAACCACATCCGATTGGGAGAGAGATTGACCCATCCTCGGAGATTCATCACGTCGCGACGACATAGGAGACTCAGCAACGTGATCACCTTCCCGGAGGCCAGTAACGAGAAGGAGCTTCCCGAGTCGATCAACGCGACTACAGAGACTCACTGCCATCGTCATCAGCCGACATGAAGAGAATCATCTTACTGTAAGTGACGGAACATTTATGCATGATAACCTTCCAAAGCCAAAAATAAATTAATGTCAGACGACGACGAGCGTCATAAGTTATACCGACTGCCAGGTAACCCCGAATTATCGCGATCCTTAGAGTCATTTTTCGAGCGAAGTATACAGTATACCCGTTCAGGAGACGAACTAGTCGAAGAACAGCGCAGAAAAAGACCGCGAGTAGTAACTAGCTCTGACGAATCGCCCGAATCGCGCCCTGTACCCTCACGCCGTATAGCGACGAAACGTGGACGATTCCGTCAAGAAACGAACGAGGAAAAACCTATTTTTGCGGATTCTGAAGAATCATCAAACTTAATAGAGATCGAACGCGGACTAGCAATTAACGTTCAAGATTTTTCATTGCTAAACATTGATACAGATAAGATGCCACGAACACAGGAAGACGAATACATGACTTTAAAAGAGGCTCGAAGTCTCATACCATGCTTTGACGGTACAAAACCGGACGACGTAGACGATATAATCGAGGCCTATAGTTATGCCCATAAAAGTGTATTACCCCAAGAGCAGCGATCATTATTAGAGTCCGTTTTAGCAACGAAAATAGTGGGGAGAGCGAAAAAAGATACGCGTTATAAACGAATAGATACGTTCGAAAAATTTAAAGAAGAAATGACTGCGTTATACGGAACGCGTCGCACAGTCGCAGCACTGCAAGTAGATTTCAACACATGTCAGCAGAAATCAAACGAGAGCGTTTTAGCATACGGCCAACGACTCGAGACTATTATGATGGAATTAATAGATGCAAGCATCGCGAAAGAAGCAACCGAAGCCGGGAAAAAGACAATCGAGTCATTCGTGAGACAATTAGCATTACACAATTTTGAAAGAGGACTCCGGCACGAGTATCAAATAATTGTAAAAGCCCGAGGCTACGAGGATTTAGGATCAGCTCTAAAAGGAGCCATGGAAGAAGAAAAAACAGTACGGGGAGTAGATTCGATTAATAGACAAATTCATACCGAAAAACGTGCACCGATTACGTGTAATAAATGCCAAAAACAGGGACATATGGCCAAAGACTGTCGTAGTTCCGCATCGACGTACGGTAGATTCAGTTTGCCAGCACCAACAAGAGTCGTGCATCAGCTAAATGTGACGTGTTATTATTGCAATAAGCAGGGTCACATGTACAAAGAATGCAGGAAGAGGATTAGAGAAAATGGTCAAGAGACCATCAATCAGCAGGGACAAGGGAATAATTTCCCGCCCCGTCAGGGTTCGCAAGGACGACCGAATCAAAGTCAATGGAATACAAACAAAAGCAGATTTAATGAAACTAAACAGTCAGAAGGGAGTAAAAGCATGAATGGAAATAAAAAGACAATCGGCTCCCTCGCGTTAAATATGATCGCCGTCGCGGATAGCTCTGTAACAAGAGATCCCGGTAAAGGCCCCAGGCAGCCCGCTACAGGTTCATTCAAAAGGAACCTTTTACACAGAAACAAGATAATATACGAGGTAAAAATGTTTAACCACGACGACGCCCCGAGCGATTTTTGTATATCATTGCCTCAAGCAAAAAGAAAAATTATCACGCTGAAAGGAGATACTGGAGCCCAGTGCAGTCTCATAAAGAGAGGTTTATTATGCGAAGAAACAGAAATAATTGAGGAAACGGTCGAATTAAAGGGAATAGGCGGATTAAAATTTTTTGCGTTGTGCAAAATCGAGCTTGTCATCGAAACCCCCGCGGTAGATGTCAAACATGGTTTTTTCGTAATCAACGACGATGTACCACTCGACGTAGATGGTATACTCGGCATAGATTTTATTCGAAAACATAATGTCGATATACTAGGCGGAAAATGCATCAAAATATACGGACACACTATACCATTATTCGACGGAAATAAAAAGATTAAATTACCACCTCGCTCAGAAAATATTTTATACGCGAAGACACTTACGGCGAACATAGGCTGTGTCACCGCCACAGAGATTCTGCCAGGAATAAAGGTAGGTGAAAGCATAGTCGAACCGTATGGATATACTTGCCCAATACTCGTTCGAAACTCCCGCAGCGAGGAAGTGAAAATCGACAGACCAACGGTGGAAATAGAAGAAATCAAAAATGAAAACGGAGAAACGGATAAAACAGAAATAATAAATGTAGTCAGCAAAAAGGACGAGATCGAACGTCACAAAAAACTTTGGGAAGAAATCAAAGGAAATTGTCACTTAAATATGGAAGAAGAAAAAAGACTACGCGAATTCAGCGAAGAATACTCAGATGTATTTCATCTCGAAGGAGAGAAATTGGGAAGCACCGACGTAGTCGAGCACCAAATTGTAATTAAAGAAGGAACAAATCCAGTTAAAGTTCGTCCTTACAGACTTCCGGAAACTCATAAACAAGAGATAATGAAACAAACCAAGGAAATGCTCGAAGAAGATATTATCCGGTCAAGTAAGAGCCCGTGGAATGCTCCTCTACTTGTTGTCCCCAAAAAATCGGACGCAGAAGGCAACATCCGAAAGAGAGTAGTGGTAGACTTTCGGAAACTCAATGAAGTAACCGAAGGAGACTCATATCCTCTGCCTAATATCACTGACATATTAGACCAGTTAGGAAGAGCAAAATATTTTACAACTCTCGATCTCGCCTCAGGGTTTCATCAGATACCCATGGCAGAGAAAGACAAACAAAAAACTGCTTTCTTTATACCGCTAGGGCATTATGAATTCAACCGAATGCCTTTTGGGTTAAAAAACGCGCCACCGACGTTTCAAAGATTAATGGACGCGGTACTAGCCGGTTTACAAGGAATAAAGTGCTATGTATATCTGGACGACATCGTTGTATACGGATCATCACTCGAAGAACACAACAAGAGACTGAGAGAAGTATTCGAACGGCTACGGGAAGCCAAACTAAAAATCCAACCGAAAAAATGTCAGTTTCTGCGAAAAGAGACTCATGTTACGGACCGATCAGCCTAACAACAACTTGGCAATCCATCGATGCACGCGCAACCCTATCAGCAAATTCTCCAAAGGCCACCGCACCGCGGCTCGGCCTTCCATGCGCAGCCTCGTCACCAGATTCCCTAAAAGACTTCGACCCCCGACGGAAAACTCCAACGCACCGTGATGCCACGCGCTGCATGATCAACGATGGCATGTCAACGACCCCGGCGCAAAAGTAACACCTACGCAGGAATCGACGAGCGATTTCCCAACCGATTTCCCAATCGATTTCCCAATCGATAACCCGACACTTCCTAGTTGCCCCCACGAGACTCTCCCAGCACCTTCGCCCCAGGGTAACGAGGATACCGATCGACCAAATTCTCATCAGTCTTAATTGATTGCTCTGACAGACATAGCCCTCGGTCGACCGGTACTCATACCTTAGCGGCAAGTACATCTCGCGTACTTAGAGTCTCGCGAGTGTAACTTCGAGTTCGGGAAATAAAACCGAGTACAACGATTAAGAACTCTATACGTGTAAGCAAACCCTAGCGGCGCTTCACGTCTCTCGTAATACTTTTGTACCGCGATAATTACCTTAGCGGCATTACGCGTCGGAATATTTCGAGTATTTCAATACAGTTCCAATATCGTTTCATTATTTTATCATACAAAACAAAGTGTAAGAGTCCGGCGAGTCGCACAGCATTCCGAGCGCTCGCCTTTTGTCGACTCAGCGAAACCCCGAGACCGTAGTGGCAGCGTCGAATAAGAGCGCGTATGTGTAAGCCACTACGATCGTCTGTGTCTGTGGTCATAATAAACAACATACCACCATCTGACGAGACTTATCTCTACGGCCTAGGCAGCCGTCTCGACCGACCTTCCCGACGACTCCAACCATTCGCCGACGTCAGCAGGCCGGAGGCCGAGCAACACACACACATATTACACACACAGAAACCAGGTGAGGTGCGTTACGCCGCTTTAAAACGGACAGAACCCACGCGTCGAGTCTCCTGACAAACTCGACAAATAACAATAATAATCATAAATCTAAAACGTAATTACGACGGAACCCGTACGTAAGACCCACGGAATCCGAACGTAACACTCAATATCTGGGACATGTAATAACGGAAATCGGAGTCAAGCCTGACCCCGAAAAAATCAAAGCGCTTCAACAATTTCCTATACCAAAAAATGTGAAAGAAATTCAATCATTCCTAGGACTCGCAGGATATTACAGAAAATTTATACCAGATTTCTCAAAATACGCCAAGCCAATAACGGATCTGACGAAGAAAGAAACAACATTTGAATGGACGAAGAACTGTCAACTAGCTTTTGATAAATTAAAAGACATTCTCAGCACGGCACCAATTTTACAGTATCCAGATTTTCAAAAGCCATTTGTCGTCACAACGGACGCATCGGATAAAGCGATTGGAGCTATACTATCGCAAGGGAAAATCGGAGAAGATTTACCGATTTGCTACGCTAGTCGAACACTCAATAAAGCCGAAGTCAATTACTCAACAACGGAAAAAGAAATGCTAGCTATTGTTTGGGCAGTAACTCAGTTTCGACCATACATTTATGGAACGAAATTTACTATTGTCACGGACCACAAACCTCTTACGTGGTTATTCAACGTTAAAGATCCCGGATCAAGACTCATGGGGTGGAGAATCAAACTAGAAGAATACGAGTACAGTATCGAATACAAAGGTGGAAAAAAAATACGAACGCAGATGCTCTAAGCCGAAGGTATGTTATGTCATTATACAATCACAAGGGATAACGACAAATAATGCACAAGGTAAGGAAAGCGAAAAACGCAAACGAGGCAGCCCGCGAAAGGTTGCTCCCTGTCCGGCACCAGTCGAGATCACTATGAGTTCCACGCCGGCCACCGGGCCCGCACAGCTGATCAACCGCCCGCGAGGAAGACCGAAGAAGCAGCCAAGTATCGTCACAGACGCCAAGGTCGCGAATCAAAGTCCCAGCGAGATAGCTAACGATAAGACCCATACAAATGAGAACGAGGAAGAGCTTCCTATAAGAGAGGAAACACGAGACGGCGATTCCGACGTAGAAACGGTCGCGAGCGAGATAGCTCCATGTTCAAGTGAGAGCGAGGCGGAAAGCCTCAATATAGACCGAGCGTGCCCGAGCGAGAGAGAACGAGCCACGATACTCAGAGAATATCACGACACTCCTCTCGGCGGCCACCCCGGAGTGAAAAGAATGACACAAAGAATAAAATTGAAATACAACTGGCCAATGATGACTAAAGATATAAGGGAATACGTAGCAACATGTGACAAATGTCAAAAAAATAAAGTTGCGAAAGTAAAAACAGCACCTATGATAATCACCGACACACCAAGACGAGCCTTTGAAAAATGTGCAGTTGACATAGTAGGACTACTCCCAGAGACGGAACAAAGGCATAAATACATCCTAACTGTTCAGGACGCTTTAACAAAATATAGTGCAGCGATTCCCCTCGTTACACAAGAAGCCCAAGAAGTCGCGAAAAAATTCGCAACGGAAATTGTATGCAAATACGGCACACAAAAATTTGTTCTATCGGATCAAGGGAAGAATTTCCTCAGTGAACTTTTTAAAGAAATGTGCACATTATTACATATTAAAAAGATTCAGACTACAGCGTATCACCCGCAATCGAATGGAGCATTGGAAAGATCACATCGAACTTTGGCGGAATATTTAAAACATTTTATTAGAGAAGATCAGAGAGATTGGGACGAGTGGTTACCATACGCAATGTTCACGTATAACACCACCCCACACACGGCGACAGGGCACACGCCGTACGAGTTGGTATTTGGACAGATTGCCGAGTTACCAACATCGTTAACACAAACACCTCGAACGACATATAATTATGATGATTATGTCTCAGAACTACGAGAGCGGCTCCGCGCGACATGGAAAATCGCGAGAGAAAATTTAATGCAGAAAAAGGAAAAAGTAAAGGAAGAGAGTGACAAAACCATAGATAGAACCGAATACCGACCGGGTGATCTGGTACTTCTACACGACACCACTCTGCGTCGTGGAAGATCCGCTAAGTTAACCCCCAAGTGGACAGGACCTTATACAGTTCGAAGCCAAGAATCTGCAGTGAATTACATCATCGGCCGTGGTCGCAGGACGATCCACGTCCATGTTAACCGGATTAAACCGTACATCTATCATTAAACACACACACACACACACACACACACATAAATATTCTTATTCTTATTCGTTATTACAGGCTTACTATGGCAATATTTGGACCCAGCATAAACTACGCAAAAGAAACCCAGGAAAATTTCCACCTGGAAAAGTTTACATCTTCACCGGGAATTTATTATGAAGAAGTCGGAACATTATTCGTCGTCCGAGATATTTGGAAAATGGTAATCCGAATGGATCTCAAACCAATTGCTTTGAGAGAAGCGAATGTCAAAGTGTCACCAAAAAATCTTTTGAAAACATGCCGTGTAGTCCGAAGCGATGCGTTATGTACAATTATAACTGAGTCGCTCGTACCCATGTTAGATAAAATAGA
Organism: Netelia inedita; assembly: GCA_964017225.1. Classification (NCBI taxonomy): domain Eukaryota; kingdom Metazoa; phylum Arthropoda; class Insecta; order Hymenoptera; family Ichneumonidae; genus Netelia; species Netelia inedita. Next base: position 22,805,867 of record OZ024922.1, read on the forward strand.
ACACGAGGTAGAAGCTATATACGATATAACAGGAACTAATAAACGAATAAAGAAACGAGGATTAATCGACGGTCTAGGATCAATAATCAAATCGATCACAGGAAATATGGACGCAAACGACGCTCAACAAATTCATCAAGAAATTATGGCAATTGATCTAAAACAAAAAACGACAGAAGACGCACTGAAAGAAAATTTACAAATTTTAGAATCCACAGTAGCAATGTTCAATAAAACCACGAACCATCTAACAGCTAATGAAAATACTCTCAGACAATTAGTAACCCAAATAGAAGATAGTTTTTCAAACCAAGTGTTAGACGTTCTGACGAGACAACAAATGGATGAAAAGATTACAGCAATTAGTATTATCGTAGAATCACTACTGAACGACGTCCGAAGATTGGCGAATTTCCTAGTAGAATTACCAAAAGGGATAATCAACCCGACAATTCTTTCACCCAAAAGCTTAACAGAGTATCTAGCCAGTGCTTCATTACATTTACCTAAAGGACTTAATTTCCCAACCGATATTCGACGAAGCGAAATAAACAACCTACTCAAAGTCACGGAAGTGGGAGCATATTGTAGTTCAAATACCCTTGTATTATTATTGAAAATACCTCTCATCGAAAGCGTAGAATATAGTGTAAATAAAATTTACCCTCTACCAGTAAAAACGAAACACAATCAATTCCAGTTTATCGAAACCTCCACCAAATACGCAATAATCAATCGAGAACATAGAAGTTATATTCCGCTAAGCGAGAACGAATTACATTCTTGTAAACGTAAAAATAATGAATACTATTGTCACCCGAAACATGCGACGCAAATTATGAGAACGCAAATACCGTGTGAAATAGGTATATACTTGGGAGAACATCTCGAAACCTTAAGCTGTAAACGACGCATAGTACACTTAAATAATACACTGATTATAGCACTCGAGCGAACAGGCCGGTGGCTATACGCGGCACCGTCGGAAGATATGCTGACGATTAAATGTAAGACTAGTATAGCAAAACTCGTTACAATAATCGACACTGGCATACTGGCTCTGGATGGTAAATGCTCCGTCACATCTGCGAATTTTAGACTAGAAACGCTAAGAGAAATCACTCAAGAACTATCTGTGTCATTTTTACCACCGTATAATTTGTCATTTTTAGCAAACGAATCAGAAGTTTTTCACCGTCATATGAACCACCCTCTCCCACACAAAATAGTAATTGATCCTTTAGAAATAAACCAAATAGGGGAAAGAATCGAAAAATTAAAGTCAAAAATGGAAACTGATGACTTTATAAATTCTAACTATATTCATATTCTAGGGAACTATTCGTTAAGCGGTATAATACCAATCGTAATAATTATACTCTGTGTCTATACATATATAAAGCGCCGAAAAGTGCAACCTATAGCGGAGAACAATGATCCTACTTACTCCGCACCCAGCCGATCTAACGCTAACCGTAAGCGTAAAGATACGCCGAGACCACTCAAGGTGTCATTTAAACGAAACTCACCACGCACCAGTACTGCATAAAGGTATAATGTAAAATACAAACTGAAACGTGGGATGAACGAAAAGATACATATGGCACCAATTTAAAGGGTAATTAAATTAAAGGGCGTATAATAATCATATGGGGAATTAACATAACAAAAACGCCTGTTACAAAAGGGGATTATAACCACGGTAGAGATAAGACGATATTGTACTTCAAAAAAAAAACATTGTAAGCCAAGAGACCACCTGCTCAAAAAAAAGGGAAAGAAAATTTTTTTTTAATAAATCTTCGAAATACTAGATTTCGTCCTCCTAAGGGGGAGGAATGTTGTGCCTTGAATGCAAGCACTAATCATTGCGCTGCTGTAGCGCTTGGCAACCGACAGAAAAGCGATCCAAAATCGTACGACGGAAACAAATCAGCGTTTTCTGCCAAAGTCACAGTTTTGAGGGTGACTTTGGGCCGCACGCGCTGCTGACGGTGCAATGCCCAAAGCAGATCCGTGGGAAGTCTGCCGAAGCACCGAGCATCGACCAGTACACCGATGCTTCGATTAGGCAGTCTCTTAGCAACAGCAAGAGCGATAAGTCGTCGGTCTCGAGGCGATAAATTCGATCGCGATTAGTAACTAAATCTTTGTATTGTGTTAATAAATTCACCCGTTTAATATCGTAGTTTTCGTAGTTGGAGTGCGCTCATTTTTGGTAACCCTAAAGAACCCGTCCTCGAATATCTCGTTCCCACGTAACGAGAGTTGGGGGGCACAACACACTAATGTCCTAAAATTGTTAGGTTATGAGATTTTTTGTATAATAGTTATAACGTATGAGTCATCTACATTATTTAGAGTGTACTTACAATTTTAATCCAGCAAGTGTTCGAAATGATGGCCAGAGATTAGGAGGGAGATCAGCAACGCTCGACAAAAGTTGAAACCTGGAGAGCTGTTCTGGCGGGGCGTCATCTGAGCGGCCAAATATCGAATTGTGGGTACTTTTGTACCCATGACCCGAAGTTGGCACAGCTATCGGAGTCGTACATACAGCGCAAAGAACAAATATATATATATATATAATCTGGCGGTCCGTATACGCCGATCGGGTCGTTCCGTGAATGAGACAGGCGGGCAACGATGACATATGTCTATATATTCGAGATCCGTACGTGTTGCTCGAATGTTCCGAGATACGAGCGAGCGAAATATGTGTAAACATCCGCATGTGAAACATGCACGTAAAACCGCCGATGTTTTTATATTCTTTCAGCTACTAAATCTATATAGACGGATTATAATTTTTTGAAACACAATTAAATAATGAAAAATTATAATTTTTCGTCGACGGTCCAGCTCCACCATGCTTCAATTTTTCTTGCTATAGCAGGATATTATTTTGCAGGCATAAAAGAGACTTGGACTAGCAGCGCAAAATCGCGGCGACATGAATGTTTTTTTATTCTTCAGCAACAAGATATATAATATAAATATATCTTGTCGATAAATAATTGACCGTCCTAGCTTCGTTATATTTATATTTTCTACCCTATCGCGAAAAAGTATAAAGCTGGTCGGGGTAATAAAATGGAGTAAATATTTTACTTTTCGTTCAGTCATGTGTTATTTTATGATATCGCAAACATTTGACGTCGGTTGTGAATTCAATCGGGAATAACAATAATCAAAAATCTTGTGAAGATACAGAAAGTGTATTAAGAAGAGTTTTTATTTATTTTAAAAGAATTCAATTATGAAGAAGAATAGAGCAGAAACAGTTACAGATATTTGCGCGTATAGAAGCTGTAATAATTCGAAAGTGCGTACACATTCGAGATTGTATCGGTTTCCGTTACGTGGCGATTCTCGTTTTGACATTTGGATAAAAAATATAGGCAAGCTATTTATATTTAGTACAACGATACAATATATATTTGCCAGATTACTATCTGCTTTAGATAGATTAACCGCTACGCGCACGATAAAGACATTTGACGAAATGAAAATCGACAGGGTTTACGCGATCTTATATCATGCGCGAGCAATAAAATAAAATTTCAAAACTAACAATAATTGGTTTAAATATTCTTTATTAAAAAAATTATCAACAATTAATTAAAGCAATTTTAGTTTATTGTAATTTATTTACTTATTTATTTATTTATTTATTTATTTATTTTTTGTCAAGTAATCGATCCAACATCACATTAATAATGTGATGTTGGATCATGCGGGGCGGTTCCCGTTCCTCGCCGGTTTGGGTGTAAATTTTGATGTTTTTTTAATGCCTCCCGGCGGCGGCGGTTCCAACGCCAATTGGGTTTATTTTCTGAAACAAAAAATATAATAACCGTTACATTTAGGTATTATAATCGTAATTAATATCGAAGACAATAAAAAATTGTACTTACTTTTTGATTTTGGCTGTGGAAGCGCTGGCCCGCTCTCCCGAATGTCCCGGACATTTTCTTTATTTCCCTGATCCATAGAATCCGATCTAAAATGTAAAAGCACAAATATATTTTCAGTAAAAATTGTGATACAATTACGTACGTCAATATTAATATGATAGGAAATTTACTAGCAAAGCTGATTTCATACATACGTTTGTTGTGTCCGCTCCATCGCTCCTGCCTCCTCCATCGTCATCTCGAGCTCTTCCATCGCCTCCGTTCATGATTTCTCAGCCTGCAAACAAAATTAAATAGTGAAATAAACTGAATTGTAATAAAAATAACACAGATTGAAATTTTTATATTTATGTTGGAGCCTTACCATTTTGTTTGAGTAGCAACTGATTGTCATTTAGCTATGAGCCCAATCTGCCACCACCACCACCACCGCCACAAATGCAAATCGATTGATATTCGTTCATTATGCTTTTTTGATATATAATGATGATATAATAGCTAAATATCTTTAACCGATTCTTTCGTCAATTTGGTAGTGCAGAAAATATTTTGTATATAATTCTCTCTTTTATAAAGCTCCCTTTTCTCGGAATATACTCATCGTATTGGCATATAAATAAAAGGCAAAACACCTCTCCGTCAACACTTTTCTAGATCAGCAGCAGAATTTGACACCAACAGCGAAAATGCTCTGCAACTGCAATGACATCGCAAAAATGCTCCATACACCGAGGACGAAAAAGATCTTTCAAAGCAGCTGTATTATTACTCGGGTTCGGCGTAAACACGGTTGAGAAACGCAGGATGTATCTTTCCAGCGGAAAGTACTGTGCTTGTGCTTGAAAGTACTGTACTTGGATCGCTGAAGTCGATATAAGACCCGGCTTTTGCAATTTTATATTTCAGAGGCTGAAACAAAAAATTAATGGTCTATCCCCCGGAAATCGAGTTTGCGCCCTCAAATGGGACGAAATGGCAATTAAAAAATTCGAAGAATATTCCGAAAAGTTCGATTGTATAGAGGGTCTTGTCGATCTCGGTCCACTCGGCCGAAAGGACGATCGAGCGTGTAACGCCTTATTGTTTTGCCTCGATAGCTTAAACGCAGGTCAACCATGGCGACAACAACTTGCATATTGGCTTCCGGGAAATGGTGTGACTGGAGAGCAAATGCATATTTTAATTGATGAATGCCTGGCCAGACTGCATGATTGTGGGACGGAAGTTGTCCGTTTGACGTGCGACCAGGGCCCCGTAAACCAAAAGCTTTTTAATTCTTGTTTACGAGTATCCGCGGAAAACCCTTGTTTCATTAGCGGTGAGTAGGTAAACAAGGCGGATTCTGGATCAACGTGTGTCAGTGCACACATACACGTCACACGTACACACCCACACATACACACCGACTTCCACGGCGAGGGGCGGGGGGGGGGCATCTCGAATATTCCACAGCACCATGGCGGAGAGGGGGGGGGGGGGTTACACACGGACTTCCAAGGCGGTGAGGGAGGGGGGGGGGGCATCTTGAATACCCCACGACACTATGGCGGGGGGGGGGGGGGCATCTCGAATATTCCACGGCACCATGGTGACAGGGGGGGGGGGGGCATCAACCGCGAGTTACCCCATATTTCTTAGCCGAATTTATTTTAATTGTGTATTTAATTGTGTCTAATAAATATTCTTGATATGAGATATGAGGTATGAGTTATCCGATCATGCTTAGCCATACTGTTTATTTAAAAAGTGTAGGATAAATATTCTTTAGCATCGCTGACCAATATCGGATATCAACTACAGCGGCCATATTGTTTATTCAACAGCCAAGTGTTAGATAAATAATGCTTTGACCCTATGTGTTACGCGATATATTTCGTCGCATAAATATTCTTAGATACCGCCGAACAGCAGATTTTTATCAAAGAAGGGGGGGGGGGGGTTATGGCTACATACCGATGATGGGGGGTATATCGAGACAATTCTCACGACGAGTTTTCATAAAGAGAATTTTTGTTCTCATCGATAGCTCCGGTGCAGCTGCATATGAGTATCCTATATCTTTTAATGCTCGACGTGTTAGAACGTGTCGCGGTGACGTCACAGCCAGAGCAAAGCGTTTGCCACAACGAGCGAGCTGCGATATCTAGGATATCGGTTGACACTTCGCCAAGTGTTTATTCAAAATGCACTCGAACGTTTTGGGGGTGGCGTTCGATGACGACGGCCTAAAAATTAACTATCCCTCTCTTTCACAAACCTTGAAATGAGAGAGAGAGAGAGAGAGAGAGCAACGAGCTAGCCACGATATCTAGGATATCGGGCGACACTTCTTCAAGACGTTTTATGATAAACAATGACGACGGTCCAAAGAATTAGCTATCCTTCTCTTTCACAAACCTTAGAATGAGAGAGAGAGCATTACATATTGTTTGATCATCTTACATCGCGCGTAGAAATGATTTTATTGTATTGGAGGAAGAGAGCGGAGAAGGATCGGAAGAACGTTAAGTGAGAGCGTTAATAATGGATATACGCGATCGTGATAGAATCGATTTTCTTTGTCAAAATATTATTTTCAAAATACAAATGTGTGCGGTGTTACCAGTTTTAATTGAACTCCGGGTTTTCAATGACGACGATGTAAATTTGCCGATTTGGAGAGTAAGTACAAAAATAATATTCTTCTTTATTTCAAAGTTTTCTTTGTTAAATATTATGATTATTTTCAGAGGAGGATACATTGTAAATCCACAGCGCAAGATATCGTACTAACGATAAAGACACGAGGACCATACGCATACAACAAATTTATACAAGCATTACGTCAGACGGGTTACAATGATGAAGCCAATCTTCTTGAAAATGCTCGACTTATAGATGATATCAAATCATTTAAATTATTATTACAATTGCTCCCAATCGCAATTAATCGCATCGTGGAAATCATTAGCGATCAGAACAGGTGAGAAACTGTTAAACTGAAATATATCCTGCAAATTCAATCTATTTAGTTTTTTTAATGTTTTCGATCATGAATGTAATTTATCCGTTTTTTTCATGCTAGTTCCAGACTACTATGAAATAATCGCAGAGATTTTCATTCCATGGGGGTGTGGATGATGACACACACCCGAGTCCAAAATCATGCGTGCTATTAACACGACGTGGGCTGCAACGGCTTTGAACCTCGACGGCGCAATGGTGATTATCGAATGAGGATGAATAATGAGCGAACTCAACTTCATTGACGGCTGAACCATCTTAACATGAACGCGAGATGCAGCATAAAATTTGTTTTCTTTTTTATAAAACATTTTCTTTTATAATTCATTTTTTATATATACTTGCATATTTTTTCATGTATTTTTATATGTACTCATTCGAAATATATTTTCTCCCGAATAAAAATAAAAACATGTTACACATATTTATGGTTTTATATGATTTTTATTCAATATCGTGGTTACTTCTGTTTTGGTATTACACTCAGTATTACATTCGTTATTACTTATAAAATTATTACATTTGGATAAATTCAATGTGATTATATGCAGTCCCATGAGAGCGTAATGCCAATCCAATTTCATGAGATGCACGAACCATCTCCTTGAACAGATCTTCATTTGACAGAATTGGTGTGGTCATCCGGGCTGGCAGAAAAACCGTACAAGTTTTTTCCAAATCCATGACGATTCTGTCACCATACTTGGTTTTTGCGACTCTTATATCGGTTACTGGATATGCCTCCTGAGGTGACAATTCGGACAGCTTTTTCATTGGGAGAAAGTTAGCCAACAGACCCACTTTGTTGATTTCGCGTAAATCCATACTGATCTGAAATACATTATGCATAGCATGTTATCGTTAATACTCAAAATTATGAGAACATATAATTCAGGGGACAAAATTTTTAATACGAACCTGCAGTTTTTTCTTTCACGATGATGCGTCAAAAATGTATTTGTCGAAATTTGGCTACCAACGATCGAATTCGTGATCGTGCGATAATTATTTTTTTCACTCGTTGAATATTTCGTAATAATTGTTTAATGCGGATTAGCAATTCACGTCTCTTCAACAGTAATAACTTCGGATGTGATGACTTTTGACTGTACCGCATGAAGACTGGTGCAACGACTGATTGGAACAGCCGTGAGCGCGTCTCATTTATACTGAATTTGATCTTCCATCTCATTTTAGTGACTAATCTTAATTATTATTATTATTTCACTATGTGAATGCTATGAGGGAATGAAGCTGCGACAAGTTGAGACGAGTCGAGACGAGTCGAAACACGTCGAGACGGTTCCATTGTGGGGGGAACCATCGAACATTATTTTGAATCGTTTTCGTTGGTGTATAGGGTATTCAAAATATAGCAAACAAACACACATGATATTTATTAAAATTTTTTTATTTTCAAGAAAAAATACACTTAATTCTCGGGGAATTTTGGGCGAAGCCAATATTTTAGAGCTAGAACATTTTTGCTGGCGCAATTGAACTTTGATGAATACTTGTGATATGAACAATCAGTGCGTACGCTTTTCTGCCGTTTTTGTAACGATGGACACTCGAGATTATCAAGATTGATTATGAGTTCCGACCAAGCATTCAAAAAATTCGTCAAACATTCTCTTTTCTCCGGACCTTTAACGTAAATTACTCGTGCATCGCGCAAAATGTTTTGAAGAATTCTATTTATAGCATTATAGGGTGTAGCACCATAGTTCCATGGTAAGCCATGATGATTATTTATCAACCAAGCATTTGTACATCTATATTTGATGGGCAAATCAATCCATAAGCATGGTGGTTCGAAGAAAATCGTTGACGGTGTTCGATTGGAATCCGTTAAAGAAATAACAGAAAATTCTTTCAACACAAATTCGTTCGAGGGTTTTTTGAAACCTTGCAAGTCAACCACGTACTCCATCTCGGGTACAACTGATTCTAATAACTCACGCCTCTGATTTATAACAAACATTCAATATACCCCCCCCCCCCCCTCAACTTATGAATATATAGTAATAATAAAAACTATAAAAAGTAAAAAAGAAAAATATATAACTCTACAGACGAATGTGTTCTTACACTATTTTTTTAACATTACCACTAATGGGATTATATTCGACAATACGGTCGTGTAAAATTAAACAATAAGCCGAGGTTTGAGCGGGAAAGGGATTTACAGATTCCAATTCGAGGCGAATATCGACGGGGCCTGATTTCAACGATTCATTCTGCTTTGAACAATCGATAACAATTAGCGACGCGTATTTCAAAAAGTCACCTTTGTTTATGAGTGGTTCGGGCTCCTTCTCGTAATAAGAAGACTGGAAATTTACATACATTTCATAGAGCAAAGCGTTTTGATTGCGACCAATGTCGAGATTCAAGTTCCCATATGGATAACTCTGTGAAAAAATCCACAAATGATTTTCAAAAAAATTTCGACAAACTCATGAATAACGCCGTTTTTGGTAAAACTATGGAAAATGTAAGAAACCATCGCGATGTACGACTCATTACTAAATGGGATGGCAGGTACGGAGCTCGAGCTCTCATAGCAAAACCAACGTTTCATAGCTGCACCATACTCGACGAGGAGACTGTTATTATTGAATTGACACGTGCTCAAGTAAAATTTAACAATCCTATATATACTGGTTTTTGTATTCTCGATATAGCAAAAACATACATCTATGACTTTCATTACAATTATATAAAACAAACTTTTGATGATCGTGCCAAATTAATGTACACCGATACAGATAGTTTACTGTATTACATCGAGACTCCCGATACATATGAAATTATGAAACGTGAAATTCACAAGTTTGACACATCCGATTATTCGACAGTATGAATTTGAAAAAAGTCTTTTTTCGTTTCGGATGTTTTCAAACGTTCTTAACTTTTTTAAAAAAATTGGTTAATCGAGACGTTTTTTTTAATTTCTTGTTTTTAATCGCTCTTTTCAGAAAAAAGTACAAATAATAATATTCTAGTCGAAATCTATGAAATTTGTCATTTTTTTATAGAAAAATCTCAATATCTCAAAAACTCATTTTTCATTTTTGATTGTTAATTTTGTAGGAAAACTTTGATGTATTCTGCGTTAATGCTGTAAGTTGTTTCATAGTGGGTGCATTTTTTTCTACCTTTTGTTCGATTAAAAAGTACATTTTTTATATTTTTTATAGAACAATCTCAATATCTCAAAAACCCATTTTTCATTTTTGATTGTTAATTTTGTAGGAAAACTTTGATGTATTCTGAGTTAATGCTGTAAGTTTCATAGCGGGTGCATTTTTTTCTACCTTTTGTTCGATTGAAAAGTACATTTTTTATATTTTTCAGAGAAAAAATCTCTATATCTCAAAAATACATTTTTTATTTTTGATTGTTAATTTTGTATGAAAACTTTGATGTATTCCGAGTTAATGCTGTAAGTTTCATAGTGAGCGGATGTTTCTTGCTATTTTTTTCAATTGGAAAAAAAAATGTTTTCCGTTTTTCATAATCTAACTATATTTTGTTGATAAAATAAATTTAAATTAATATATACGATATGTATTAAAAATCTCAACTTAATGATTAATGATTAGGATTATTACAGGAATGACATAATTAAGATTTATTCTACTTTTATATTGATCTATTCAACGATTTGTTTTCTTTTTGATTGACGTTTAAATAATATACAGACTTTATTATCTTCGCAAGTGGAATACCTTTTGACAACAATACAATCATCCGTATCTGGGGTGATACTGTGAAATTGCTGAGTTCCCATATTAGTTTTCGTTTTTGAAAATCTGTTTCTGAGATGGTGTACAGTTTTATTATAATGTTCTTTTGGTGAAAACTTAACGCTAATATTTTTAAACTTGTTAGGTACAGAAGCCATACCCATAGCACGTAAGGTGTAGTAATTTGCTTATTGCGTCCTAATTGAAGACTTGCTCCTGCGGTTGCTCTTTTGATGCTACCACCAATTCCATCGCATGGACTTTTTTCGTGAGCAGTCGCAAAGAAATGCCATCCAGCGGGCATTCCAAAGTCACTATTGTGGTAGTATAAAGTCACGAAGCTTTGGAAATTTTTTAATTGTTGAGGCGCTCCGTCTGAAAAATAATAAAGTTTGCTTGCACTCTCAGATATATGAGTAGTATATCGGCCACTATGGCCACCCCCACTCCTATCCCCACTCCTACCCCCACTCCTACCCCCACTCCTTTTCCCCCACTCCGCGGCCGCCGAGTCCGTGGCTCGGTCGGTCGTGGGTGCGGTGGGGAAGAGGTGCGCAGGGGCGGAGAGGGGGGTGGGGCGAGTCGCCATAGGGCACACTACTTTATATATATATATTTTTTTATTTTTTTATATAAATTTTTTCGGAGCATGTCGGTATGGTGGAGCGCTACTTACATTTCAACCATTTTTTCTCGGAGCGTGTCGGTATGGTGGAGCGCTGCTTACATTTCCGCCATTTTTTATTTTTCAGAGCGTGTCGGTATGGTGACACGCTGCTTTTTATTTTCGGTATTTTTTCTTTTATAATTAAAAAAATCCGATGCAAGCGCCGGACTCGAACTCGAGACCCTCGGATTGCCAGCCTGAGCCGCTGTCTCTGCGCCAAGGATCGTTATGGTATTAAGTATATGTGGAAGACTCTTGTAGCGAGCGCGGGTGTGCACACCTTATTCTCTCTCTCTCTCTCTCTCTCTCTCTCTAGGGTGCGCACTATGGCCACCCCCACTTCTATCCCCACTCCTATCCCCACTCCTTTTCCCCCACTCCGCGGCCTCCGAGTCCGTGGCTCGGTCGGTCGTTGGTGCGGGGGTGAAGAGGCGCGCGGGGAGGAGGGGGTATGGGTCGAGTCGCTATAGTGCGCACACCTTTATATATATATATATATATATACAGGGTGAATTCTGTAAGGTTTCTCAAACGGGATTTTGGTGCAGATGGGATCATTACAAACAAAAGTTGCAAATATACATTAGGGATATTTTTAATAGTTTACGAGATATGAATATTTAAAGTTTATTCAATCACAGCGCGCCGAGAAGCGTTGGAGCCGCCCACTCTCCGCCCTATCCGTAGATATAGCACAGTTTAGGGCGCTACATTTGGGATGGCAAAATTCAGAGCGGGCAATTATTATTATTTTATTAGGCAGTCATTTTTATTTGTCGGGCATTGACTGCTCTGAATTTTGCCGAGCCCGCTAAATAAAAATGACTGCGTAATAAAATAATAATAATTGACTGCTCTGAATTTTGCGATCCCAAATGTAACGCTCTAAACTGTGCTATATGTACGGCTAGGGCGGAGAGTGGGCGGCTCCAACGCTTCTCGGCGCGCTCTGATTCGATCAACTTTAAATATTCATATCTCGTAAACTATTAAAAATATCCCCAATGTATATTTGCAACTTTTGTTTGTAATGATCCCATCTGCACCAAAATCCCGTTTGAGAAACCTTACAGAATTCACCCTGTATATATATATATATATATATATATATATATATATATAATTTTTCTGAGCGTGTCGGTATAGCGGAGCGCTGTTTTTATTTTTGACATTTTTATTTTTCCGGAGCGTGTCGGTATAGTGACACGCTGCTTTTATTTCCGCCATTTTTCCTTATATAAATATATATATATATATGTGTGTTTACAAATGTGAGTTTTATAATTAAAAAAAATTCGATGCCGGCGGTGAGACTCGAACCGTCGACCCTCGGACTACCAGTCTGAGTCGTTGCCTCTGCACCAAAGATCGCTATGCATTTCAATGTACGTGGAAGACTCTTGTAGTGATTTTACCGTGTGTGAGCACTACGGCGACACCCACTCCTTGGCCCATTCCAGCCCCCACTCTGCGGGCCATGCTACGCGAAGAATTACTGAATTCTAACGACCGTTGGGTTTGGGTTTGGGTCTCTCTCTGACTCTCTCTTATCAGGCACTGGTTTAACTATGGAGAACTGACATAAACACAACAACATAAAACCATGGCGGTTGTTTACGCAGAAGATGTATCGTGACGAGGAATACACACCTGGGGCCGTCACGTACTTACGACACAGCGTTTTACAAGGAATCGTTTACTAAGAGTCTCGCATAGGAGAGAGAGAGAGAGAGAGAGACGGCTCTGGATGAGAAGTCGCACGCTGTCTGTCTCTTACAGCAGCTGTGTGCGCGAGAGAGAAAGAACTATAGATGTGTCTATAGGAAGACAGTGACCATCCTACAGGCGGTGACTTTTATTTTCTTCACACCAAATAAATATCAGTTTTCGTATATATACATTTGGTTATTAGCTCATAACTTTTCAATAGGGATCCAAACTGAAGCGAAATTTTTTCGTTTTTGAATGTACTTTTAAAAAATAGAGAAAAATTATTTGAGGTTTTTGAATGTAATTTTTAAGCTTAAATTAAAAAATTTTAATTTTACTAGCGAGGGTATATTTTTTATTTTTAAAAATGAACGTATACCGCATGCCGTATATCGTAACATATTTGAAATTAATTTAATAATTTATAATTACTAGTATATCTGCATTATTATGTGTAAAAGCAATAACGTTTGTGCGCGATACGATACCTCCTAATTATATTAACAAATTAACTACCTGTAAACCTGCAAATACACCGATTATTTTATGTGCGAAAGAGAGCGTAATAGTGTTTTGTAAAGATAAGAGAGAGAGAGAGAGAGAGAGAAAGAGAGAAAGCATACAGAGCGTTGTACGAATAGATGCGCGCAGGGGAGAGCTCGATGCATGGTAGTGCTATGTGCAAGAGAGAGAGAGAGAGAGAGAGAGCCGCAGGTTGCGCATAAGAGCGAAAGAGACAGAGGGGCGAGCTCGCGAAGATGCCGTAGCATCCACGAGCTGTAGCGTACCTCCCCCCGTACCGTTCACCGCCACCTCGCCTATACTATGGATGAGAAGTCGCGCGCTCTCTGTTTCTTACAGCAGCTGTGTGTGTGCGAGAGAGAAAGAACTATAAATGTCTCTATAGGAAGACAGAGACCGTGCTACAGCCTGCTTCTCTTATTATATATATATATATATATATATATATATATATACATATATATATATATATATATATATATACATATATATATATATATATATATATATATATATATATATATATATATGGCGTGTAATATAGTGAATATATATATATATATATATATATATATATATTCACTATATTACACGCCAAACAGGATAGCTGTCAGAATTTTTATTTTCTCGATTTTTGAAATACGGCAAATTTTTAAATTTTTTGATTATCCTTTAAAAATATATCGTCTTTAAAAAACCGCTCTTTCTGACTATTTATTCATAACTTCTTTAATAGTAGTTCAAATTAAATCTTTATGGAAAATATTCGTTTTTGAATGTGGTCTTAAAAAATATAGAAAAACCATTTGAGATGTTTTTATATGTGCTTGTTACGTTCAAATTTTTAATCTTATATGTATAAAGACGTCCAGTCTACGCTAACGCCTCGTGAAACTGACACCCCTTGCATATTTTAAACAAGACGTGCCTTGTTGATTCGATCAAAAATGCCTGCAAATCAAACACGAGCGCGAGATCGTCTTTTATACACTTAAGATGATGCAAAAGTTACAGTCTTAATCGAACAGCGTAACAGTGCATTATATTTTATTGTGAGTGATGGCAGATCGGGCCCTTCGTAAATGTATTCGCGATTTTTTGCGTTTTGTACAACTGCACAGTGTCCAGATACGGCGTCGTTGCGACAGTCAGTGGTGTTACGAATTAAAACATTTATCGGGTGATAAACTCATCAATCGATTGAAGTACCTTATATGGTGGGCGCCTTTGCGCAACATAGTGGCGGCGTATAACAGAGGTATATTGCGGGGTCAGAGGGTGTTAACGTGTGTGTATGAGGAGTTACAGAGAAGAGGTCTTCAAGGATCTCAGAGTGTTCGTGGTATTGCTGATGAAATCAGAAGTAAGTACTTTTTTACAAATTGTAAAAAATAATGAAAACGACATAATATGGCGAAAATGATATAATAGGTTATCGGCAACTTTGGGACGCATCGAGTGATGAAGAAGCTGCTCTTGTAGACGCTGTCTGCACTGTAGAAAATTTGGAGAAACATATCGTGAAACGTAAGTATTTAGATTAACTTATCTAAAATTTATAAATATTCATTCTTCGAACTACTACGTAACTGCACGGAAAGAATCTTTAAGTAATTTTTACTATGAAATTATAGTAGCCGAGCGACAAATGTGCAATTCTTCAAGTTTTAGGAAATAAATTATACATTTGACGGAAATGAATAAAAAATTTACTGTTCCATGACAGAAATTAAAAATATTTTCAAGAATTTTTACTGAAGTTAACAGTAAATTTTTAATGTAACGTACAAATTTTCATAATAAAAATTAATAAGAAATTCTTTTCGTGTAACAAAACCATTGATTTTTCAATACTGCGGGCTTAACTTTATTCTTATTCTCTTCTTTAGAAACACTGGTACAAACCTATGGAGAACAGCAAAGTGAGCCGATTGCAGGTCCTTCAGGACTATGCCAAAGATCAAAAAGCATCGGAAGATCTGAAATAATCGATACGGGTAGCAGCGACGAAGAAGAAGAAGAAGATACTTTCGCTAATATTCCTGACGATCGCAACGCCCCCGTTTTATCATCGCAAGAAGAAGGAGAAGAGGGTACTTACGCTGATATTTCTGACGATCGCAATGCCGTCGTTTTATCAGCGCAAGGAGATGAAGAAGAAGCGGTGGAAGAACTGGTAGAAGATAATAGGGTTGTTCACCAGTATGAGAATCAGATATGGGAATACCCGATAGAGGGCAATATGATGAACAACGATGAAGAACCAATACCGTTAATTGATGATTGGTTTCAACATCTCTTGGATGACACCGACTCTGGTAAGCATAGCCTACTTTTATATCTAAAAAAGTAAAGCGCTTATTCTAGTGAGCAAATAAACGCAATGGCTAATCTATCGTAGGTTATTCAACACAGGGATTATTGTTTGATGAATAGCCGAATTCTATTATATAAAAGGTACCAATAATACTGATAATAGGCTTGAAAAATGTATGTATACGTTAACAATGTAAAGATAATCACCCGTATTTATTTTCAGAGACGCAGCTTGGCGCTGGGAAGAGGCGTACATACACTGGTACAGAGCCGTTCAGGGATGTTCAACCACCCGGAAACCGCTTCGAGATCATCAGGGATTTCACACGCTATTTTAAACGTTTCAAACTTCAAGGACGCGAAACTACGCTGCGTATCAGACCACCTCACGTAGGTTCGTCTGTAATAGATTGGCTCGGTGGTGCATTCCGTGATCTTCTGACACACATCACCAGCACCTGTGCCGGTAGTGACTATGTAGGAATGTCATTTACAGCAGATAGTTTAGCACACGGACCAGTATGGTTGTCCTTCCGACCTGCCAGAGACTATACGTTTGAAGATGTCTGGCAATTGATAACTAGCGTTGCTCAGAGTGCAGCATCTTTGAATATCGGTGATGTGTGCATTATAAAAACCTGTATAGTGAGAGGCGTCGAGGGTCGTGGTAGAAAAGGTCTGACCCACGAGGCTGTTACGAAAAAATCGATATTGACAATCCGTAATTTTGATAATTTATGCTTACCACGCTCACTGGTAGCAGCACGCGCATATGCCGAGAGGGGTGAAATACGCTCGGGAGACTTACATACTAGATGGCAACGTATTAGGCGGATTAACGGTTCGTTGCAAAAAAACGAAGCTATTAATCTTACGAGAGCTGCTAATATCACTGTGCCTACAAACGGCTGCGGTGTATATGAGATCGCCCAATATCAAGATTATTTAATGCGCGATGGTATTGCTATTGTTGTATACGAGTTTCTAACTCTGGGACGTCGTCAAAAACCTTTATTCGATGGTAGAAAACGAATTTTGGCTTCTGTAGGCACGATAAAATACACGTTATATATATTATATTACGAACGCACGCATCATTTTCAACCTATTTTGAATCTTCGAGGCGCTGTAGGCGGTAGAGCTTTTTGCTCGACTTGCAATGTAAGTAGTCGTCGAGATGATCACAGATGTTCAAAAAAGAAATGCCCCCGGTGTTTTACGCTACCGCCCTGTAATCCTAATACAGATGATGCAATTAAATGTGCTGACTGTAATCGTATTTTTCTCGGAGATCAGTGTTTGCAAAAACACAAGACTGTCGCTGTAGTCAGGAACCGTCGAAGAGCGAGTGTGTGCGAAACTGTAAAACGCTGTCGTTGGTGTTTCCAAACGATAAGACCTTTAGAACGGAAGAAACATATATGCGGTGTGAAATACTGCAAGACGTGTAAACACAACAAGCCGAATAATCATATGTGTTTCATGAAAAGTCTTCGTACATATAAAGACACGCGTAAAGCAGTTTTCATTTTCTATGACTTTGAAACACAGCAGAGCACACCTTTGAAGGGTGACACCTCTACTTTTGCTCATGAACCAAACCTTTGCGTAGCTCAACGACTCTGTACGTTTTGTTGTACTGATGATACCATAACAGAGCCGTGCGAATATTGCGGCGTGCACGAGTTTGTTTTCAAGCATAGTCCCGTAGCTCAGCTTGTAGAATTAGCTATGACGAGTATCAAGGGGTTTTCTCGTACAATTTGTATTGCTCATAACGCAGGGGGTTTTGATGCGCAGTTTATTCTGCGGTATTTAATCGAAGAAAAAAAGACACAGCTACCATCGCTAATCATGAACGGTACAAAAATAATTACGATGCGACTTGAAAATCTTGTGTTTCTCGATAGCCTACACTACTTTCATATGTCTTTAAGCGCTCTACCAAAAGCCTTTGGTCTCGCGAATACTGTCACAAAAGGCACTTTTCCTCATTTATTCAATAGACCTGAAAACCAAAATTATGAAGGTCCTCTACCAAGCCTGGAATATTATTCACCTGATACAATGCGTGCTGGCGAACGCGAACAATTTCTTGCGTGGTACCGGGCATTGAAAGATCGTAATTATCTGTTCAATTTTCAGAAAGAAATTGTTGATTATTGCACGACAGATGTTACGATATTAAGGCGTGCGTGTATGGCTTTTCGGAATATGTTTATTGCCAGCGGCAATGTCTGTCCGTTCGAAGAGTGTACAACAATAGCGTCAGCTTGTTTTCGCGTTTTTCGTAAAAACTTTTTGAAAGATAACACGATAGGTATTATTCCAACGAAAGGCTACAGATGGGCTCATAACCAATCTAAAAAAGCAGTTTCAGGGCTCGTGTGGATGGAGCACTCTCTAGGGCAACGAATTCTTCATGCAGGCCGGGGACGCGAATTTCAAATATTGCAAAATTTACTAGTAGACGGTTACTACAAAACAGACGATACCTCTCATGTATTACAATTTCACGGGTGTTATTGGCACGGTTGTCCGCGATGTTACCCTTTAAACAGGGATCGGCGACAGAGTGATGGTATATCGATGGACGAACGTCTCGAAAAAACTATAACTATATCGAATAGGATTCGAGAGGGAGGTCATGTATTAACAGAGATTTGGGAGTGCGAGTACGATCGCCTGTTAGAAACTGATGCAGAAATGCGTGTACTCATAAAGGACCATCCTTTAGTTGGTATAGAGCCTCTTAACCCACGCGATGCTTTCTTTGGGGGGCGTACAGAAAACATGGTTACGCTTTACGACGCCCAGAATTCGGAGCAAATACGTTATGTGGATGTCTGTTCTTTATATCCTTACATCTGTAAATTTGGTAAATACCCGATAGGACACCCCCGCGTATATACGGGCTCTGAATGTATGGAGCTGACAGGTCCAAATAATAACGATATTTCACGCGTAGAGGGTCTTGTTAAATGCTGCGTATTACCACCTACGAATCTTTATCACCCCGTATTACCGGTGCGTATGCATCACCGCTTATTGTTTCCTCTATGCCGTAGCTGTTCCGAAAGTATGAACCCGGAAACATGTACGCATGAAGATCCTTCTGACCGTATGTTCGATGGTACATGGGTGGTCGATGAGCTACGCAAAGCTATCTCATGCGGTTATATAGTTATCAAAGTATACGAAATTTGGTAGTATGAGATCACACAGTTCAATCGTGATACTCAAGAGGGGGGTCTCTTTGCTGCATATATAAATACCTTTCTGAAAATCAAACAGGAGGCGAGCGGTTGGCCCGAAAGTTGTTTGGAAGATGAAACGGCGCAAGAGCAATACATAACAGCTTTTGAGAGCTCTGAAGGTGTTAAGCTAGGCCGCTGCAATATTAGAAAAAATCCCGGTTTACGTTCTGTAGCTAAACTATGCCTTAATTCTTTTTGGGGTAAATTCGGTCAGCGTGAGAACTTACCGCAAACGACAATAATTTCGTCTCGTGAAAAGCTCATGGAATTATTGACCAGTCCTGAATATGAAATCACAGGTATTCTACCTGTTAATAACGAGATACTATATATTAATTACACGAAGATCGACACCGCTGTAATACCTTCTGATATAGCAAACGTTGTGATAGCAGCATATACAACAGCACAATCGCGTTTGAAATTATATAGTTATCTCGAGCGCTTGGGTCCTCGTGCGCTATACTGTGATACAGACTCTGTAATATATGTATCGAAGAAGAATGACACCTGTGAATATGAGCCTCCGACCGGTCAACTTTTAGGGGATCTTACCGATGAGTTGTGCTCTTATGGTGAGGGTAGTTATATAAAAAGTTGTGTTTCAGGCGGTCCGAAATTTTATTCATTTATTGTGCAGTGCCCCGATGGTTCCGAACACGAGGTGTGCAAGGTAAAGGGTATAACACTCAATTTTACCAACAACTCATTAATCAATTATAATTCTCTGCGCTCGTTTGTAACCGGTGAAAGAGAGGTACCTGTTGTATTACGCTACGACGCTATTAGACGGACAGCATACCACCAGGTCGTTACGCGTCCTGAAACAAAAACCTGTATGCCATCGAGCGTGAAACGAAGGCGCCATGGCGAGTATGGTTCGCTCCCTTACGGTTACAGATCTTAGTTTATGAAAAATTATATTATAAATTTTTTGTAAATGCTGTAAATACTGTTAAACACTGTAAACCTTTATATTGTTACTGTAAAATAAAACTTTATACATATACCGAATATCTGAATACTTTATATATATATACTGATGTATAGAAAATACACTCATTCGTAGAGATGGATACGCGGTGGAAGCATCCCTGGACCTCGATGATATGTGGCCCCACGGGCTGTGGTAAAACGTACTTTGTAAAAAAGTTTTTGAAGTTTATATCGCGAATGAACAGTGAGCCATTCGAGAGAATTATTTTCTATTATTCCGAGTGGCAACCAGCATACACAGAGTATGGTGCATCAATAGAATTTCATGAAGGCTTGCCTCAGAGTGCCGATTACGCGAACGATCCTCGTGCAAAACTCATAATAATCGACGATTTGATGCGCGAGGCGTCGAACAACAGCGTTGTAGATCTTTTCACCAAAGGTAGTCATCATAAAAACCTGAGTGTTATTTTTATTACCCAAAACTTGTTCCATCAAGGACACGGTCAGCGCGATATTTCATTGAATGCCAATTATATCGTAATTTTCAAAAATCCTCGTGATCGTGCTCAAATCCAACATCTCGCGCGCCAGGTATATCCGGAAAACCCGCGATTTCTACAAGAGGCCTATCACGATGCAACATCCAAACCGCATGGTTATTTGTTACTCGATTTGAAACAATCAACGCCTGATAACTGTAGATACCGTACTTGTATTTTCCCCGATGACACCCATCATTTTGTGTACATACCACGGAAAAAGTTAAAAAGCAATTCCGACACATGCGAATTACCAGTTCAGCGCATGTAATGGCGCCTAAAGCATCGTCGTGTCACGAAAAATGTATAGCTATATTGAGTGTATTTCAACAACCCAACAGAGTGCGTAATACATCTGACACGCACAAAAAACTAATAAGTGCTAGTCACTCCGTTTGTCAGTGTGTGTGGTACATTCTTAGGGGGACCACAGCCCCAAAGACATGTCATGCAAAGGGTTTAAAAAGGAGTGATACATCAGGACGGTCGGCAGTTCATCAGACGTAATGGCGCAGGGTGGTTCACCGCTCTGCAAAAAACACGTTGCGATATTGCGTGCTCTTCAACACCTGAATAAGGAGCAGCGCAAGGCTGTTTTACGCAAAGCGGATCCGAGCATTATCCGCTGTATTTGTGAGTGTGCGTTGAACGTTCTCTGCGGTAATGTACCACTGAAGCCCGACCAGAGAAAAAAATTACGCCGACACGCACCTGTTCTCCGGCGTTTAGCCTCAAAAAAAGGCTGTTGGAAGAGTAAAAAACGGTTTGTTGTTCAAAGCGGTGGATTTCTACCTCTCTTATTAGCACCAATACTAGGTACTGTTCTATCAAGTTTGATCGGCGGTCGTGGATAATGGATCACGCAAGAAAAATGGTACTCGTGCCGGAGGAGCATCTAACGCGCCTGAACACACAAAGTCATACGCAGCCTGTTTTTAACGCGGATGCGCCTCAAGCACAGCCAGTGCGGGGTATTGACACTACGCTGGCTCGATTAGACGCGGAAATGAATGAAATTTTGCATTCCTGCACATACAAGGATGAGCGAGAAAAGTGGGCGGCGTACTTGACTGTACTACAGCGTTATCTCCACTTCATCGATGATGAGAGAGCTCAGCAGTACCGAGGCCTTATGAAGAATAAACACGCTGTAGAGTCTGACTATGATAGAAAAAGAGAAGAAGACGAAACCGGTGACGGTATGAGTGATGCCGTTATAATTGAGAGTGTACCAGCTAAATCTCGCGTGAAAGCGAAACTACTGCTTCGCCGTTTGCGTACTGCTCCACGATCTAATTTTTCTTGGGATTCTGACGGTGTCGTGTTGGTCAGCAGGAAACCGATAAAGGATTCAAATATTGTTGATCTCGTGAACGATGCTATGAGGGCTAGGAAAATACCTAATCCGGCTGGACGCGGTGCCTTTGCCAAAGTTCTCCGAACGATCAAGGCCCCTCGGGAATTTATTGGTAATGAGGAGTTGTGGGCGGAGTCTAGAGTTAATACACCACGGCGTCATTCGCAGTCTGGTGATAGTAGTACGAGCAGCGAGGGATCACCCGATACGGACCAGTTAGCGTTTTTCAGCGGTCCTGAGAGCAGATCACCAGCACGGCAAACACAGGGAGATAAGCAGAGAGGTGGTGGCTATCATAATAAGAAAAGACGTGTAACTTGGGCTAACCTGAAATTATAATCATGAAAATCTTAGAAAACGCGTACTTTAACCCCGTCCATGAAGCATCGTTTTCAGGTGCTACCAAATTGTTACGCCTGGCACGTCAGAAAAAAATCTCCCGTGTAAAGGCGTTACAGTGGCTTGAAGCACAGGATACGTATACAAAACACAGGCCCGTGCGCCGTCATTATCCACGTCGTTTTTATAATGTCCGAAAC
This sequence comes from Netelia inedita, assembly GCA_964017225.1. NCBI lineage: Eukaryota > Metazoa > Arthropoda > Insecta > Hymenoptera > Ichneumonidae > Netelia > Netelia inedita. The sequence goes on from OZ024922.1 coordinate 22,828,385, forward strand.
ATTGATGACTTCTGGGAGGCTGATCTCGTGGATCTTCGCTCGATTAAAGATTATAATGATGGTTATGTTTATCTCCTGGTCGTTATAGACGTTCTTAGTAAATTTGCATGGGTTCAGCCTTTACATGACAAGTCTGCTGCATCTGTGGCTAACGCGTTTGATCTCATTTTATCTAAAAAAAATAGTAACGGTCGACTACCCGTTTACCTACAGACGGACAGAGGTAAAGAATTTACCGGTACTGCATTCCAGGCTCTCTTAAAGAAAAAGAACATACAGTTCCGTATTGCGAGAAACCCTGATATAAAAGCGGCTATTGTCGAGAGATTCAATAGAACACTGAAAGAAAGAATGTGGCGATATTTTACGTATTCTAGAAAAAAACGTTACCTAGACGTTCTGCAGAACATCGTTTCGGCGTACAATCACACCACGCATAGCGGTATAAAAATGGCTCCTGTCACGGTGACACACGCTACAGCGGCTAAGGCCCGGAATAACCTAATACAGCGGTACAGAAGAACCGAAAACTGCTCTCCTAAATACAGTGTGGGCGACATCGTGCGCATCAGTAGCGCGAAGGCAGCCTTCGCAAAAGATTACGAGGGTAGTTGGAGCAACGAGTTATTTAAGATCATACGTGTATCGCACAGCATTTGTCCGGTGACATACACCCTGCGTGATCTCCACGCCGAGGATATCGACGGCATATTTTATGAGGCTGAGTTATCGAGAGTGCATACGAAGGCGTCTAAGCAACACTCGGCAAAATGAAGGAGGAATTTTACATGGTTTTACCCAGTAATAGTAGTATGAATTATTATCCTGATAATGTGACAACAAGGTATACCACGCATTTACCCCAATGTATGTCTCTTCACGGTAGCTGGGCTGTTTCTCTAGCTGAAATACACATACCCACGACAATTTTGCATGTGCCACCCGAGGGCGAGCGGAACTTTATGAATGTCATAACAAACACAGTAGCACCCGGTAGTATGACAACCGCCGACTTTAAGGAAGACCGTGTCTGTGTACCTCCAGGTGTATACCTCAGCATAGACACATTACTCGAGACTATTAACGAGATATCGTGTGTTGCGGGTCATTTGAAATTTAAGCATGGCCGTAACGGATATGTGACGGTCACACGTATCTGTGGATCGTGTAAGAACGTGGAACACTCGTTCTACTTCTCCGACGTATTGAACAAGATTTTAGGATTCACCGAGGCCAAGGACGTGGTAGTTCAGAGTGAGTACACTGCTCAGAGACCTGCCAATCTAGCCCATGGGACCCCAAATATGATGTACGTTTATACGGATATCTGCGAGTCCTATATCACCGGAGATGTGTATACGCAGCTGCTACGTGTCGTGCCAATCGTTGCCGCTGATAATCGTAATTATGGATCGGTGAAGATAAGAAACTTCTCACCACCACGCTATATTCCCCTATTACGCACTAGTTTTCAAACAATAACGATTGATATAAGGGATGAGTTTGGTAAGCCTATACCATTCGAGTACGGGACGTTGACGGTGACGCTACAGTTCAAACGTACAGATTAACCTGAACTAATCTAAAATGGCTTACTATGACGAATACTTTGATACGCAAACGGGCGGTGGTCGAACCGGTTATGGTGGTATCAGTCATGTGTATATAGGCTCACCAAATCAAAGGGGTCACGGTATTGGGAGCTTCCTCGGAGGTCTCTTCCGACGAATAATACCTCTCTTGAAACATGGCGCTCGGGCTGTTGGTAAAGAGGCTCTTCGCTCGGGTATCAACGTGGCCACCGATATCATGGATTCTGGTATTCACCCGCGAGAAGCATTCAAAACACGCCTGCGCGAATCAGGGGAGAATCTGAAGCGTAAGGCTGAAGAAAAAATTAGCACGCTCATGAAGGGTTCGGGGTATAAAACCGGTAAAATTAATAAACTGCTCCATTCTCTTGCCGGGAGCGCATCACGACGTACCGGTGTGAAAAAACGAAAGAAGGCTGTGAGGTCGCGAAAACGTTCGGGCTCTGTGAAAAAGAAACAGGGCAAGAAGACGTAGAGTGTGAAAAGAAGAAGAGCAACAAAACAGACAGCTAAGAATCGTTACAAGAAATCAAGAACAGTGGCGGATATTTTTGCCTAACACAATCTTGGAAAAATGGCCTTCTTACACGCGCACTCGTGTGAGTGCCTTAAGTCGGAGCTTGAGCTATTCACACTACCGCCGACCCAGACAACAATTGAGGGAGCACATATAGTGTGTTACAAGCCAATCTCATCATTGACGGATGATTCACCGATAGAGTTTGTCATACCTGGTCAGGGAGATGAGTACATTGATCTTGCACACACCATGCTGAGTATGCGTGTTAAGATAGAGAGTCCAGACACGAAGGATGCTACGGCTCCTAAAGTAGCCCCAGTCAATAATCTACTGCACTCAATGTTCAATCAGATCGATGTATTTTTAAATCAGAAACTTGTGTCACCTCCTAATAACGTTTATGCCTATAGGGCATACATTGAAACCCTCTTGAATTACGGGCCTGGTGCTAAGGCCTCGCATCTCACGAGTACTTTGTGGTATAATGACTCGGCTGGTAAAATGGATGATACAGAAGATAATAATGTCGGGTTTGCAAACCGTCGGACCATATTAGGTAAGAATAAAACGACCGATCTCATCGGCCATTTGCACTGCGATATCTTCAATCAAGAGAGGTTTTTGCTAAACGGTGTTGAGATGCGTCTGCGTCTCGTACGGACCAATAACGCTTTTTGTCTTATGAGCTCTTCGAAAGATTATACCATACGTATTACGGAAGCGTCGCTACTTGTACGACGTGTTAAGATAGCACCGGGTATACTTTTAGCCCATGCAAGAGCTCTGTCTAAATCTACAGCGAAATACCCTTTGACACGAGTCGAGGTTAAAGCGATATCATTGCACGCCGGGGTGCATGGTGATACTCTTGATAATGTCATACTTGGCCAGCTGCCTAAACGTATAATTGTCGGTTTTGTCGATAATAAGGCCTTTAATGGTGATTGTAAAATGAATCCCTTCAATTTTCAGAATTACAATATTAATTATTTTTCTTTGTATGCCGATGGTTTGCAAATACCGTCAAAACCTCTACAACCAGACTTCGCAGATGGAGATATGTACGTGGATGCGTACCACACACTATTTTCTGGTACAGGTATCCATTTTCTCAACGAGGGCAATTCTATTACACGTACAAATTATCCGCAGGGTAATTGTCTCTTTGCATTTGATCTTACGCCTGATCTCTCGGCCAATTGTAGCACCCATTGGAATCTTGTGAGACACGGTAGTGTGAGGATAGAAGTACGTTTCGCAACAGCCCTAACGTCAACGATTAATTGTATTGTGTATGCTGAATATGATAATGTATTGGAGATCGACTCTTCCAGACAAGTAATTGTGGATTTTAGTGGCTAGATCGTAAGGTTTATAGAGGGGGAGTGTCATATATCCACAGAGAGCGCAATATTTGTCGTCAGTCTGTATTGAAAACTCGACGTGTTACGACGATTGAGAAGCACCATGAATATCGTCATCGATATACAAGGCCTGAAGGATAAATATAATCATTGTATACCTAAAGAAGTTGCCGTGGTCTCTATAAAGACATCGTACCTAGCCCATTGGATTATATCACCACCCTACGCTTACAACGTTCTACCGCCTAGCGTAAAACGTCAAAACACCTGGTTACAAACCAATCATCATGGTATAGAGTGGTCCGAGGGCGAAACGCATTTACGCACAGTCGAGGCTTCGCTGAAGAAAATTGCAGTGCAGTGTGATCGCCTGTTTACACGAGGAGCTGATAAAGCGGCATATCTGACACAGCTAACGGATTGCTACGTTATAAATCTAGAAGAAGATGAAGACGACGATTCCTCGTTCCGTAATCTTCCCGAGAGCAACACCCGCTGTATATATCATGGTTTACTGCGTAAAAACTGCTCGTTCACGTGTGCCCTCAACAATGCAGTGAGAATCAAAAAGTGGCTTTCTCATAGCGATCGCTCCAGCTCCTTGTGGGAATACAGAACAACGACAAGCTGGAACATCGGCCTACTAGCTGTGGAGCGCCGCGAAGAGGGGAAAACAACCGATATAAAGGCGCTCTAGTGTGTCTATAAGCGCTGTCTATTATGAACACCGAACAGCTTCTGCAGGCCCTACGCGGTATAAATAGCCGTACTGTAGGCGTATACCCGGCAGATCGCATCCCTAAGGTGTGGGTGAAACCAGCAGCGCTTGTGGTCAATACCGATGGCCACAAGCAGCCCGGGGCCCACTGGGTCGCCATGTACGTCGATCGAGATGGACGCGGATGGTACTTCGACAGCTACGGACTGCCACCAATCATCCCTCAGCATCTCCAGCGTCTCCGGCAGAACTGCAAATTCTTTAGCTACAACGCTATACAGCTACAGGGTCCTGAATCACAGACTTGTGGACATTATTGTGTTATGTTTCTGCATTTCATGTCTACAGGTCTTGGTATTAATATGTTTAGGAGTGCGTTTTCAACCGATTTAACACGAAACGATAAAATAGTGTATGACTATTACAAGGAGTATATGAATAAGTGTAATAAATCCAAATCCTTGAATAATGTGTTAAAGAGGGGAGCCGCTGTGGGTGGGGGGTACCATTATAATGACCTCATTACTTTATGTATGAAAACTTTTGGGTGTGTACAAGGATGTTGTTCGCGCAGCCGCTAATTCTACGATAATTTTATGATAAAAAATAAAGTATATTTTTCAAAATCGTGTTTTTATTTAGGCACGTGCCATCTTCACATGATCATCTCCTATTTCCCCGCCATCGCTATGTCGTATTAATTTCAGCGCACGTGCAAAAGTGCTGACCTAATCTTTCGGAGAATTCAGAGGTGTCATGGCCAAGCGACTTGCTGGCTTTTACCACCACCACCGCCAAAGTGACTTACTGACTTTTTACAAAATAAGCAAATATTGCACCAATTAAATCCAGTCTACACTTCTCCGTATACGGAGTAGGGGAATGTCTCTGTTTGGTATGAGGTCTGAAGAATCTACGATCTGTGATAGGCAGCCATTGTCCTCGAGTCTTCAAAGAAGTAAGCAGCACCGAATAAAAATCCGCTTAGACGCTTTCCTGCAAGATATTGCTACGGTTAAAGGAAAAATACACGCAATATCGGAGTTTCGTAGTTTAACGCTAAAACTGAAAAAACTCAAGTTGCATAATGGATTTCACGCGAATCAATCAAGTGGGTCGGCTGGAGACGCTTCTCCCCGTCAAAAGATTATCGGAGTTGGAACTCCAAAAAGACTATAATATCACTGATATCAAAACAGTCCAAACCAAATGGGGTGCGCGAATCGTCGTGGATGTGAATGGTGAATTTACGTGTTATCTACCTACGAGATTCGTCAAGGCTTTCGAGGAGGCGGCCGAACTGTTTCAACAAATGAGCGAAGCTGCCAATAATAAAAACCTGATCATGCAATACCACGGCACGAAGTTCAATAAGCTGGAGTTCAAACCTGCTAAGGAATCATCATAACCAGGTACGTACTAAAAACCTATATAAAGCATTTATGGAACTAATTGTATATACGATCCTCTCTCATACCGTGTGTCTATCTCTGTCTTTCATAGTTAAAGCATCGTCTGATCAGAGAGAGAGAGAGAGAGAGAGAGAGAAAGAGAGCTGTGACGAGTATAGGGCCAAAGAAGAAGAAGCTAATATCCGCTACTCACCGTACTACTTTTATTATAAAATATGCATTACCACCGAATATTTACTGTAAAATATATTTATAATTATAAAATTATCAAATGTAATAAAAAAAGAAAAATCTATATTGTTGGTTTTGAATATTTATTGTAAACTTGTGGAAGTACGAGAGAGAGAGAGAGAGAGAGAGAGAGAGAGAGAGAGAGAATAAGGTGTGCACGCGCGCGTTCGCTACAAGAGTCTTCCACATATGCTTAATATCATAACGATCCTTGACGCAGAGACAGCGGCTCACGCTGGCAACCCGACGGTCTCGAGTTCGAGACCCGCGCTTGCTCGGATTTTTTTATTATAAAAGAAAAAAAATGGCGAAAATAAAAGCAGCGTGTCACCATACCGACACGCTCTGAAAAATAAAAAATGGCGGTAATGTAAGCAGCGCTCCACCATACCGACACGCTCCGAGAAAAAAAATGGTTGAAATGTAAGTAGCGCACCACCATACCGACATGCTCCGAAAAAAATATAAAAAAATTAAAAAAATATATATATATATATATAAAGTAGTGTGCCCTATGGCAACTCGCCCCATCCCCTCTCCTCCCCCCGCGCACCTCTACCCCCCGCACCCACGACCGACCGAGCCACGGACTCGGTGGCCGCGGAGTGGGGGAAAAGGAGTGGGGGTGGCCATAGTGGCCGATATACTACTTATATGATATTTTTGATAAAATCAATTATTATTTTAATGAAAACATATACTACAACGGCGTTATGAGTATTGCAATCTGAAATAATTCGTAGACTTCTGTGGTTGAGTTCGTTATGTATTTTAAATAACGACTGGAAAAACAGTGGCTGAATTATTATTCCAGTGGAAACCAGGCGCGGGACTACTAAACTATAATTTTCCGCAAAGTCACAAATGACAAGAAATTCAACTGTTTTTAATGATTCTTTTAATGGCTTCAAAATTTTTGGTTGCTCTTTAGCGATCAATGAGTGGGGTAATAACGTTTTTAGTTCAAGGCAAAAATTCCCAACAAAATGATATGACGTCTTAATTAATGTTTCGAGAGTAGTTCTTGGCTTTGGAATCCAGTACATGTATGTAATATTTTCAATTTCATTTTCAAGAAAAGTTATCATTAAAGTATCGATCAATTTTTCTATTCTCGAACAATTTTTACAACCACCTAAGTAGCATTGAGATCCACTTGTTCCTGCCGGCACACACTTCCTCGATCGCAAAGAGGCAAATTTTGAAAGTTCTACTTTTTCCATAGGGCACATTTCTCTGAAACGTTGATACAATTCTTTACAGTTTGAAAGAATGAGTCGTTTTTGTATGTGTACTCGATTACCATTATTATCTCGCATTGAAATAAAATTTTGCATGTTTGGCATTGGAGCGCTGTATTCATCATCGCAATAAAAGTAGACAATTTTTGCTTTTACTTCATCGGAAACTGTTCTCCCTATTAATAAGAATGTTTGTTACAGAATAAATTCCTTAGTAGTATTTGAAATTTGTAATTACCGTTGCATATACCTAATTTTGATTCAGGTGTTGAAAGTACCCTCCTCTCTGCCGTCAATTTTTTACCTACTCGTACCATATGCCTTGGCGTATCCATCGTTTCACAATTTTTTCTTTCGCTCGAATGTGTCGGTAACAGCGTTCAAATTCGTATTTTCTCAGATTTTCTATGTTTTGATTATGAAATTTTGAAAAAAGAAGGAATTGAGGGGGGTGGGCTGAATCCGTTCCAGCAGAAATACATACCGAGTGGGCGAAGTATGCGTCTTAGTTAAATCGCGTTCATAGTTTGCAAGTTACACGGAGAATCGTACCCTCGAACAGTCGAAAAATACAGTTGCACGGCGTTTGCGGTGCCAGCGAAAGAGCATGCGGAGCCTGCATATACATCAGAGCCACCGATAGTAGTAGGCTCACCTATGACAACTCCCAAGTTGGACCTGTGTGGAGCTTCTCTTCTTGAGTGGTCCTACGTGAGCCTACTACTATCGGTGGCTCTGATGTATATGCAGGCTCCGCATGCTCTTTCGCTGGCACCGCAAACGCCGTGCAACTGTATTTTTCGACTGTTCGAGGGTACGATTCTCCGTGTAACTTGCAAACTATGAACGCGATTTAACTAAGACGCATACTTCGCCCACTCGGTATGTATATCTGCTGGAACGGATTCAGCCCCCCCCCCCTCAATTCCTTCTTTTTTCAAAATTTCATAATCAAAACATAGAAAATCTGAGAAAATACGAATTTGAACGCTGTTACCGACACATTCGAGCGAAAGAAAAAATTGTGAGACGATGGATACGCCAAGGCATATGGTACGAGTAGGTAAAAAATTGACGGCAGAGAGGAGGGTACTTTCAACACCTGAATCAAAATTAGGTATATGCAACGGTAATTACAAATTTCAAATACTACTAAGGAATTTATTCTGTAACAAACATTCTTATTAATAGGGAGAACAGTTTCCGATGAAGTAAAAGCAAAAATTGTCTACTTTTATTGCGATGATGAATACAGCGCTCCAATGCCAAACATGAAAAATTTTATTTCAATGCGAGATAATAATGGTAATCGAGTACACATACAAAAACGACTCATTCTTTCAAACTGTAAAGAATTGTATCAACGTTTCAGAGAAATGTGCCCTATGGAAAAAGTAGAACTTTCAAAATTTGCCTCTTTGCGATCGAGGAAGTGTGTGCCGGCAGGAACAAGTGGATCTCAATGCTACTTAGGTGGTTGTAAAAATTGTTCGAGAATAGAAAAATTGATCGATACTTTAATGATAACTTTTCTTGAAAATGAAATTGAAAATATTACATACATGTACTGGATTCCAAAGCCAAGAACTACTCTCGAAACATTAATTAAGACGTCATATCATTTTGTTGGGAATTTTTGCCTTGAACTAAAAACGTTATTACCCCACTCATTGATCGCTAAAGAGCAACCAAAAATTTTGAAGCCATTAAAAGAATCATTAAAAACAGTTGAATTTCTTGTCATTTGTGACTTTGCGGAAAATTATAGTTTCGTAGTCCCGCGCCTGGTTTCCACTGGAATAATAATTCAGCCACTGTTTTTCCAGTCGTTATTTAACAAGTTTAAAAATATTAGCGTTAAGTTTTCACCAAAAGAACATTATAATAAAACTGTACACCATCTCAGAAACAGATTTTCAAAAACGAAAACTAATATGGGAACTCAGCAATTTCACAGTGTCACCCCAGATACGGATGATTGTATTGTTGTCAAAAGGTATTCCACTTGCGAAGATAATAAAGTCTGTATATTATTTAAACGTCAATCAAAAAGAAAACAAATCGTTGAATAGATCAATATAAAAGTAGAATAAATCTTGATTATGTCATTCCTGTAATAATCCTAATCATTAATCATTAAGTTGAGATTTTTAATACATATCGTATATATTAATTTAAATTTATTTTATCAACAAAATATAGTTAGATTATGAAAAAAGGAAAACATTTTTTTTCCAATTGAAAAAAATAGCAAGAAACATCCGCTCACTATGAAACTTACAGCATTAACTCGGAATACATCAAAGTTTTCATACAAAATTAACAATCAAAAATAAAAAATGTATTTTTGAGATATAGAGATTTTTTCTCTGAAAAATATAAAAAATGTACTTTTCAATCGAACAAAAGGTAGAAAAAAATGCACCCGCTATGAAACTTACAGCATTAACTCAGAATACATCAAAGTTTTCCTACAAAATTAACAATCAAAAATGAAAAATGGGTTTTTGAGATATTGAGATTGTTCTATAAAAAATATAAAAAATGTACTTTTTAATCGAACAAAAGGTAGAAGAAAATGCACCCACTATGAAACAACTTACAGCATTAACGCAGAATACATCAAAGTTTTCCTACAAAATTAACAATCAAAAATGAAAAATGAGTTTTTGAGATATTGAGATTTTTCTATAAAAAAATGACAAATTTCATAGATTTCGACTAGAATATTATTTTTTGTACTTTTTTCTGAAAAGAGCGATTAAAAACAAGAAATTAAAAAAAACGTCTCGATTAACCAATTTTTTAAAAAAAGTTAAGAACGTTTGAAAACATCCGAAACGAAAAAAGACTTTTTTCAAATTCATACTGTCGAATAATCGGATGTGTCAAACTTGTGAATTTCACGTTTCATAATTTCATATGTATCGGGAGTCTCGATGTAATACAGTAAACTATCTGTATCGGTGTACATTAATTTGGCACGATCATCAAAAGTTTGTTTTATATAATTGTAATGAAAGTCATAGATGTATGTTTTTGCTATATCGAGAATACAAAAACCAGTATATATAGGATTGTTAAATTTTACTTGAGCACGTGTCAATTCAATAATAACAGTCTCCTCGTCGAGTATGGTGCAGCTATGAAACGTTGGTTTTGCTATGAGAGCTCGAGCTCCGTACCTGCCATCCCATTTAGTAATGAGTCGTACATCGCGATGGTTTCTTACATTTTCCATAGTTTTACCAAAAACGGCGTTATTTATGAGTTTGTCGAAATTTTTTTGAAAATCATTTGTGGATTTTTTCACAGAGTTATCCATATGGGAACTTGAATCTCGACATTGGTCGCAATCAAAACGCTTTGCTCTATGAAATGTATGTAAATTTCCAGTCTTCTTATTACGAGAAGGAGCCCGAACCACTCATAAACAAAGGTGACTTTTTGAAATACGCGTCGCTAATTGTTATCGATTGTTCAAAGCAGAATGAATCGTTGAAATCAGGCCCCGTCGATATTCGCCTCGAATTCGAATCTGTAAATCCCTTTCCCGCTAAAACCTCGGCTTATTGTTTAATTTTACACGACCGTATTGTCGAATATAATCCCATTAGTGGTAATGTTAAAAAAATAGTGTAAGAACACATTCGTCTGTAGAGTTATATATTTTTCTTTTTTACTTTTTATAGTTTTTATTATTACTATATATTCATAAGTTGAGGGGGGGGGGGGGTATATTGAATGTTTGTTATAAATCAGAGGCGTGAGTTATTAGAATCAGTTGTACCCGAGATGGAGTACGTGGTTGACTTGCAAGGTTTCAAAAAACCCTCGAACGAATTTGTGTTGAAAGAATTTTCTGTTATTTCTTTAACGGATTCCAATCGAACACCGTCAACGATTTTCTTCGAACCACCATGCTTATGGATTGATTTGCCCATCAAATATAGATGTACAAATGCTTGGTTGATAAATAATCATCATGGCTTACCATGGAACTATGGTGCTACACCCTATAATGCTATAAATAGAATTCTTCAAAACATTTTGCGCGATGCACGAGTAATTTACGTTAAAGGTCCGGAGAAAAGAGAATGTTTGACGAATTTTTTGAATGCTTGGTCGGAACTCATAATCAATCTTGATAATCTCGAGTGTCCATCGTTACAAAAACTGCAGAAAAGCGTACGCACTGATTGTTCATATCACAAGTATTCATCAAAGTTCAATTGCGCCAGCAAAAATGTTCTAGCTCTAAAATATTGGCTTCGCCCAAAATTCCCCGAGAATTAAGTGTATTTTTTCTTGAAAATAAAAAAATTTTAATAAATATCATGTGTGTTTGTTTGCTATATTTTGAATACCCTATACACCAACGAAAACGATTCAAAATAATATTCGATGGTTCCCCCCACAATGGAACCGTCTCGACGTGTTTCGACTCGTCTCGACTCGTCTCAACTTGTCGCAGCTTCATTCCCTCATAGCATTCACATAGTGAAATAATAATAATAATTAAGATTAGTCACTAAAATGAGATGGAAGATCAAATTCAGTATAAATGAGACGCGCTCACGGCTGTTCCAATCAGTCGTTGCACCAGTCTTCATGCGGTACAGTCAAAAGTCATCACATCCGAAGTTATTACTGTTGAAGAGACGTGAATTGCTAATCCGCATTAAACAATTATTACGAAATATTCAACGAGTGAAAAAAATAATTATCGCACGATCACGAATTCGATCGTTGGTAGCCAAATTTCGACAAATACATTTTTGACGCATCATCGTGAAAGAAAAAACTGCAGGTTCGTATGAAAAATTTTGTCCCCTGAATTATATGTTCTCATAATTTTGAGTATTAACGATAAAATGCTATGCATAATGTATTTCAGATCAGTATGGATTTACGCGAAATCAACAAAGTGGGTCTGTTGGCTAACTTTCTCCCAATGAAAAAGCTGTCCGAATTGTCACCTCAGGAGGCATATCCAGTAACCGATATAAGAGTCGCAAAAACCAAGTATGGTGACAGAATCGTCATGGATTTGGAAAAAACTTGTACGGTTTTTCTGCCAGCCCGGATGACCACACCAATTCTGTCAAATGAAGATCTGTTCAAGGAGATGGTTCGTGCATCTCATGAAATTGGATTGGCATTACGCTCTCATGGGACTGCATATAATCACATTGAATTTATCCAAATGTAATAATTTTATAAGTAATAACGAATGTAATACTGAGTGTAATACCAAAACAGAAGTAACCACGATATTGAATAAAAATCATATAAAACCATAAATATGTGTAACATGTTTTTATTTTTATTCGGGAGAAAATATATTTCGAATGAGTACATATAAAAATACATGAAAAAATATGCAAGTATATATAAAAAATGAATTATAAAAGAAAATGTTTTATAAAAAAGAAAACAAATTTTATGCTGCATCTCGCGTTCATGTTAAGATGGTTCAGCCGTCAATGAAGTTGAGTTCGCTCATTATTCATCCTCATTCGATAATCACCATTGCGCCGTCGAGGTTCAAAGCCGTTGCAGCCCACGTCGTGTTAATAGCACGCATGATTTTGGACTCGGGTGTGTGTCATCATCCACACCCCCATGGAATGAAAATCTCTGCGATTATTTCATAGTAGTCTGGAACTAGCATGAAAAAAACGGATAAATTACATTCATGATCGAAAACATTAAAAAAACTAAATAGATTGAATTTGCAGGATATATTTCAGTTTAACAGTTTCTCACCTGTTCTGATCGCTAATGATTTCCACGATGCGATTAATTGCGATTGGGAGCAATTGTAATAATAATTTAAATGATTTGATATCATCTATAAGTCGAGCATTTTCAAGAAGATTGGCTTCATCATTGTAACCCGTCTGACGTAATGCTTGTATAAATTTGTTGTATGCGTATGGTCCTCGTGTCTTTATCGTTAGTACGATATCTTGCGCTGTGGATTTACAATGTATCCTCCTCTGAAAATAATCATAATATTTAACAAAGAAAACTTTGAAATAAAGAAGAATATTATTTTTGTACTTACTCTCCAAATCGGCAAATTTACATCGTCGTCATTGAAAACCCGGAGTTCAATTAAAACTGGTAACACCGCACACATTTGTATTTTGAAAATAATATTTTGACAAAGAAAATCGATTCTATCACGATCGCGTATATCCATTATTAACGCTCTCACTTAACGTTCTTCCGATCCTTCTCCGCTCTCTTCCTCCAATACAATAAAATCATTTCTACGCGCGATGTAAGATGATCAAACAATATGTAATGCTCTCTCTCTCATTCTAAGGTTTGTGAAAGAGAAGGATAGCTAATTCTTTGGACCGTCGTCATTGTTTATCATAAAACGTCTTGAAGAAGTGTCGCCCGATATCCTAGATATCGTGGCTAGCTCGTTGCTCTCTCTCTCTCTCTCTCTCTCATTTCAAGGTTTGTGAAAGAGAGGGATAGTTAATTTTTAGGCCGTCGTCATCGAACGCCACCCCCAAAACGTTCGAGTGCATTTTGAATAAACACTTGGCGAAGTGTCAACCGATATCCTAGATATCGCAGCTCGCTCGTTGTGGCAAACGCTTTGCTCTGGCTGTGACGTCACCGCGACACGTTCTAACACGTCGAGCATTAAAAGATATAGGATACTCATATGCAGCTGCACCGGAGCTATCGATGAGAACAAAAATTCTCTTTATGAAAACTCGTCGTGAGAATTGTCTCGATATACCCCCCATCATCGGTATGTAGCCATAACCCCCCCCCCCCCTTCTTTGATAAAAATCTGCTGTTCGGCGGTATCTAAGAATATTTATGCGACGAAATATATCGCGTAACACATAGGGTCAAAGCATTATTTATCTAACACTTGGCTGTTGAATAAACAATATGGCCGCTGTAGTTGATATCCGATATTGGTCAGCGATGCTAAAGAATATTTATCCTACACTTTTTAAATAAACAGTATGGCTAAGCATGATCGGATAACTCATACCTCATATCTCATATCAAGAATATTTATTAGACACAATTAAATACACAATTAAAATAAATTCGGCTAAGAAATATGGGGTAACTCGCGGTTGATGCCCCCCCCCCCCCCCTGTCGCCATGGTGCCGTGGAATATTCGAGATGCCCCCCCCCCGCCATGGTGTCGTGGGGTATTCGAGATGCCCCCCTCCCTCACCGCCTTGGAAGTCCGTGTAACCCCCCCCCCCCTCTCCGCCATGGTGCTGTGGAATATTCGAGATGCCCCCCCGCCCCTCGCCATGGAAGTCGGTGTGTATGTGTGGGTGTGTACGTGTGACGTGTATGTGTGCACTAACACACGTTGATCCAGAATCCGCCTTGTTTACCTACTGCGGTGGAAAGAATTACACAGCTTCGTTTGATTTTCCACATCTGATCAAACGTCTTTTAAGTACACTGCGATCACACAAATTACTGTACTGTGATGGTCAAGTAATCGCAGCTTACGAAGACTTTGTCAAAACATGGCGATATGATACGTGCAGTATGACCTCGCGTTTGCTCTCTCATCACGGAGGTACATTTGTTTCCATCGTCATTTCAGGCGATGAATGTGAAGAGAGCTTTTCAAATGTTGAGTCGCCGATTTGCAGCTGTGATCACGACCGCAGGAAACGATCTGCATGGGCTTGTCAGTAAAACATGGCAAGCTACCGCATCATTCGCTCTGCGCATGAACGCAGTAATTGATGCATGCAATGGCTATGAGCTTTTATGCCGAAACCCAAATAAAAGGCCACTTTCTCATAGGAGTCCCAAAATTGAGGAACCACTCGAAATATTTGTTGAATGGTCGACTCGATGGACTATTGCTGCTCCAATGAAAAACAGATCAGTTGTCGATGTTTCAAAATCGCTTACCATGAAAAAAGTGCCTTGTCTATGAGGACTTTCACTAACAGTTCGGTCTATTCTTTTAACATATCGAACTATAATAAACAAGTACCCTGGATTAGAACTGGCAGCTGGACTTTGCAACCAAGATTCTGTTGAGCACCTTTTTTCAAAATTTCGCCAACGAGGTGGCCATAATCCAAATCCAACGGCAAGAATGGTCCGCTTGTCCTTGAGACATATTCTTTCCACTGGGTCTATCGGAACGAGTAATGGAAGAAATGCCCCGAAAGCGTGGCACTGATACAACCCAATACAATTGTCGCTCGGGCTTTCGACTCGTCGGATTGCACCCATCTGGATCGTATTGAAAACGACTTCGATGAGGAAGCACTTCAAGTCGAGAATACCATTGAGGCTCTAAGCGCGGAACTCGCTAAAGAGCCCGAAAACATGGAACATACCGAGACGACAAATATACCGAGCTATGAACTTTGCGCGATAAATTACTTTGCCGGGTACATAGCTCACCGTTGCATACGGACGTTTCCGTGCGATTTGTGCCGTTCGAAAATCACCAAGTCATCAATGGATGAAACTTCGTCGAATGAGTTCTATACAGAACTTCGTGAGTATGAACATACTGATGACGGTTCTCCTTCGGTGATGTTTCTGAACCGACCCACTGAAAAGTTCGAGAGCATTGTGAGAGTACAACCCGAATGCCTCCATAATATATTGAAAATACACTGGGCTTTAGAAGGCATGTTGGCCAGTCTTGTAGACGAGATTATCGGCAATACCAATCATTTTTATCCTGACTGGTTTGACGAGTGTCATGAATGCTTTCAGCATAGAGTAGAACTCCTACGCTTTATGGTTAAAGTAAAGGTGTTCTCTAAAACAAAAATAAATAATCGTCAAGCGCGGGCATCCGGGGCAGCTCGTTCTTCGTTGCACAAGCCGAACCGAAAATTAACAATTATTCAAGGACTGTAAATTGACCTGGCGCTCTATGAGTGTTTAAACTCGTGAATCCGCCTGTCTACGTAAGTTTATCTATACTTGAAGTGGTTTCCGGCGTTTGCCCGAGGCTCGATGAGCTGCGAGCTTCTTAAGTTTATTTATATTTGGAGTCGTTTCCGGAATTTGCCCGAGGCTCGATGAGCTGCGAACTTCAATGGGGTGTGATATTGATTGCATTCTCGCGGTGCCCCCTGAACACGTGTTCACCAATCACTTTAACAATAAGTATTCATCATGTTTACACTTGATTAAGCTATTCGCAGCGAAATAGCGAATGCAATTAATTACGATTATTGAACACGGTTAAACAATCAATAATTACGTGTTTCCAGAAATATCTTGAAATTGTATTTTCAGATTCATTATATTTTGCAAAATAATATACCAGCCTTCGAAATTTTTGACGGCAATCGAAATATGTAAAAATAATGAAGCCAGGTACATTATTGCACTGCTAGTCCAAGTCTCTTTTATGTTTGCAAAATAATATCCTGCTATAGCAAGAAAGATTGAAGCATGGTGGAGCTGGACCGTCGACGAAAAATTATAATTTTTCATTATTTAATTATGTTTCAAAAAATTATAATTCGTCTATATAGATTTAGTAGCTGAAAGAATACAAAAACATCGGCGGTTTTACGTGCATGTTTCACATGCGGATGTTTACACATATTTCGCTCGCTCGTATCTCGGAACATTCGAGCAACGTGTACGGGTCTCGAATATATAGACATATGCCATCGTTGCCCGCCTGTCTCATTCGCGGAAAGACCCGATCGGCGTATACGGACCGCCAGATTATATATATTGAAACGGCAGAGCCTTTTCAATAAAGATTTTGTTCAGGGTTCTGGCTCGAAACAAATTTAGGCAGGTAAACCCTCAATGTAAAGGATAAGTAGATTTATTTTCGTCTTGTGTACAATATTTCTCTTATAATCGTGCTTCGCGATTGGTCGTTTAATCGCCTCGTCTCGCCGGTGGCGCCGCCGTCTCCGTGCCGCGGCGTATGTCGATCTCGTTAGCCGCTGGTTCTAGTTCGCCACTCAGCGCGCCGATCGCCGCGCCGCTGTCACGCTACCTCTCCCGAGTTGCCGATCTCGCTGCTCGCTGATAGGCCAGTGCGGCGTAGTTCGCCGCTGAGCGCGCCGATCGCAGCGCCGCTGTCGCCGTGCTGCCACTGAGTCGCCGGTCTCACGCCTCTATTACCGATGATCAGCTGTCAAACTTCGAAGATGGCTGCCGTGATTGCCAGGTTTCGTTCGTGTTCACGATTTTTGTGCGTGTTTTCACCGGGATGCAGTTCACTGGCACCGAATACGCGTGTTTAATCGTGATTCAGTAAGTTATGTGTCGCTGTGATTGTTTTTCGTGCGCGTTCTTCTCCTTTTATCCTGGTGCGTTCTGTGATATTTGCGACGATTCTTCCCCTCTACCAATCTTGCTTGTAGAGATCTCCAGCTTGTCTCCTCTCGTTCGCGCCACTTAACCCTCTTATTCAGAGTGTCCGGTCTTGCCTTCTAGATGCCTGCCTAAGCTCTCCTTAGTTTCGATTGTCGAATGGACAATTTTGCCTCGATTCCTTTCCTCGACCAATCTTCCTTTCTAGAGATCTCCAGCTTGTACCCTCTAGTTTGCGCAACTTAACCCTCTTTTCAGAGTGTCCGGTTTTGCTTTTTGAGTGACCGCCTAAGCTCTCCTTAAGTCCGAATAGCAGAAGTAAGAAAAATTTGCTTGATTTCTCATCTCTTTTACCCCTCTTTATACCCCTGGCCCTTGTGTTTCTCTTGTGAGAACGTTTCCTGTAATTGTCCATCTATGTGTTTCGAGGGAAACTACCCTCTTCTCATTATTATTATTATTTCAGATTCTTCGCTGGAGGGCCGCCATGTCACCCGTTACAATATGTATATACAGGGTGAATTCTGTAAGGTTTCTCAAACGGGATTTTGGTGCAGATGGGATCATTACAAACAAAAGTTGCAAATATACATTGGGGATATTTTTAATAGTTTACGAGATATGAATATTTAAAGTTTATCCAATCAGAGTGAGCCGAGAAGCGTTGGAGCCGCCCACTCTCCGCCCTAGCCGTAGATATAGCACAGTTTAGGCCGTTACATTTGGGATTGCAAAATTCAGAGCAGTCAATTATTATTATTTTATTACGCAGTCATTTTTATTTGTCGGGCATTCACTGCTCTGAATTTTGCCGAGCGCGCCAAATAAAAATAACTGCGTAATAAAATAATATTAATTGACTGCTCTGAATTTTGCGATCCCGGATGTAACGCTCTAAACTGTGCTATATCTACGGCTAGGGCGGAGAGTGGGCGGCTCCAACGCTTCTCGGTGCGCTCTGATTTGATCAACTTTAAATATTCATATCTCGTAAACTATTAAAAATATCCCTAATGTATATTTGCAACTTTTGTTTCTAATGATCCCATCTGCACCAAAATCCCGTTTGAGAAACCTTACGGAATTCACTCTGTATATGTTCTTTGCGCCATATGTACGACTCCGATAGCTGTGCCAACTTCGGGTCATGGGTACAAAAGTACCCACAGTTCGATATTTGGCCGCTCAGATGTCGCCCCGCCAGAACAGCTCTCCAGGTTTCAACTTTTGTCGAGCGTTGCTGATCTCCCCCCTAATCTCTGTGATGACCATTGACATCGATACACTTTTGAAAGCGCTTCACGAAAGAACGCTAAATTTTAAGAAACATTTCGTCACGTACACTCGCGCTTGCAGCAATTATTCTTTCATCCCGGTCGCTGGATAGGACATAGAGGCGCGATCTCCGGATTTTACTCCGTTCGATTTTTTTATGGGGATACGTTAAAGACAAAGTGTATCAGGAGGTGCCGACCACACCTGAAAATATGAGGGAAGGAATAATTGCTGCACGCACGCACGCACGCACGCACACACACACACACCCTGCCTCGTTCTCTCACTCTCACTCATTCACTCTCTGTCAACAAAAAAATTCATAAATTCATCTCGAATTTCTTGCGCACTGGATGATGATCGACGAGGAGGGTGTGGCAAATTACGGATCGCACAAGAATTTTGATGTTCGTTTCGCCAGGAACCATTTTGTAAAATTTGTTTGTTGTTGTCAGATATATCAAATGATCCCGGTGGAGTATACATATTTTCCGACGTATTACTTTTTCTGAGAAAATTGTGGAGTAATATGCAAGTCATCGTTATTATGGTTACCTTTTCTGGGCACAATAAAAATGGTTTTCGGAACACTCCAAATTTTGAAGCCAATATCCCAAACGTATTCTCGACAACTACGCGGGCGCCGGATAATTTTTGATTAAATAGTCTTTTCGGGGAGTGTATTTGGAGAATTCCCGGATAAGGTTTCATAATATAATTTAAGTGCAAATGCACCGTCGCCCAAAAAAACATATGGCAGCGGTACCCTTGAGCCTGGTAATGCTTTCGAGGTTGGTAAATTTAGACAATTTGAACACATTTTTTGTCATAAAAAACTATTCCGAAATACTCCGCCATGACTTATTCTCCCTTGAGTACCTATGTCAGCAAATATAAAATAAAAATTTCTGTCCACCATCGCCAAAAGAACAACACTAAAATTTTTGTTATAATTGAAATATTCAGAACCGGAATGGCAAGGATTTTGAATTTGAATGTGCTTTCCGTCGATTGCCCCGACGGCATGTGGAAACTTTTGGCTAAAGCCTCTTCCAGTTTTTAGCCATTCCTCTGAACACGATGGAATCTGAAATTAAAAAATATTCCATTAAAATATGTTATAGTATTAAAAATCATATAAGTATTAAAAATATTGTTCGGTACTACGGATGGCTCCGTTGAACTCGAGCCGACGCGGGTTGTAAGCCCGTGTCTCAACTATGTTGAACCGCGAATGCCGAACTCCCTTGCGATCAACTAAGATGACGAGGGTATTTGTTTAAGCTAACGACAAGATTTATTCAATACTGATAAAATAACTATATACATGAGATTACACTTGAAATTAAATGAAATTGACGGATGAGACAGTTAAAAATCGAGAAATACGGATAGGGGTTTCACAATACGAGACTCTGTGTAGAGGTTTCTCTGATGAGCAGATTCTCGGAGTGTCTGTTCTCGTAGAAGAGCGAAAACGAACTGACTTCTCGACAAGTCCAAAAAGTTAGCAAGGATGGGTTTGGAGTGGGGTGTAGGGTTACTCATGGAAAATTTTTTTATTCTGATTGGTTATAATTGTACGCTAACGTGGATTGGTGTTTTGGTAAAACTATCAACTATCGACTGCGGGTTTCCCGATGACTCATAAGGCCCTTGGTACGGCTCGGTACCCCCTTTGCTCGCCGAGAGCGGCCGTCATAAAACAATTAAAGGAAATTTTACTTTTTTTGAAATAGGTAATCCTTTTCGTGCTAGTTCGAATGATTGTCGGATTAGGCGAGTTTTTCCGATTCTCATCTGTTTTGCAAATGTTTCAGTTTTTGAGACGAATGAGTTTACGACGTATTTTAATATTTTTTACTGAGCTCGGGGAAACCCGGTTTACAATACCTATCTCTATGAATGTTCTTTCCGCGACGGAACAATATGTTTCATACTTGTTTTCCTAAATGGAAAATCTTTTTTATGAATATGACGAAGACGATACGAGCTTATCACCGATTGAAGTTAATACACCATATATGAAGCCGATACCAACTAAACGTCGGCAAACAAACAAACCACAATTGGATAACGCGGCGACATCCCTAAAAGAAGCTATCTGCAAACTTGGTGGCACATTTGCAGAAAAAGAACCCCCGAGTGAAAATTGTGATCACAAAGCCAAAATAATAGCGAATAAATTAAGAAAGCTCCCTGAAGAAGAACAAGCCGAAATTATGTACGAAAAAGATGGCATATTTCTACGCCGGCAATCCATTCGTTTAAATTCCTCATACACCACCATTCCCTCTACATCGTCAAGTTCCATACATTCAAATGATAATTTTAATAGACCACATTCTTCACAAAGTTCACACGCAAAATCGATTTCTGAAACACCAGACAGACAAGTATCACAAAGAATCCTGTTCAAAAATATAAGTACAACTACACGTAGCTTAAACAAGAAACCAAATATTATAATAAGATCAAACGAAATCATTAAACCTTCACCAGAACAATCTTGTCTCAAAAAGAATACTGGCCGCCCTGCAACAAGTTCTGTTCCCATAGAATTATCTGATGATGAGGGCGAACAATATCCTCAATCGAAAAAAGTAAGAAATTTGATAGCCGAGGCATTCAATAGTGCCTAATAAACATTATTGTTGCGTGGGTTAAGAGGCAGTGTTACTGGCGACGTACGCTTCGAAATTTCGATCAGTAGTCCTGCGAGCACTAAACAATCAATCAGCTTAAAAACTGGCAGGTACACAGAGAATTATGGCAAAATTGGGCTCTTGGTATTTTTTTATCGAAATATTTTAAAAAAATTGCAGTTTTACTTATCATTGGAGAAATGAAAGAATTTTGTATGGGTGCACGGATCGAATCGTAATGTCTATGGCAAGAGCCGAACTGCAATTAAAAAACACACATTTTGAGCTTTATTCCATTTGATTTTATGCAGAAATGAATGAGAATTGACGAATCAAAAATGTTGACAAGAAGATAACGACAACGGCTAGAAAATTGTACCGACATATAAAAAAAAAGTGTACCAAAATTCCGCGTGAGTGCGCTGTCGAAATTTTCTCACGAGACTCGTACGATAACAGACGAAGGCGAAGCCATATGCCGGAAAGCATTGCCGCTATATATTTATATATGTTAGACCGCGAGGCCTAGCCTCCTCCGTCGTCGTCAACTGTCAGCCGGCCTGCTACCGCTACGCCTCGTGCATGTATACATATATACACCACGAGTGCGATACCGCGCGCTACACATTAGCCCTACGTCAGGCGGACCTAGATGCTATATAAGAACGGCTATGTGTACGGCTCTCGTGGCTGTTCGTCGCCGGCGACGGCGCGGGCCTCGTGAAATAAAGTCTCGTACCCTGTTTTATCGACAATGCGAATTGCCAATGATGCTCGTACATTTTTGCACCGAATGAAATGAAATAAACGGCAAAAAGTGCGTATTTTCATTGCGCCTTAGCTGTCTATTCATAAGCTATGAAAAACTCCATGCAAGTATCGGGAATATACATGTTTTATATATATGTGTAGATAATATATATATATTTTGCGATGGTTATAACGAAAAGTGGGATTTCTTTTTCGAAATTTTCTGGAAAAATACCAAGACCCCAATTCGGCTACTATTCTCTATGTCGTGTAAAAATTTCAACACGATCGGTTGCTCAGAGCGCGCTTGAGAACGTTTTGAAAATAGGCTTGCGTTCCTCGATGACGGCGAGCGTGAACACACACGTATAGCCGCAGAGCGCGCTACACATTAGCCCTACGTCAGGCGGACCTAGATGCTATATAAGAACGGCTATGTGTGCAGCTCTGGTGGCTGTTTCGTCGCCGGCGACCGCGCTGATCTCGTGAAATGAAGACTCGTACCCTGTCTTACCGACGAAGCAAATCGCAAACGATATTCCTATCTTTCCGTCGAATGAAATGAAATAAAACGAAAAATTTATGTATTTCTATTGAGCTACAGCGGTATATTCAACAGCTATGAAACAGCCGATGCAACTATCTGGAATATACATCTTTCGTATATATGTACATAGTATACCTATATATATTTTCATGGTAATTACAAAAAGTGCGGTTTGTTTTTAGAAATTTTCAGAACAAATATCAAGATCCCATTTCAGCTATTGTTCTCAATGTATTGTCCAAATTTCAACTCGATCGGTTGCTTACAGCACCCTTGAACACATTTTTCGTTTTTGAATCGTAGCTTTACGTTTCTGGATAGAGTGAGCGTATACATAGGCATATGTATATACGATATGTATATAGACGTATAGCTGCAGCGTGCGCTTGTTACGTACTGGCCGACATTAGAGGCCCAGTCAATTTTCAAAATTCAGTCATGACCAAACGTCGGTTGCATATGTCCTCTAGTCGGTAAAAGGGCGCTCTGCGTAGTTACCCCTAGTACCGACATACCAGATAGTTCTGTCTGATAAGTAAATAGTATGACTTATCTCAATACAAGAGACGGTAGAGAAAACCCAGCCTATCACAAGAACTTTCCGACCCTCTCCTAAAGGAAAACCCAAACTCCACTGTGACGGGATGTCCGGCGGTGATTGAAATAAATGATATGGCTTGTCTTTGCGATGAAGGTTTATATTTTATTGAGGATAGAAAGAGGTTTTGATGCTGAGGAAGTCGGAGGAGAACTGATTTGGTTAAGAGGAAGGTGATGATGAAAGGGTTGAGAGAAAGAGTTTTGAAGTGGAGGGGATAGGTGATAAGGGACCGTGAGACTGTGGAGTCAGCAAGTTAGGGGTTAGCGGGAAAAGAGATTAGGGATAGATGAGAGTGGTGAGAAAGGAATGTGGGACCGTTACACTCCCCTTCTCACAAAAAGAGCGGATGCTCCTGCATCTGATTTACAAAATTTGTTGGTCATGTGATTCTATATAACAAAAAAAAAAAAAAAAAAAAATTTTGTTTACAATAAAAAAAAATTAGTTTGTGTGTGATTCTATATAAAAAGTGTTTTGACTGGTTTGTGGTATTTGTGTGTATGTGTTTGTGTTTCTTTTCCTGCTTCCTATTGGTGGTTCTTGCTGGTTTTCGTAGTGGCTTGTAGAGGTTGTTGCTTGTCCTGTAATTTATAAAGACGGGTTACTCTTGGTGTTAGTGGGTGGTGGTGTGTTATGGTGAGGTGGGTAAGGTTGTGTGGTTGTATTGTATGTTTAAGTGTGTATAAATTGGTGGTTGTTTCCTGTTTTCCTTTTATTTTATTTTCTTGGTTATTTGGTCCGAATTATATATTTGTGTTTGGTCCAAGTTATATTTTGTATTTGGTCCTGATTATATATATATTATTTGTCCTGGTTATATGTTCATGTTTTGGTCCAAGTTATATTTTGTGTCTAGTCCTGGTTTTCTTTTATTATTTTTTTTTATCCTGCTGGAGCTGCTGTAACATTCTAAATCTTTTATTAGCTTGTTGATTAGTAGAAGAGGAATGTTACTTGGGATGTGTTGGTTGGTTTTGTGGGTGTTTTGGTTTGTTGGGTCAAATGAATAAAGTTTGAGGCGTAGTTAGAAGTTTTATTGTAGCAGAAAAGGTAAAATAGGGAAGTTATAAGCATATGTAGATAATTATATAGGTAGGAATAAACAAAACGAGTATAGTGTATATGGTTATAAATGCGTATAATTAAAGTATAATGATAGTAATGATAAGAATGTGTATAAGTAGATATGATTATATGTGTATGGTTAAGTATATGGTTAAATATGTGTGATTAAGTATATGATTAAGTATGTAGGTTGCTTATGTTAAGTATGTGTATAATTATATAATTAGATTATGTGGTTAAGTATAATAATGATAAGAATGTGTATAAGTAGATATGATTATATGTGTATGGTTAAGTATATGGTTAAGTATGCAGTTTGGTTATGTTCGTCCTGTTTCATAGGTGGAATCTTTTGAAAAGTTCGTTTCCTATTGTGTCGTATGCCTGTTTTAGTTCTTCTGACGTCATGAGTGGTACGTTTGTCAACGGTAATGTCGCTGTTAATGCGTTTGATGTTGTCGTGGTACTGTCAGAGCTATTGTTGCTTGTCTCGTCTACGTCCCATATTATTGGTTCGTGTTTAAATATTTTTATTGGTGGTGAATCAATTGCTCGGTCGAGTTTCGGTAGTGTCGCTGTTGATGTGGTTGACGTCGTCATAGTACTGTCAGAGTTACTGTTGCTCGTCTCGTCTAGATCCCATACTATCGGTTCGTGTTTGGGTTTTTTTATTAGTGGTGGATCAATCGTTCCGTCGAGTCTGGGTAATGTCGGGTCATCTGTACTTTTTCGTTTTCGTGACGTTGTCTGATAGTCTGTCGTGGTGTTGCTTGTGCTCGGTGCGTTCTTTGTTGTGTGTATAATTGGTGTTAATCCTGGTTTGTTTGTGTGTGTTATTGTTGTCGTTGTTGTTGTTGTGGTTGATTTGTACTTGTCTTTCTGCTGTTTCATCACATATGAGGAGCAAGCTATTATATGCGCGACTAAACGTTTGGGCGGAAGAACGCCGTGGCAGAGGGGACAATGCATATGTTGCTTTTTTGTTTTCGTTGCCACCGCCGCCAGGTTTCCTAGGCAGTCCTTTATGTGCCTGCTCACGGTGTCTTTCGAAATTGCTGCTTGGCATATCGGGCATCCATTTGGTGTGTCCATGATTAGCAGTAGTTTTAGTTGCTAGAGGTAATGGGGAATACCGTTGTCGGTAATTGGTGCGGGTGCGATTATATGCATGCTGTTAGGTATGTGAGCGATTAGTACGCATAAGGCTCGTCCAGGTAGAACTCATAGTCGTGTATCTTGATTATAATATGATGTGGTCTGGACTTGTGTGCCTTTCATTTCTAGAGGTGTGGTTGCTATAATTGTTATGTTTTCGTTGCGATTTCTTGGAGTAGGGTGGTTATTACTTCCGTTATTCGTTGTTGGCTCGATATAATTTACGTTTCTTCGTGTTTTCCTTTGGTTTCCTACGCAGGAAATTACTTTGAGTATTCCCGAGATTTTCCCAAATAGAGAAAATTTCCAGCAAATTCCTGTTATTGTGAGAACTGATATGATGGATATTCCTGAATATTTGAATATTGATTCTACTGATTTTAGTTGATTGTTCATGTATTGTAGTTTGGTGATTTCTTTGGCTTTGGCCATGACTGTTTTCAGTGCTATCTCATTTTTTGCTAAGTCATTATTTATTGAGTCTGATTCTAGGGAGTATATGAATTTCTCTGTTTCTAGGAGGATTGCGGTGATGTTTAGTAAGTGTTCGTCGTTCTGGATGGATTTTTCTATTATTTTTGTCATGTTGAGTACTAGGGTAGAGGAGAAATTTGTTTGGGTTGCTGATGTTATGTCGATGGACGGTGTTAGTTGAGTCGTACGGGTTTTCGCTTGACATGGTGGAATGATGTTTAAGATGCCGGTGCTTTCTATTGTATAAATAGATGACTGATGGTTATCGCAGTTGACGTAGAGGTTTTCCGATTTTGGTGCTGCGAAAAGCCATGCGTTTGTATCTGGGATTCTGGCCCAATAGGTCTGATGAAGTATTTTCAGCCGAATGTCGCACATTTCTAAACTTCTGAATTGTGGGTTTGATAAGAGTTGAGTTTCGCATTGACTGTTTTCATCTATCTGTTGGACTGGGTTGACCTGGTCGCACACATAGTACGACATCGTGATTTTACAATTTGCTAAAGTTTCTAGATTAAAGTATTTTTCATAGTTTTCTGAGATTGCTGTGTAACTAAAAGCCGGTTTGATGAAAGCAAAACGTGAATTATTGGTTAATGTTGATTGACGAATGGGGGTTGAAAAGTGGCGGTATAGTTTATACTGCGTTAGGTCTAACAGTGGAACTTTGCATATATAAATTAGTCTTCCTTCTGCGTAAAATATTGTGAGATCCGATATAGCAATGAGGTTCGGCATGTACTTAATGTCTAATGGTACAGGGAATTCGGTATTTGATATTGATTTTTGTATTGTTTGTGCGCTTGATAAAATTTGTCTCGTGGTAAGTATTTGAGGGTGAATCTGACCGGTTCTTGCAAAAAGAATTGCAT
Source organism: Netelia inedita (assembly GCA_964017225.1). Lineage (NCBI taxonomy): Eukaryota > Metazoa > Arthropoda > Insecta > Hymenoptera > Ichneumonidae > Netelia > Netelia inedita. The sequence goes on from OZ024922.1 coordinate 22,855,174, forward strand.
TCATAAGTGTGTCTGTATCGAGTTCTAATTCTATTAGATCTTCGTCTGTTTGGGTGACATATTTTATGGCTACTTGATTATATCTAAGAAGATCTGTTTCGTTTTTTAGGTTTATTATTACATGGTTGATTTGTTCCATGTTGTTTGCTACCATTTTTGCGATGTTTTTTATGTGTTTTTGGTCGAGATCAAATTTTGATTTCAGGATATGTGTTTGATTTTTAACAATTTCTGCTAATTCTAGTGAATTGTTTGCCAGCATATTAAGCTCATTGTAGATTCTTTCGCCATCTTCTGAGTCTAGAGTTCCATATAGTGTTTTCTGTATTTTTCCTGCGAAATTTAAGAGTCCTCTTTTTTCTCTATGGCTATTGCTATCGTTTCTAGTATATGGTATGAGTTCTTGTAGAATTGTTTCTGTTTTGTGGATTGTTTTCAATCGAGATTCTATTATCTGTAGTTGGGCACTGATTAAGCAGTGTGGGGTAATCATGTCGCAATATCTTTGAATTGCGAATAAGTTGCGGGAAAGTTGCTCCCGTCGTGTTGTGAGTCCATTTGTGTTGACGCCGGTGATGAGGGTCCATGTTGTGTGATATGAGCGTAGTATGCCGTGGTCTTCAGAGTATAGTCCGGGATTTTGTGCGAGTTGTGTAATTTTTATTAAGGGGTTGCCGCTTGAGGCGTGTGCGTGGCATCTGTAACATGTGCCATTTTTATTTTGTCTATGTGTACTATTTTTGTTTTGCCGTCTTTCATTTCTAGCTTAACATTATGTTTATCTAATATTTCTAGGATTTTAAATGGTCCAACATAATGGGGGTCAAATTTTCCTTTTCGTGGTTCCTTTATGAGGAATACTAGTTGTCCTTTTTCGAATTTTGGTTCTGTGATTCTTTTATCGTAATATCGTTTTGGTCGTTCTTTAAATTTGATTTGTTTTTCCCATGCTGTTTGTCGTGTCTTTTTTAAATTGTTCGTGAGGTTTGTCATGTAGTCGTCGTATGTTATTGTTGTTTCTGGAGGTGGAAATTCGGAAGGTGTACGGGCAGTTCTTCCGAAGACAAGTTCGTATGGTGTGAATCCGCTGCTTTCGTGTGTACTTGTGTTATGGGAGAATGTTGCAAGTGTAAGGAGTTCATCCCAATCGCGGTTGTCGTCGATGAAATGTTTTAGGAATTCGGCAAGGCTGTGATGGTAACGTTCTATTGCGCCATTTGACTGAGGATGGTATGCTGATGTTTTGTACTGTCGAATTTGAAAGAGTTCAGCGAATTGTTTGAATGTGTCAGACATAAAATTTCTTCCTTGATCGGATAGTATTGCTCGAGGAGCACCGAATGTTGTTATAAGAGCTGTGGTAAGTGCTTTGGCGATATCCGTTGAAGTTTGTTGTTTTAAAGGAATTGCTATGGCGAATTTGCTGAAAAGGTCCAAGATGGTCAGAATATATTCGTGTCCTTGTGTGGTTTTTGGTAAGGGTCCTACGATATCGATTGCGACTTTGTCGAATGGTTCTGCTGGAGAGTCGGTGATGATCATGGGTGCTTTATCTTTCACTCGTACCAGTTTGTTCTTTTGGCAATCGAAGCAATGTTTGATGAATTCTCGAATGTCGTTCTTTAGGCCTTTCCAGTAATATTGTGATAGGATACGGTTATATGTTTTTGATATTCCATTATGTCCACCAATCGCTGAATTATGAAATTCCTGGATGATGTTTTTCCTGTTCCGCTGTGGTGGTACTGATAATAAACCATGGCAAAGTGTGATGGTTGTCTGCGAGTTCGCTGACTTTGCTCGTACGAATGATTTGATGTCTGTCCAAATGAATGGATTTAGGATTTTGGGGTCCTTGGAGATTGTGCAAGTTTTTAGCTGTAATTTATTGAATACCTCGAATAGTGTTTCTAAGCAGTTTCGTACTTCCATGATGGTTAGTGAATCTGTTGTTTTTCGTTTGCAGATTATTGCGAAATAGCAGGTGATTCCTCGGCGAGTAATTAGAATGTCACCAACTTTGGGATTACAGTCCAGAAGTGATTGTTGGTTGATTCTGCCTTTTTCTTGTAAAATTTCTGGAATCATGGTGTTTATTGCACAGTCAGTTGATAGGAAGTATGCAATATTATCTTTTTGTGCTAGGATGTTCTTTTGTGTGATGATAACTTTGTTTTCGTTTGTTATATCTTCCGTTATTTCTGCGGTTCTTGTTGCGGGACGAGATTCTTTATGTGTCATTCTTTTCCTATAGTACTGCGATGGTACGAATGGTGTATCACTATCTGCTTCTGTTATATTGTTTTCACTTGAGGTGTTCTTGCCTGCTGATGGGTTTGATGGATTGTTCGTTGATTTTCGCTGTGGAGTAGTTTGTCTGGTGATTCGTTCAACATTTCCGGGTGGAGATCGAAATGTTGGCTCGATGGTTGCTTGTGTGTTGTGCAACTGTGGTACTTCTACTGGAAGGTTGATGTTTTTTCCGATGTTTCTTTCAGAAGAGAAGTTTGCGTTGTCGTTGTTATTTTCTGGTGACTTTGCTAGTGAATCAAAGTATTCGGGCGTCATTTCCGGTGAGTATGGGCCTATGTTGGTGGTAATTTTTGACTTCTTTGTGGACATTCGTAGTAGTGATGGTGATCTGAAGTTCGGCTGCACCTGCGGTTGTGCATTTCGTTGAACATCTTGTGTTTCTGTTGGATTTGTTGGTGATCGGAAATTTGGTTCCGCGACTGATGTATCCGTTTCCTTGTCAGCGGTCGCTTCTCCGATGTGCGTCGCTGATTCTGAGTCCTGTTGATCCTTGTCATAGTCCTTGAGCGTTGCCTGTTCATCTATTTGGTTTCCCGATTTGCGTTGCATTTCCCGTTTTTGTGGATATGTTTGATTTGCGTCTGTTTGCTGGGCTCGTTGGCCTCTGTGCTTATTTGCGCTTTCGTCTTTATTTTCTCCATTTTTATTGGGATTAATATCTGCAAATCGTTGATTCCTTTCGTTTAATTCGTCGACTTTTTCTTTGCCTTTGTTTTCTTCGTTTTCTTCCTTTTGGTTTTTTGTTGGTGTGTATTTTTCCGTTGTAGTTTCATTTCGTGTCCTTGGTCGTTTGCGCTTGTTTGTCGTATTGAATTCCTTTGCCGTATTATTCCTTGTACGTTTCCTGGTCGTTATATTTTTTGTGAGTTCCTCCTCCGTTGCTTCTGTCTCTGTGATGACGTCTTCGCTATTTTCTTCTATATTTGTTTCCTCTTCTGTTTGTGGGGATTCATCGTCGATTTTTGGATCTGATTTAGGTTGTGTGTTGTTTCCGTGTTCGCTTTCACTTTCTGTTTTTTGTTCGTTTTGTTGTTTCTTTTTGGGTGTTGGGTTGCCTGATTCTTCGTCTGAGTCAGAGCGTTGTCGTGTATTTGGTTGGTGTGAATGTTTTGGTCTTTTTGGGACGTGTTCTTCCTTTGAAGAACTGTCTCTCTGTCTGATAGGCATGACAGCAATGGGGTTTCTAGATAGTGCGTCTGCGACGTGGTTTGAATTTCCCGGTTGATGTTGTATTTTGAAATCGTAATCGTTGAGGGTTATTTGCCAGCGCTGAAGCTGCTGTGGCAAGTCGGATTTGGTGTTTAGATATGTCAAAGCTCTATTATCGGTGATCAGTGTAAATTGTCTGCCGTATAAATACGGGCGAAAATGTTCTACTGCGTAAACAACGGCTAGAAGTTCTTTTCTCATTGTATCGTACGCTTGTTGTGGCTTCGAGGGTGTTTTTGAGTAAAATGCTACGGGGTGATCGAATTTATTATGTTTCTGACTTAAGACTGCGCCTATTGCGTAGTCTGATGCGTCTGTAGTGAGCGTGAATGGTTTATCGAAATCGGGATAACGCAAAATTGGACGTTTTATAATTTTGTTTTTGAGTAGTTCGAATGCTTTTTGGCACTCGTCTGTCCACTGAAATGTTACTTCTTTTTTCAGTTGTTTTGTTAGTGGAGATGCGATTTTTGCAAAATTTTTTATGAATCGTCTGTAATAACCTGCGAGTGCTGTAAATCGTTTGATTCCCTTTTTGCTAGTTGGTGTTGTGAATTCTGTTATGGATTTTACTATTGTATTATTGGGTTTTACGCCTTCTTCCGTGATTGTATGTCCCAAATATGTAACCTCTGTTCGCAAGAATTGACATTTGTCGGTTTGCAAAGTTAGGCCTGCTTCGGTTAAGCGTTTCGCTAACCGCCGAAATTTTGTCGCATGTTCCTGCAGAGTATTAGCATAAATGACGATGTCATCCAGGTATACGAACAGGTCGTTACCCTGAAGTCCTCATAATACGACATCCATCAATCGTTGGAATGTTGCAGGAGCATTTTTCAACCCAAATGGCATACGGTTGAACTCGAAATGTCCGTTTGCCGTTGAAAATGCGGTTTTTTGTTTGTGTTCAGGGTCCATTTCGATTTGATGGAAGCCAGATGCTAAGTCAAAAATGGAGAAATATCGGGCTTTTCCCAATTGCTCCAGAATATCTATGATACTCGGTAATGGGTACGCGTCGGATATTGTTTCCGCGTTCAATTTACGAAAGTCGATAACCATTCGCCATCTCTTTTTGCCCTGTGAGTCTGCCTTTTTTGGTACGACCCAAACTGGTGAGTTATAGGGGGAGAGGGAAGGTTGGATGATGTTTTTCTCCAGTAAATTATTGACCTGCGTCTGAATTTCTTTTTTGTGTACGGGTGGGAATCGGTACTGCTTTGTGTTAATAGGCTTGTTGTCTGTCGTGGGAATTTTGTGTTGTGTTATTGTCGTGTGACCAAGTTCGTCGTTTGGTAGTAAAAAGAGTTTTGGATATTCAGAGACTAGTTGTAAAATGTGTTCTTTTTCTTCGTTATTCAGGTGATCTAAATGGAGTAATGATTTGAGACGTTGTAGTCGTTCGTCGTTATTTTCGGATACGTTTGCTGTATAAATTGATGCGTTATTGTTTTGCGAATTTTTGTAAAGATCGGTTTCGAGTTTGAATGGTGTTTCTGAAATGATCTCGATCGGTTGCAATTCTACAGTAGGAATTTCCAATTCTATTGATTTTGGTTGACGGTTGATTACTTGTAAGTATGCAATTCCGTTGTTGTTTTTTACTAATGCGCCGCCGTAACGTATGTCTTCTTTGGTTTTATATGGTGGGACGTATCCTTCTGAGATCTCGTTATTTTTTATTCTGATATGCATTATTGTTTTTGATTTCGGGGGGATTGTGATATATTCCGGTTCAAAAAATGGTATAGTATGACCATGGAAGGTTATGCATCTTTGTGTATATAGTATGTCGGCTGGGATCTGTTTGAAAAATGCGTCGCCAAGTATCGCGTTTTCCTGGATTGGAAATGCGTCGGTGACAATATGAAATTCTGCTTTTGCTGATTTAATTTGGATTGAGCATTTGCCTCGAGTGTATGTTTTACCGTCAGTTATACCTGTCAGTTCGTAAAATTCCCGTGTGTCGATTTCAGTTGCGTGATTGAGTGCGCTTCGTTTTATCAAGTTTATTTGTGAACCTGTATCAATTAATAATTTCGTTTCTCTGTGCATAAAATCAGGTGAGTTTAATGCAATTGAGGGAGATTTATGATTTTTTGAAATTCCCAATTTGAGCGTTGCTTCTCTGAATTTAATTCCAATTTCTTTTAGTTGTTCGCGATTGAATGTCTTTAGTGCTCTGATAATGAGTCCCGTGTCGCACTTTTCCGCGAGACGTTGTCTTAGTTTTTTAAGTCGACTTTCTCGAAAAGTGTATCAATGTGTTCTGTGCTGTTTGTTCTTGATTTTGTCGGGGTGTTTCTACCGGATGAATTATTTTGAGATTTTCGTTGCTCGGTATTTGAGTCTGTGTTAGGTCGTTCTCGATGTTCGTCTTGGTGTCTTTCGCGTGAATTGTTTCGGGAGTTATTTCGGTATCTATCGTTTGAGTGATTTCTGTATCTGCTGTTCGGGTGGTCTCTATATCTGTTGTTTGAATAACTTCTGTGTCTATCGTTCGAGTTATCTCTGTATCTGTCGTTTGAATAATTTCGGTATCCGTCGTTCGAGTGTCTGTCGTTTGAATATCTGTTGTTTGAATATCTGTCGTTAGAACGGTTTCTCGAATGATTCCTATAATCTCTGTATCTGTCGTTTGAGTTGTTTCTGTATTGGCTTCTAGAATTTCTAGTTTTGTTTTGAGTGTATCTGTCTCGTGAATTATTTCGGTATCTGTCGGATGTTTCTTGTGAGCGCCAAGAGTTTTTACCTTCGCGCATGTGTTTTATTGTGAAGCAGTCTTTTGTGTCATGTGAGTGTGATTGGTGAAGTTCGCAAAATTTTCCTGGGTTTGTGTATTCTGTAAAATGGACTTTTGCGGTGTTTCTGATATCGAGTATTCCGCGCATTCGCTTTTGTTTCTCGATTTCGTATTCTATTGTTTGAGCTCGATCTATAATGTTATCGAATGTCTCTGCATTATGGAGAATCAAATGGGAACCTATTGCGGGTATTAGTCCTCTGACGTAAGCTCTTTTTGCCCTAGCTGTTACTTCGTCGATTCGTGCGTCTAGAAATGTTCTCTGTGCGGCTGTATTGTATACATCTGATAGTTTGTCTATTATGTTATTTAGGATATCGCGCGTTCTCGCTGCGTATTCCATGACTGTTTCGTCGTAATTTTGTGGGGTTGATTCTATTTCATTTTCTAAGTCGGCTAAATCTTTATTTTTGCTAAATGCTTTTTTTAATGTTTTTAAAAGTAATTCGAGGGAATTTGGAGGGTTTGCGTCGATGACTGAATGTGCGATACCGTTCAGTTTGAGTGGGATCATTTTTAGTAATTTTGTTCGTTCGCCATCTGAAAGGCATTCGTTGATGCGTTTAAGTATTTTGGCATAATCTTCGATTTTTATATTTTTTCCGTCGTATATGGGGACGACTTTGAACGCGTCTCTAAATGTGAATGTGTTGTTATGTTCGGCCATTGTAATTTGGTGTTCAGTGTTTTGGCGGAAATATAGGGGTCGTCTATTTGTTCTACGGGGTGGTCTGGTCGGTGGATCCGATATTACAGCGCGATAAAATGACATAGAAACATGTTTTTAGAGAATTGTGTAAATTTGCGATAAATGTGTATTTGTTCGTTTATCATTATTTTCGTTAATTTATTTTATTTTAGTTTTATTATTATTATTATTGATAATAGTTTTCCCAAATCATATTTGAAGGGTTTTATTTTTACAAATTATGTCCGGAAAGTGAATTTAATTGTTTCCCTAAATTTTTTTTTTTTTTTTTTTTTTTTTTTAAATGGGGGATGGAAAGAAGAAAAAAAAATGTTACGTTCTGTGTGCAATTGTTAATGTGTGTGTGTGATAATCACTTCCACCGTAGACGAAATTGCGATTCTCAAAGTTAACATGCAAAAGATTGTTGAGTGGAGTGTACTTACAGTGCCAGCAGAGCGATGGTGAGCGTAAGCATCAGCTGTTCGCCTATTGCCTTGGTGCGCTGTGGTGGTGACTCACGCGTAGCGGCTGAGATGTTGGTGTGGCTGTGGTCGTGTCGTGTGTGTGTCGGTCTCTCGTTGCTTCGTTGTGTGTGCGATATGCGTGCCTCTCGGTGGTCGTTGTTCCTTTCTTCTTTTGCTGCTTCGTTTCCGTGTGCGTTGTGTAGTGTAGGCTGTGTTATGTGATTTTCCTCTGATGTGTTTCTCCTTTTTTTTTCACTGTGTGTTAATTTATTTTTTGATGTCTTCGTTGTGTCGTTTGTGTAATTCGTTTTTATTGAAAAAAAAAATTTTTTTGTTTTTTTTTCGATTCGCGTCGGTCGAATCCGACTTCTGACACCATGTGACGGGATGTCCGGCGGTGATTGAAATAAATGATATGGCTTGTCTTTGCGATGAAGGTTTATATTTTATTGAGGATAGAAAGAGGTTTTGATGCTGAGGAAGTCGGAGGAGAACTGATTTGGTTAAGAGGAAGGTGATGATGAAAGGGTTGAGAGAAAGAGTTTTGAAGTGGAGGGGATAGGTGATAAGGGACCGTGAGACTGTGGAGTCAGCAAGTTAGGGGTTAGCGGGAAAAGAGATTAGGGATAGATGAGAGTGGTGAGAAAGGAATGTGGGACCGTTACACCACCCTGAACCAAACTCCACCCTAAACAAAAATCCCTTCCACCAAAAAGTCAGAGCTGATATAAAAAGACACGCTCTGACCCAAAAGCCCTCTCTCTTAGATAGATACCCACTTACAGTCACTCTTAGACTCCGTCTATCGACACATATTGACTACGTCTTTTTAGACTCATAGACAATTATTACACAACTCGAGTTCTCTCAGTCCTCAGTTAGAACAGTTTCTGTAAAACGTCTTGCACTACGTTCAGTTAAGTTAATCCGACACAAACTAAGAGTTACACAATAATCTTGAATCAACTTGAATAAACTCAATTGTTAACTGTTATTCATCGTGTTGTTCTCTTCAACTGCGCATAGCAGGGGTCGAATTTCATAAAGAATCTTCGAATCTCCGAATTTCCGAATTTCCGCTCAGTAGTTAAGCAATGCGGGTTCTGGACCAACGCGTGTTAGTGCACACGTACACGGCACACGTACACACCCACACATACACACCGGGTTCCAAGGCGAGGGGGGGGGGGCATAACGAATATTCCATATCGTCATGGGGGGGGGGGGCATCTCGAATATTCCACGACACCATGGGGGCGAGGGGGGGGGGCATCTCGAATATTCCACGACACCATAGAGGCGAGGGGGGGGGGGCATCAGGCGTGAGGTATGAGTTACCCCATATTTCTTAGTTGGATTGTTTATTTAAAGTGTCTGATAAATTTTCTTTGACACCGCCGACTAATATCCGATTTCAACACCAGCAATTGTATTGTTTATTCGATGGCAGAGTGTCGGATAAATAACTTATTCCGCGAAGGACGTAATAAATTAGATAGGGGTGTCACACGATTGACCAACGGATAAATAATTTTTTGATGCGAGGTGTTATCCGATATATTTTGTCGGATAAATATTCTTTGATACCGCCGAGCGGCGGATTTTTTTTCAGAGAACGTAGGGGGTGGGGTTATGGCTATATACCGATGACTGGCATATCAAGACAATTCTCACGATGAGTTCCATAAGCGATGTTTTTTTTTCATCGATAGCTCCGGTGTAGCTGCTCGAACGCTTGGGGGGGGGGGGGGGGGCTCGCGAGCGTCCGATATCTTTTTTAATGTTCGACGTGTTACAACGTGTCGCTGTGACAGCCAGAGCAGTATGGTATCGAAACAATTCTCACGATACGATTAATAAAAATAAATTTTTTTCGGCTATAGTTTCTTTCATGCCTTTGGTGCAGCTCCTCGAACGCTTTGGTGATCTACATGTGTGTGTGCGTATATTGGTGAGGGTCGCGAGTGCTCCATGTACACATTTTTCGGTGGCTCTTGTGATCAGCATAGTACAATGCATCGCTGTTACGCCACACAGTTAGCGCAGTAAGAAATCCTCTAGATGTAAATGAGAATATAGCCCGGGTCAACGTGTGTTAGTATACGCGTATATTTTTCAAAGTGTACCGCGACATATTCTTTGTTGACAAGAGCGAACCGCGAGCGAGCAGTGATAGCTAAGGGTATCGAGTAACACTTCTCGAGGACGTCGTATCATAAACAATGACTACGGCAGTGGTCGAAAACTCACCGTCACCCTTTTCACGAATCTTAGGACGGTCGAGAGCGGCGGTATTACTCGCCCATCAGTCGCATCGAAAAGTTCAACGCGCCCGAGACTTGTGAAAAAAAGTGAAGATTTTGTGAAAAAGTGTCTAACAGTGAGAAGGTATAAAAACGAAAAAAGTATTCAAGTTATCAGTGTAGTGATGAAAATTTTATTAATCTACGTTTTATCTTTAAAAAAATTATAGCAACGTTTACGCGTACGAGAGCCGAGAGAGGGTTAATATAAATTTACAACAACAACAATACAGCATCATGTCTGGACACAACCAGCGCCAACGTGAAATGTGGCGTAAGTTTTTTTCATTATTTCTATTTCTTCTAAAGTAGCCCGTTTCTTGCATGCCGTTTTTTTTTCTCCGCACGAATCATACTTTTCAAAGTGAAACTTCTTATGGGGTAAAAAATTGGCAGATGCGATACACAAGTTACCGCGATGAAAAATCTATATCGAGACTTATGTTCTTTGGTCTCCTCTTTGTGCGGTGCTTCGTATGTCTCCCCACTCCGTTGTCAACCGCTTGCCACTCATAGCTGTGGGAATGGTTCCATACTTAGTATACAGCACAGAGACTGTATAAAAAAATAATCAATCGAATGTACATTAAAGATTATTTTTTAGAAGAAAAAATATTAAAAAAAAAAAAAAAAAAATCTCATCTTTTTAAGGAATACCAACTTTTTTATTTTATTTTTTACGCGCTAAGAATGCAGTATGTTGTATAAGTTTTTTCCAAATAACTCGTTTGGTACTTAACGTTTTTTGATAGAATTTTCTCCATCGAATTTTAAAAAATTAGAAATTATTTTTTGGGACAAAATTTTTTAAAGCATGTTAAATTTTATTTTTGCGATTCACGGATTTTGCATGTGTGTGAGAATATACATGTTTTTTCAATCTACTTAATTTCGATTTTTGATTCATGATTATAATTTTAGTTGTTTAATCTCTGTTACAGGGTATTATGAGATCAAGCCAAGAGTATTCGTTCCTAGGGAATGGATCATCAACCATGAACCGGATCAAATTATCAACGCCATCAATACAACGTTGGCGGTCGTGAATCTAAACCCCATCGGGACACTGGCGGTTATTGATCTAGGAGGGGTATCGGGGGTTCTACACATGGAAGATGATGGGGTTATTTTTATAGAAAAAATATAAGATTGGCGGAGACAAATTTTTTTTATATTTCATATTTTTGGTAGCATATAATTTTTATAATTTATTTTTTCTTTTTTACAAAATATGTAATAATTCTTTTTCTTATATAAGATTGGCTGAGACAAGTTTTTTTACATTTCATATTTTTGGTAGCATATAATTTTTATAATTCATTTTTTCGTTTTTACAAAATATGTAATAATTCTTTTTCTTATATAAGATTGGCGGAAACAAAAAATTTTTTTTATATTTCATATTTTTGGTAGCATATAATTTTTATAATTCATTTTTTCTTTGTTACAGAATATGTAATCATTCTTTTTCTCATATATATGTTTTATTATGAAAAAAAAATAAAAAAATAAAATAAAAAAAAATGTCATAAATATCTGTTTTACACAATTTATTATTTAAAAAAAATCGTGGATAAAATACAATTTTTTTCAGAAAAATCATTAAATTTGAACAAATTCAATATGATTATATACAGTTCCATGCGCGCGCAACGCCAATCCGTTTTCATGAGACGCACGAATCATATCCTTGAACAGATCTTCATTCGCCAGAATCGGTTTGGTCATGCGGGCTGGTAGAAAAACCGTACAAGTTTTTTGCAAATCCATGACGATTCTGTCGCCATACTTGGTTTTTGCAACTCGTATATCGGTTATTGGATACGCCTCCTGAGGTGACAATTCTGACAGCTTTTTGATTGGGAGAAAACCAGTCAACAGACCCACTTTGTTGATTTCGCGTAAATTCATGCTGATCTAAAAAATACATTTTTCCATAAAATTTTATCGTTAATATTCGAAATTATGAGAGCATATAACTCAAGAGACAAACATGTTTAATACGAACCTACAGTTTTTTTCACGATGATGCTTCAAAAGTTATTTCTCCAAATTTGGCTACCAACAATTGAGTTCGTGATCGTGCGATAATTTTTTTTTCACTCGTCGAATATTTTTTGATAATTGCTTAATGTGGATTAACAATTCGCGTCTCTCTCTTCAACGATAATAACTTTGGATGCGATGAGTTTTTGACTGTGCCGCACGAAGACTGATGCAACGACTGATTGGAACAGTCGTGAGCGCGTCTCATTTATACTGAATTAGATCTTCCATCTCATTTTAGTGACTAATTCTTAATTATTATTATTTCTGTATGTGAATGCTGTGAGGGAATAAAGCTGCGACAAGTTGAGACGAGTCGAGGCAAGTCGAGACAAGTCGAGACGTTTCCATTGTGGCGAATCATCGAACATTATTTCAATCGTTTTTTCATCGGTGTATAGGATATTCAAAATACAGCAAACACACATGATATGCATTAAATCTTTTTATTTTCAAGGAAAAAATACACTTAATTCTCGGGGAAGTTTGGGAGAATCCAATTTTTTAGAGCTAGAACATTTTTGTCAGCGCAATTGAACTTTGATAAATACTTGTGATACGAACATTCAGTGCGTGCGCTTTTCAGCAATTTCTGTAACGATGGACACTCGAGATTATCAAGATTGATTGTGAGCTCGGATCGACCATTCAAAAAATTCGCCAACCATTGTCTCTTCTCCGAGCCCTTGATGTAAATTACTCTAGCATCGCGCAAAACGTTTTGGAGAATTCCGTTCACAGAATTATAGGATACAGTACCAAAGTTCCATGGTATGCCGTGATAATGATTTGTCAACCAAGCATTCATACATCTGTATTTAACGGGTAAATCGATCCATACGCACGGCGGCTCGAAGAAAATCGTTGACGGTCTTACATTGCAGTCAGTTAAGGAAATAACAGAAAATTCTTTCAATACAAATTCGTTCGAGGGTCTTTTGAAACCCTGCAAATCAACCACATACTCCATCTCGGATACAACTGATTCTAATAACCCTCGCGTCTGATTTATAACAATCGTTTAATACCCCCTCTACCCCTATGCAAAAAAACTTATATATATATTTATATATATATTAATAATAAAACTAAAAAAAAACAAATCTCTATGGATAAAAGTGTTCTTACACTATTTTTTTAACATTACCACTGATGGGGTTGTACTCGACAATACGATCGTGTAAAATTAAACAGTAAGCCGAGGTTTGAGCAAGAAAGGGATTTACAGATTCGAATTCGAGACGAATATCGACGGGACCTGATTTCAATGATTCATTCTGCTTCGAACAATCGATAACAATTAGCGGCGCGTATTTCAAAAAGTCACTTTTGTTTATGAGCGGTTCGGGCTCTTTCTCGTAATAAGAAGACTGGAAATTTGCATACATTTCGTAGAGCAACGCGTACTGATTACGACTAATGTCGAGATTCAAGTTCCCATAAGGATAACTCTGTGAATTTAAAAAAAGTTTAACATCTCGGACGTGACAATGATCAAAATGACTCGCATTCTTAAGAGCATTATTTTTTCGTGCTGTTTGAAATCCCACGATTACGTATCGGGGTTTTTCCAGTTGAGTAGAAGTTTTTACAACCCAAACGTGTTTCGATGAAGTCGGTAATAGAGGGTACTCGTACAGTTCCCACGTGCGAAAACTTATTGGGATAGGTGTATCTTTGGCTATGTAATTTAGAAGCTGAATTTTACGCTCATCGGAGACCCTGATATACGGTATCATCCATTCAATTTTCGAAAGAGTAATTTTGAATTCTTCCGGTGCAGCATCTCCTTCCGCTCGAGTCTGTATGATGGCGTTGGTGTCGGTGTTTGCTCTTGTCAATATTAGCTCGTGCTTGGCATTGATGATAATTTTGCGATAGTCCTCGGCAAAGCCCAATAACATACTCAGCGGTATCGAGATATCAAAGTAGCCAGAAGCGTCGGTTATTTGCAGCTCCTCCGCACTGGGGGCCCAACCAGCGTTTTCCATTATCGACGTCTGACTAGGATTCTGAGACACGTAATTTTTCATCACGCTCGGGTGACCAACATTTTTACATCGGTCAATCTCAACAGCGTTCAGCTCGTAACGTATCTCCTCGAATAAGTGACAGATGGCATTGGTGACCAACTTTGTGCTCGTGGTGGGAGTTTGTCCATCGGCTCTCGTCAATCTACCGCTAACGTGCAGCGAGCTCTTGCTGGGCAACAGACACAAATCCTGATGCTGCACGGCGATACGAATTTCATCGTTATTATTGAAGGTTGCCGAGGCGAATGGCTGATGTCCGTGTATCTCGTAATGCGCAATGGCATCATCAAACATCACGGGTTTTTGTATTTTTAAGATTTCCGCCATGGTATGAAGCAAGTAATTGTAATACAACAAGAATTTATTTTTATTTTTTTCGAAGTTTCAGACCCAGACTCTTGAGATATCGAATGTTCTGAGGTGTTAGCTCCTTGCGAGGTGCTCGGCGAATGTTTCGTTCGAGGCATGGTCGTTGAAATTTATACCCTTGACCACTCTTTGACTCAAAAACAATTCCCATTTTTTTTAGGATTTTATGTGTAGTCGAATCGTTATTAGCTCGCCACGAAAATTCACCAACTCACCGTCTTGATTGACAATTTTCAACTGTAGATTGTGTATTGATTTAACGGTAACTGGGAGATAAGCGATGTGCGGGGGTATTTCAATAATCTTATACCCCGGTGGCACAGAGGGAAAAAATTCGTGAATCGTATGAACTCGTTGTCCGTTGATGTATGCTCCCGAGGTTATGTTACACTCGACTCGCAAAGAATTTATCTTCAGAATAGTAACAGGTAAATCGGATTTATGGGTAATATCAGCTGGAAGAATGCGTGGTGTGAAACCCAGCAGTCGACCGATAGAATCACTCGGTTCGAAATTTATCTCACGATTGCTTTTAATTTCACTGCACAGAGTATTATTGTTGGGCTTGAGAACGATGGTGATATTACTATCAGAGAGTACTTTTTGCAGATAGCTCTCAATATCCTCAATTTCATAGGACCCAGTCGGTATGGTGACAATCTCCGTACCCACGTAAAATTTGTTATTTGTCTCGTCTATATTGGGGATTGAATTAAAGGTCAGCAGTTCAAGAAGACCCAGAGTATAATGTTTGTGCGGTGTCAATTCGATGGGGGGAAAATAATGAGCTTCGAGTATGGACGATTTACCAGACAATGTCAATGTAAAAGATTCATCCATCGCGTCTAGCACTCGACTGATACCACGATTCGTATACCAGGCCATTTTATAACTCTCTGTTGAGGAACTTGAGACACAGATGTCCGCATACTACTGTATCATAGTCTTGATATTTTTGATAATTGTAATTTACAATGCTACCAACACCGAGGTATTTTATTAAATCGGGTGGTGGTTGAAGATCACCGAAACTATCGAAGTACATTACTTTGTTGTTCTTTTTCGCGTATGCGACCCAATGCGTGCCTGGACCATCTTTATCATCAAGATTGACAATAGCTGATTCGTATTTTCGAGGTCCATCCTCGGGTAGCGCATTTCTCATGTAAACGCCACGAAAATGTGGAATTTTCATGACTCTGGCGAACTTTGATAAATCAGCGTCGGTGAGCGCTCGGTGTGGTAGCCTTAGTCGTTTTTTACATGAAGGCCCATACCGCTTTTGTACGGCTTAAGATAAAGTCCCTTTCCCAACGCGATACTCTCCATTGCCTTGTTGTGACGCTTACTCTCCTCGAGAGCATATTTCGCGGCCTCGGCATCATTCACAGCTTTAGCAATGCCCGCTGCGCCACCAGCGATAGCTCCGGTGGCACTCAATCCCGCGAAAATGGGTATGAGAAAGGGCAAAAAACCCCCAATTTTTGGAGGTACCGGCAAAATACGTGGTGATTGGATGTTTCTCTTGCCACCAGCATTTTTTACAGCTGCACGTGCGCCTGTGAGAGCTGATTTCACTGCGTTCGCGCCGGCAATCATCGACGTTTTCGCTGCTCGGATAATAGTCTTTAACGAGACTTTTTTAACTCGAGGCTCCCTCTTCCTTTTTCTCCTCTCCCCCGCACCCATACCGAGCTTAGTTTTAGCTTTCATCAGATTCGCAATACCCCAAGCTGTAGCTTGTTCACTAAAATTTACGTCTTTTGCAAAAACACGTTTCCAAGCTTTGTCCTCGAGTACTCTGTCAGCCGCGTGTCGGGCGTCGATATCTTCGCGATTTTCAGAATACGCAATATCGTGCTCTTTACAAGCAGCGTCGAGCGCGTTTATCCCCGAATCGCCTCGTTCGAGTCTCTTTTTCAATTTAGTGCCAGGACCACAATAATGATAACCAGGTACATGCAGTTCAATCGGAAGCTTATTGATGAGATTGTTGACGAGCCCTTCTCCGTGCACGATCATTACACGATGAAGAATAGTCGTAGACTGAGAAATTTCGTTTCGAACAGCTTATTTATCGGTATTGTGCTTCCGCGAATTTTCAGAATCGAATTTTATTCAGCAATGTAATCATTCCCATAAAACATACAAACTGATACTAAGATAATCGTTCTCGACATCCCTCATATTTATAAAAGGGTTCACTCGCGTCTCGAGACGACAGTTATTCTCGAGATGAGGTTCCACAACCAATCGATCAAATTGCCAACAAAAAATTTTGATGATCTCGTGCAAGATGGGGCTAGGAGGGGAGGGAGGAGACGTCACGGGGAATTGCTGCCGAGTAGTGTACGGGCGGTATTTTGCGGCCCATCCAATTGCGGAAAGACTAACGCGCTTCTTACCCTCATTACCCATCCGAACGGTTTGAGATTTGAGAATGTCTACGTGTATTCAAAATCTTTGAACCAACCAAAGTACACATTTCTCAAGCGTCTGCTCGAATCTGTCAAAGGGGTGAAATATTTTCCTTTCGCCGATCACGAGCAAGTTATCAAACCCGAGGAGGCTGGATCGAATTCGATCATGATTTTCGATGATATTGCCTGTGAAAAACAAGACAACGTGAGAGCATTTTTCTGCATGGGCCGACATAGAGATGTGGACTGCTTTTACTTGTGTCAAACGTATGCACGTATTCCGAAACATCTCGTGCGCGATAATACTAATCTACTGGTACTCTTTAAGCAGGATGAAATGAATTTGAAACACGTATATGACGACCACGTAAATACCGATATGTCGTATACACAATTCAAAACTTTATGTTCAAAGTGTTGGAACGATGGTAAATATGGGTTCGTGGTAATAGACAAGGATAGAGAATTGAACAAGGGTCGTTACAGAAAGGGATTCGATTGCTTTATAAATTTGTAGTTTTCAACTTTATCGCGCAGTTGTAATTTAGCCTTAAAAGCGTCAATATGCACAGAGCAGAGCTAAATAAGGAGACAAATATTTTGCGTCAAATCGCGAGCGCGAGCGATGCGATTCGTCGAAAGCATAGAATGTTAAAATTGGGGAAAATGACGGCTGAGAGAAAAATGGACGAAGTTTTTAGACCGGTGGTAGTTCCGTTGCAAAAACTAGTCGATCAGTCGTCGTCAGCGATCAAACAAGAATCAACTATCAAGGAAGAGCTGAATGTCGAATCATCTGTGAAAAAAGAGGATGATTATATCGAAGACGAGGATGATAAATTTGAACAAACGTATGAAACGGCTCCCGGAGATATCTCAGACGAGAATATTAGTATTGAAGATAATATTAATGTCGATTTGTCGCAAAATTATTTGAAAATGTTCGACACGCAGGAGAAGAAAGAATTGGATACGTCGTGTGGAGTGCGAAAATTACAGGGGGATCGTTTAATGATCGGGAATTCACCAATTACGTTTGAGCAAAATATTATTCGTGTCAGTGATAAGACTTATGATCAAAGTGAGGGTTTACTGGAATTGATATTTAAAAAATTACCCGATGAATCACTCGTAACGGCAAATGATATGGAAAATTATCGTGAAATCCTCAACTCGACAAACGCTTATAGAAAACATTACATCAGCGAGAACGCAATTCGCGAGGATAAAAGCGCGAAATTCAAAAATATAATTGCACAATTTATCTCCTCGCCGTTGAAAAAATCTGCACCAAAGAGAGCCTCGGAACGATTGGGTAAAGGCTTACCGCGAACCAAAATTGTTAAAAGGAACAGTAGCCTGGACTATGTTTATTGGGACGACCCCAACGAATTAGTCGAAAGGTTAAGACTTCTATTCGCATCCCAATCAGCTGGAAATTTTAATCATTCGAATGAGATCATCTCCATTATCGAGGAACTACGTGAAGCTGGAATCATTTATTAATGCTGGTTAACGAGTATTCGAGCGCAGTCTTATCGCAACAGTCAACATGAGCGTTGATGTATTTGGTCATCATTTGCGAAGGAATGGGAATACTGATACCGGTGGCAGTCGAGGTCCTCCCGGAGAAGGTTTTAAAATCACCGCTGATGGTCAATACGATATGGACAATCGAAGATTGTGTAATTTAGGCGCCCCCACTGGAGAACACGATGCTGTTTCTGTTCGAGTGATGCATGCTGCTATTGAGGAAGAATTTAGACTGATTTACAGCATTACATCGGCCTTGCGAAATAGTATCGATGAATCTGAAACGATGCTTCAAGTCCTCGAATCGAAATTTCAAGAACACGTGAAACACGAGCGAGCGAATGACGAATCAGTACAAGAACTCGTTACACGCGATTCCGAGCTTATTACTCGTTTGGACGAGCAACTGAGATCACACGAATTCAGTGTGACGTACGCTCTACAAAATCTGATAGCGCGGATCGAGACTCTCGAAAAATCAACTTTACGTAATTCATCAATTTTGTCTGATCGTCTTGGACTAATTGCATCGGAGCATGGAAAAACAGACGATAGCGGATGAACTCCATAAGCCAGCACGGAAAAATTATCCACGGCGTCATGTTGATATACGCGGACTAGACGAGACGTGGCAAGCAGATCTCGTTGATATGTCGGCGTACGGGCAGTACAATAATGGCTACAAATACCTACTAACGATTATCGATATTTTTTCAAAGTATGCTTGGGTTGTACCAACGAAAACGAAAAGTGGCAAGGATGTGTCGAGTGCCATGGCGTCGATTCTTAAACTTGGTCGCACCCCCCCAAAAATTGCACGTCGATCGCGGTAAAGAATTTTATAACAGTGATTTCAAGACTCTGCTCCAACGCTACGGAATCACCCTGTACTCTACCTTCAGTAATATGAAAGCATCGATATGCGAACGTTTTAATCGCACGCTGAAGGATAATATGTGGAAAGAATTTACCCTACGCGGCTCGTACAAGTGGATTGATATACTCAAAAATTTAGTCACCAATTACAATAATTCCAAACATCGTACGATAAAGATGAGGCCTCGCGACGTTGCCGCTCGAAATGAAAAAACTATCTTGCTACATGTTTATCGAAAATCAAAAGTTAATAGAACGCGAAAGATAAAATTCAAAATTGGCGATAAAGTACGAATAAGCAAGTACAAGCATGTTTTCGAAAAAGGTTATACACCAAACTGGACAACCGAAATATTCGTCATAAGCA
This sequence comes from Netelia inedita, assembly GCA_964017225.1. Lineage (NCBI taxonomy): Eukaryota > Metazoa > Arthropoda > Insecta > Hymenoptera > Ichneumonidae > Netelia > Netelia inedita. The sequence continues at coordinate 22,874,601 of OZ024922.1, forward strand.
AAATCATAAATACCGATCCTGTAACGTACAAGTTGCGCGATTATCAGGACCAACCGATCGAAGGCGGCTTCTACCAAGAAGAACTCGCACCAGTCAAATATCCAAATACTTACCTTGTGGAGAAAGTCCTTCGGAAACGTGGAAATAAATTGTTTGTAAAATGGTTAGGTTTCGATAATTCTCACAATAGTTGGATAAACAAATCTGATTTGTAAATTTTTTTATTTATATCATAAGTTTTGTAACCAATAAAAAAATAATAAAACGAATTTAAAAATAGTTCTATAATTTATTCTCCTACATGATTAGTAACGAAAGCATATAACATTTATTTACATTATGCGGTAGATCTATTTTTACACTTCTACAATACGTTTTTTTTATAGTTGAATACCCCATGGAAGAGTATCGATCATATTTGAACATATTATCCTTTTGTCGTCATTCCAACTTAGAGCTACTTTTTTCTGTCTCACAGTCTCGACCTTGTGGTTTTTGCTTCGAATTAAATTTTGATTTTTTATTAGAATTTGATGGTGAAAGAGACAATGTTTGTAATCGTCAAACGTTATCGTATTCAACGTAGCTCTCTTTACACCTTTCGCTCGCATTTTAACCGAGTTTTGCACTCTGAAGCTATACATTTTGGCTCTTAATCCAACGAATTCTTGCATAATTTGGCCATTATTTTCATCCTTCATTAGACCTAAAACTTTTTTATTAGCTAGTGGTATACCATACACATTGTTCGGCGAATAATCAGATGTATCGAACTTGTGAATGTCACGTTTCATAATTTCGTATATATCGGGGGTTTCTATGCAATAGAGTAAGCTATCTGTATCGGTGTACATTAGTTTAGCTCGATTGTCAAAATTTTGTTTTATATAATTATAATGAAAGTCGTAGATGTACGTTTTTGCCAAATCAAGAATACAAAAACCTGTGTATATAGGTTTGTTAAATTTAACTTGAGCACGAGTCAATTCGATGATTACAGTGTTCTCGTCGAGTATGGTACAACTATGAAACGTCGGTTTTGCGATAAGAGCTCGAGCTCCGTACCTTCCATCCCATTTTGTGACGAGTCGTACATCACGATGTTTTCTAACATTTTCCATGGTTTTACCGAAAACGGCGTTATTCATGAGTTTATAAAAAATTTTTTGAAAGTCGTTGGTGGATTTTTTTCTCAAGTCGTTATTCAAATCAATATATTTTTGCAGCCAGGGATATTGTCGAAATTTCAGAGTTCTATGAACTTTAACGAGTTTTAGACCCAAATTCATGTATTGCTTCAAATTTTGATAATGCAAGATATATCGATTTTTTGAGTGTAGCGTTGTCATTAATTTTTGTTGTTTACTGCCTGGCGGTACATAAGGTTCCGGTGCCAGAGGTAAGTCTTTATGTAATTCATGTAATTCTTGCGGATATTCTAGGTCGACTTCGAATATGTATCCTATTTCGTTGTCATCAGGAATAGCACACGGATCTATCGAGTCTTCCTCTTCTCCCACCCACTCGAAAGAGCCAGTAGGCAAATATTGACTCATTGCAGCACCATACAAATTATTTACATCAAAATATATGAGATATGTTTCGGGCTTGTTTGGATCGAATTCCGCGCCCATGTAACGATTATTGGCTTTTGCGTATCGATTCGAACACTGCGACAATCCCCCGCGAATGCCTCTCTCTATAAATATTAGCATATCTACGTCCGTCAAGAGCTCGAGCTCGACACCCGTAGATTTTAACGCCGCATCGAACGCTAGCCCGGGTGCGGTGTAATAATGCAATGGATCCAGATCATACGTCATTTTACATTTTTGTCGGAAATTTTCGAAAATGTCCACCAAAAGAAGAACATCAGTTTTTAGATAGAGATCCGAGTATTCACCCAAGGTTTTCACATTGAAAACTTGCCAAATTGTGCGTGCATGGGAATACTCAGCATCCGATATGTCTTCACCCTTTAATTGCGAATAAAATTTTTGTTTGGTTGGTAATTCAGTCTCGTCGAGTCTGTCCCAACTGTCCACGTAATCGTATGGAAAAACACCTTTTCTCGTCAATAACTGAAACTCTTGAGCATTATTACAGTGCATCCTCGTGATTAGCTTTTCATCATTATTAAGATACGCTGCTAAGCTCTCGATACTCGACGGCGTGAATCTGAATGAATCTATGAATCTATAATCTATGAATGTGCCTTTGACACTCTTCGTGAATGAGATGTAATTTTCCTTATTTACAGGCAAGAGTTTGACTGAACCTTCAAATTGGTTAGCGAGAGCTTTTATTAAAAAGTGTGAGTCATAACCTGATAGATTGTGAAACACGATTGGAATGGTATGTGAGTTTTTAAAATTCAAATTACACCCTTCGTGTGCGGCGCCGCGATATTTACCCGAAAAATGACAATGATCGCGATGCTTGGTATCTTCGGGTGCAAACGGTTTTTCACAAATGTGACAATTTTTCGCAAAAAGAAAGTCCATTTTTTCAGCATGACTCATCGGATTCATCGGCTTAACTGATTTCAAGCTTGCACTCAACGGCTCGGCTATTTCTTTTAATTCGTTGACAAACCATTCTATACAATCCTTATTACGGCAAATTTTGAAGTTTGATAAAGAATCGTCAAAACTACATTTGAAATAATATGCGATACTGTGTGGGATATGTTTCTGATACGCGCTTGTATTTGCATCATCTTTTGGCGCGATCGGATTCAAGATACATTCGAGATCGGCGTAAATTACGAATGGAACATCTATTTTATGCTTATAATTTTTAAATTTCAGAATTGAATCCTTGCCGTTTGGCATAATAATTCTTGTCTTATTTAAAACTGCACAATCAACGCCGTGTTTTTCAAGTCCAGTTTCCGTAGCAAAGTGTGACAAACAACGATCGCAAAGCCATGTGCTACCTTTGTGTCTTGAAATTTGCGCGCTTACCAGACGAGAAAGATTTTTTATCAAAGCAAAATGATGAACCGTATTAATGTTTTTTTCTACTTCTTCATCACAATCTTCGATATTTGTTTCTTGCACGAGGAGGTGAATCGTCGATTTATCGGATTTGTTACGGCTTACGTAAACGGGTATTACTTCGTTACGACGTTTTTTGCCCTCATCGCGCTCAAGTCCATACACATTAATTGTCAAATTGTTAATTTTTTCAAATTTGGCAATATCTTTCAATTGCATGGGAAAGTCTATGCCCTCGTACTTTAATACTGTGCTGAAGTGAGGATACGAAGTCGTACGAGTCGCATGGGATGAGCTTGGATGAAGAGCAGCGGTGACGGCCCACAGGAAACAGTAGGGGTCGTCGTTTTGGATGTTGACGACTGCTTTCTTATTTTGAATATCACGTGGAAGCTCGACGAATGTAGACAGTCCTCCACTTAATGGCGTATGCTTGTTGATGTTCACCGTTAAATTGATGATCTCCACCATGGTCCAGCCTGAGTCTTTTTCGTGAAAGTCTTCGACTTTCACCAGTAGTTTTTGCACTAACCCTATGTACCACTGCTTGAAATTCGTTGACATGTACATTTCCTCGTTTCGCGTGTTGAAAAATTTCATCTCCTCGATGACGTCATCATTTTTGGTGATTGAAAATTTACACGCAAGAATACAGTTCACTTTAACACTGCTGTCCTTTAACAGAATGTTTTTCAACCGTCTGATGATCAAATTTTGCGAATCATCGAGAAAACGTTTCACATCTTTATGTCCAAGATTTATCACTATTCCGGTACGAATGCTTGATCTGAAAGCCGTCACGGAATCTTCCCACTTAACTCTGTCACTTCTTCGCGAAACACCTGTACCGACCTTTTGCAAAGATTTAATTTTCGCGTTTATGGACTTGACAATTCCAATTGTCGCGGAAATACGATTTTTCTCGCCTAGAGTTGTGGCGGTTTTCAACACTTTGCTCAAAAGCTTAATGTTGATAAATCCATTTTTCAACCATTTTTCAGTGTCGCGCATGGAGAACTTGTCTTTGAGCGATTCATAGGCTCTCTCCATAATTCGAATCAATTTCTTACACTCTCGTGAGTCCATTGTGATATACGCAAAAATAATTCAAAGTGAGATATTTATCAAAATGATGCGGATATTACTCGGGCGCTGAGATAGCAAACAATGATCTAAACCCTTTGCCCGCATGAATATTTATAAGAGAGATGATCAAGTAATGGGATAATACCACTGCTCTTTCTCTCTCGTTCTAAGGCTTGTGGAAAGAAGGGTAGCAAATTCTCGATCGTCGCCGTCATTGTTTATGATACGACGTCGTCGAGAAGTGTCACTCGATACCTTAGCTACCGCGGCTCCCAGCATTGTATATGTCGCGGTAGCCTTTTGAAAAATATATGCGTGTACTAGCACGCGCCCGTTCAGATATATATATACAGGGTGTCCCATTTTAATCTTACACCTGATTTTTCTCGGAAAATACTGCTCCGATCAAAAATTGTGTATAATGAAACTTTTAGGATTCGAAGGGGGACGTTCAAAACAATTTTTTTTTTTGTATCATAATTCAATATGGCGGCTGTAAGATGGCCGACATGTTTTTTTTAAATAGAAACAGGCCATTTCTTTGTTACTAAAAAATTTGTCGGATCAAAACTAACAACTTTTATAGGAACATTTTTTTGATAAAGTCCATAATTTTTGGAGTAGAACACCATTTTTGACTATTTTAGCGTTATCCAGGATGTACCACGAGGAGGTAAAGTCTTTAACATCCCAAGTGTAAGTGTGTGTGTGTGTGTGTGTATGTGTGTGTTTGCGCGCGTGTGAGTGTGAGTGTGAGTGTGAGTGTGTGAAACACTCACAAGGATTAGGTCTCTGCGGCTCGTCACTTCCGCAGTATTTACCGACTCCAAAACCACCTCCTTATGAGTGTTCTCTGAACTCTTAAGAGGCAGTGTAACAGCCGACGGGCGCTTCGAAAACGGCATCCCTATTTGTACGAGCACTGAGCAAATGATCGGGTTAAAATTTGGCCAGTACATAGATAATTATGGCACACGGTACATGAGAGTCGCGTTTTTTCGAAATTTTGAAAAAAATTTTGCAGATTCGACTTATCATTGGAGAAATGAGACAATTCTTCATAGTGCACCGATTCGATCGAAATTTCCCGACTCTCACGCACTAGAGCATTAACAAACGCACATTTTGAGCTTTGTTTCGTTAAATTTGATGCAAAATTGGCTTCAAAAATAGGGATGCCGTTTCATGAAAGAAAAAAGCGAGATTTTTGTCAGCGCTACGAGAAAATAGTGTGACGAAATTCCGCGCGAAGCGCTGACGCAACATTCTCACGAGGTCGGTAAGTGCTGTGGCCCGCGCGACGGAAGGGGCTGCCGCGAGAGAGCAAGGCATAGCCGCGCCACGTGTACCCGTTGGACTTTGCCCTGCACGGAGACCTAATATAATGCGTCGCGCGTTAGGCGTGAGGTATAGGCGCGAGTCGTGCCTATACCTCGTAGCTACCCCTCCCAGCCCCCTCGCCCACCGGCGCTCTCATGAAATGAGTACAGTGCGAATCGTAGGTAAGGGCCTCGCTACGCACTGTAGAGCGTTCGCTCCATGCTCGCCGAGACCGAAAAACTCGGCGGCAACTCGAAAACGAAATCCCTAAATTCTCCGGCACTAATCATCCGATCGGGTTGAAATTTGGAGGTGAGCTCCAGAATGATGGTGCGGGGTACCTGAGACTCAGTTTTTTTTTAATGTCGAAAGCGCAACCGCTTTTTTTTTTATAAAAATGATCCAATTTTCATGGTAGCACGATGTTTCTCGTCGCGTTGATGCTACATGGAAATATGCACATTTTGGACTTTGTTTTATATCATTTGATAAAAAAATGACCGAAATATAGCAATTTAAGTTTTTATGCAACGCGGGTCTAGCGACGGCAAGTTCCGCGGCCCGGGCGGCGGGAGGGGTAGCCATGAGAGTCCAAGGCATAGGCAGTCCTCGTGTACATGATGGTCTCTGCACCGAAACCTAACTCGTCGCGTGTATATATATAGATCAGTCACCTCTAAGAAATCAAATTTTCCATATCGTTAGTTCCTGACGAGATAACGTACGTGTCGCATATTTTTTTTAAATGCAAAATTTTTCGAGATATGAATATTCGAGTATTTTCCGACTTTTTAATCAATAAATTATTACATACCTTCTTTCCTTTAATTTTTTTTTTTAATTAAAGTTGTGACAAAAGTACTATAATTTATTATAAAAATATTTAAAACGTAAATAAAAATTACTTGGTACTATTTACTTAACAAATGATTTTTCAATGATTTTTTTAACTGTTAGGGATACGATGGACAATTTAAAAAAAAACCTGTGTGTGTGTTCTTCACACATGCAAGAAGTGAATACTTCTGGTATCCGGCTTTTCGTCGGAATGAAAAATTAAAAATATAATCATTACAATAATCGTTAAGATGATTAAAAACAATCATTTAAAAATCTTTAAAAAACTGTGTTGCGGAGCCTGATGAGGCTAACTCAGAGACCTGCGGAGCCTATAGAAGGCGCTCGGACAGAATACAGACTCTTTCAGAAACCCTGCGGAGACCTATATAAGAACAGCAAAAATAATTTTCATGAAAATGATTACAATTACAAAGATTTATTAAAATAACAATTTATAACAATTATCTAAATAATAATCTATTATATCCGAAGGCCCCGCAGCGCTTTCGAAAGACTGCGCAGGGTTGTAGAAGGCCTGCGGGAGCTGTTGGAGGCCTTCTAAAGCCCAGCGCAGTCCTTCGAAAGTGCTGCGCAGAGTTGCAGAAGGCCTGCGGAGGCTGTAGGAGGGCCCGCAGCACTTTCGAAAGACTGCGCAGGGCTTTAGAAGGCCTCCTACAGCCTCCGCAGGCCTTCTGCGACTCTGCGCAGCATTTTCGAAGGACTGCGCAGGGCTTTAGAAGGCCTCCTACAGCTTCCGCAGGCCTTCTGCAACTCTGCGCAGCACTTTCGAAGGACTGCGCTGGGCTTTAGAAGGCCTCCTACAGCTTCTGCAGGCCTTCTACAACCCTGCGCAGTCCTTCGAAAGCGCTGCGGGGCCTTCGGATATAATCGATTATTATTTAGATGATTCTTTTAAATTGTTATTTTAATGAATCTTTGTAATTGTAATCATTTTCATGAAAATTATTTTTGCTGTTCTTATATAGGTCCCCGCAGGGTTTCTGAAAGAGTCTGTATTCTGTCCGAGCGCCTTTTATAGGCTCCGCAGGTCTCTGAGTTAGCCTCATCAGGCTCCGCAACACAGTTTTTTAAAGTTTTTTAAATGATTGTTTTTAATCATCTTAACGATTATTGTAATGATTATAATTGTAATTTTTCATTCCGGCGAAAAGCCGGATACCAGAAGTATTCACTTCTTGCATGTGTGAAGAACACACACACAGGTTTTTTTTTAAATTGTCCATCGTATCCCTAACAGTTCAAAAAATCATTGAAAAATCATTTGTTAAATAAATAGTACCAAGTAATTTTTATTTACGTTTTAAATATTTTTATAATAAATTATAGTACTTTTGTCACAACTTTAATTAAAAAAAAAAATTAAAGGAAAGAAGGTATGTAATAACTTATTGATTAAAAAGTTGGAAAATACTCGAATATTCATATCTCGAAAAATTTTGCAATTAAAAAAAATATGCGACACGTACGTTATCTCGTCAGGAACTAACGATATGGAAAATTTGATTTCTTAGAGGTGACTGATCTATATATATACACGCGACGAGTTAGGTTTCGGTGCAGAGGCCATCATGTACACGAGGACTGCCTATGCCTTGGACTCTCGCGGCTACCCCTCCCGCCGCGCGGGCCACGGAACTTGCCATCGCTAGACCCGCGTTGCATAAAAACTTAAATTGCTATATTTCGGTCATTTTTTTATCAAATGATATAAAACAAAGTCCAAAATGTGCATATTTCCATGGAGCATCAACGCGACGAGAAACATCGTGCTACCATGAAAATTGTATCATTTTTATAAAAAAAAAAAGCGGTTCCGCTTTCGACATTAAAAAAAAATGAGTCTCAGGTACTCCGCACCATCATTCTGGAGCTCACCTCCAAATTTCAACCCGATCGGATGATTAGTGCCGGAGGATTTAGGGATTTCGTTTTCGAGTTGCCGCCGAGTTTTTCGGTCTCGGCGAGCAAGGAGCGAACGCTCTGCAGTGCGCAGCGAGGGCCTTACCTACGATTCGCACTGTACTTATTTCAATAGAATGACGGCGGTTGAGAGGGCTAAGGCGTTGTAAGCTTGTCCGGTCATCAGCGGAATCGATGGATCGATTCATCCCTACGACAATTTTTTTTTTCGTGTTAACAATTTCATATATTTTTGCCACGAAAATGGCACAATAATGTCTCATAATGATTGCCATCAGTTTAACTGTATAAACACTTTTTTTAAATGTATTTTAGTATATTTGTATGAGTATTTTTTCAGTATCCTTCTCTCTCCCTATCGCTACAATGAACTATTCATTTCATTCAATAAATATATTCATTTTAGTTTATAAAAATGATTAATTAACAAACTCGTTAATTAATAAACGCCGCCCTGGTCGCTATTCTGCTCCGTCCGCTAAAACATACGAGGAGAGTATCAGTTTATAATAACCGATTCTCATATAATACGATGACAAGAAATACACTTGGGTATAATATGTATTTCTGCACAGGTTACTGGGTGTATATTACCCAGCGCACATATATGCGCGACCCGAAGAATATGACGACTTGCCATAAACTAATTTTTATTGATATTTTCGTTTCAGCATATCTTTGTATAATTAGTAAAAGCTAAATTATTAAATACGTTAGTTAATAAAGTCGCTCTGCCGAAGAGCGTGATGCCAACGACGTTTGTCGCTGTTCGCCTCCGTTCACTCGAATGGACGGAGAACATTTTTATTGTTTAAAAATGTTTATTGATAAATTCGTTAATTAACGAAAATTGCTCTTTTGAAGAGCGAGAAGCTAACGCCGTGTGTCGTTTATTATCCCCGTCCGCTCAAATGGGCGGAGAGAATTTTTATTGTTCAATTAATAAAAATATGTTAATTAATAAAAGTCACTCTGTGAGACTGGGCGATGTCGATGTTTGGCATTATTCCTCTCCGTTTGCTAAAATCGACGGAGAAATGTGTTGAACATTTTCGGCCTGTGACGTATTAGCAACGCGTCGTAACACGTCGACAATAAGGAGCGTCAAAAATGTAAACATTGGGCGCTCACGATGCCATTGTATTGCGCTCCAAGGCGATGCTCGCGGGGCGCTATATATATATAGTCTGCCAACGTGCTCGAGGGTCGCTTCATTTCAGTCGAGGTTAGTCGCTCAACGCTGCTGGCACGTGCGGGCCTATACGCATGTCAGATCGCGACGGCAATTTTCTTTTACGCGAATTCGTTAATTCGTTTATCATATTTGTGCACATAGTGAAAATGTTGGATATCAGTGATAGTACAGTGAGGATATCAGTGATAGTACAGTGAGGATATCAGAGATTATTCAGAAAATATCAGTGAGTGTGCCTATATGTGAAAAAGGTGAAAAAGTAAAACACTTAAAAAAACTACATGTGGCATCCGGCTATACGAAACCCGAGCCTGCAGTTTATTTTTTATTTTTTCCAATTTGCATTCATCGCCATTCTGCTTTCATCTACCGTTTTGATCTCAACTATACCTTACAACAAAATTAAGAGATAATTTTTTTGTACCTAATAAAATACAAAGTTTTGACCGGCATTTGTCGTACGGAGATTTAAAAGAATGCCCGTACGAGAAAGAAAACCAAAGATGTACATGTTACATAGTATTCGTTTATTAGGTATACAAAAATTATCCCTTATTTTTGTGAAAACTATAATTGAGGAGACAAAAACGACGAGCAGAATGGCGGCGAATGAGAATTATTTCGTGAGAATAAAAAGTAAATTCAGTGAACGCGTGTGAAAATAAAATGATGGAACGAAAAAATAAAAGAAATCGAGCGAGTGGTGCCGTCTTCGATTCTTGGAGCCTAGCTCGCGAAAAGCGCGGTTGCCGGTGTTCTGGTCGACGGCGGAGGAAGGCAATGGAAAGCATGAGCGAGCAAGAGAAGGACGGCTGGATAACAGAAGCGACGTCGTACCGTGCGTTTTCGCGCTCGGGGTACAAGCGATCCCGTTTCAATGCAGTTTGGAAACTGAGGTAAGTAATAATTTTTTCGAGCGAGTCAATTTCAGATTTATATCTAGTAATAATTTAATTTATACTTGTAAATTTGGAAAAATTTCTTTTAATTAACCATTTTTAAACGCCGGTAACTTTTAAAAAAATTAATTAATGGGGACCATTTTTTCTTCAAATTTTTCGTTTTTAAACGCGTTTTATCAGAGAAAAATAAATTCATGTCATACTCTATGAATTTTTTTTTTTTAGTGAAAAATCGCAAAATCGTTTAAAGACCAATTTTCGATTTTTATGTTTCTATTTTTATTTAACTTTGATTTACTCTGAGTTTAATACCGCAACATTCATAATCAGCAGATGTTTTTTTTTATTAAAAAAAAAAACGTTTTCACTGGCGGTCTTTTCTTTTCCTTTCATACCCCCCCCCCCCCCCCCCCATCCTTTCGAGACGTCGGTACTCGGGATTTTCTCGATTGCTAGCGATGGGGGACAACGCGCTTGAATTCTTTACCGAATCGGTCTTGCTGCAAAATGTAACTAATATTTTATTTGCATGAGTAGAATAAGGTTAGTTTTTCAATTTACTATAATAGTTCATAAACTCCCTGCTAAAGAGCATGGTCACAGCGACCGCGTCCGCTATAATGGACAGGGAGAATTTTAGTAGATAAGAACTGTTAGTTGATAAATATGGTGATTTTAGTTTGTGTTAGATATGTTACGTTTAGTTCGTAAGAATTATTAATTAACACGCATGTTAATTAATAATTGCCTCGCTGAATAGCGAAGTCACAGCGACGCCTGTCGCTGTTCTCCTCCGTCCGCTAAAACGAACGGAGAGAGTATCAGTTTACAAGAACTGATTATCATATTATAATATGATCGCGAGAAATACATTTTCCTGTAATACATATTTCTTCACAGATGACTGGAGGTATTACCCAGACGCATATATATATATATATATATATATATATATATATATATAGCCGGAGCATTGTGCTCGACTCACGGCACGGCTTGTGTTTACTCTTCGCTTCTCTCTACAGAGAGCGGCGGAGGGGGAATACGAGTAGCCGCATATCGTGCGCGCGTCACGAGGCCCGGATCATCCGCGGGACCCGAGGGATATGGCAACTTGCCATAAACTAATTTTTACAAACATTTTATTTTCAGAAAATATTTGTATAATTATTATAAGATTAATTATACGATATATTAGTTAATAAACTCGCTCTGTCAAAGAGCGAGGTGCCAGCGACGCCTGTCGCTGTGAGTCTGTCCGCACAATGGACAGAGATAATTTTAATTAATAAAAATAACGAATTAACAAATATGTTAATTAATCAACTCGCTCTGCTAAAGAGCGAGATACCAGCGACGTCTGTCGCTGTCCTCCTCCGTCCGCTAAAACGGACGGAGAGAGTATCAGTTTATAAGAACTGATTATCATGTAATATGATGGCATGAAATTTATTTATGCATAATATACTATATTTCTTTTCAGATAACTGGGTGTATATTACCCAGAAGCATATATATATGCATAGCCGAAGCTTTGCGATCGGCTGTTGGGACTGCTTGTGTTCACTCGCTGCCTCTCTCTGCGGGGAGCGGCGAAGGGGGAACACGAGATTCCGTCCAGCGTGCACGCGGCACGTAGCCCGGGTCGTCCCTATGACCCGAAATATATGGCATCTTGCTATATATTAATTTTTAATAATTTTTTATTTTCAGATTTATAATAAGTTTAGTTAATAAGTACGTTAATTTATAAACACCGCTCTGCTAAAGAGCGAGTGTTAGCGATGTCTGTCGCTGTGCTCCTCCGTCCGCTACAATGGACGGGGAGAATTATAGTTTATAAGAATTATTAATTAACAGAACTGTTAATTAATAACTACCTTGCTAAAGAGCGAGGTTACAGTGACGTCTGTCGCTGTCCTCCTCCGTCCGCTAAAACGGACGGAGAGAGTATCAGTTTATAAGAACTGATTATCATATAATATGATTGCATGAAACATATTTTAGCATAATATACTATATTTCTTTTCAGATGATTGGGTGTATATTACCCAGAAGTATATGTATATGCATAGCCGAAGCTTTGCGATCGGCTCTTGGGACTGCTTGTGTTCACTCGCTGCCTCTCTCTGCGGTGAGGGGCGGAGGGGGAACACGAGGTTCGGTCGAGCGTGCGCGCGGTACGAGGCCCGGGTCGTCCGCACGACCCGAAATATATGGCATCTTGCCATATATTTATTTTTAATAATGTTTTATTTTCAGAATTACAATAAGTTTAATTAATAAGTTCGTTAATTTATAAACACCGCTCTGATAAAGAGCGAGTGTTAGCGATGTCTGTCGCTGTCCTCCTCCGTCCGCTACAATGGACGGGGAGAATTATAGTTTATAAGAATTATTAATTAACAGAAATGTTAATTCATAACTACCTTGCTAAAGAGCGAGGTCACAGTGACGTATGTCGCTGTTTTCCTCCGTCCGCTAAAACGAACGGAGAGAGTATCAGTTTACAAGAACTGATTGTCATATTATAATATGATTGCGAGAAATACATTTTTCTATAATACATATTTCTTCACAGATGACTCGGTGTATATTACCCAGACGCATATATGTATATATATAGCCGGAGCATTGTGCTCGGCTCTCGGCACCGCTTGTGTTTACTCTTTGCTTCTCTCTACAGAGAGCGGCAGAGGGCGAATACGAGTAGCCGCATATCGTGCGCGCGTCACGAGGCCCGGATCATCCACGGGACTCGAGGGATATGGCAACTTGCCATAAATTAATTTTTACAAACATTTTATTTTCAGCACATATTTGTATAATTATTATAAGTGTAATTATAAGACACATTAGTTAATAAACTCGCTCTGTAAAAGAGCGAGATGCCACGACGTTTGTCGTGTATTATCTCCGTTCGCGAAAATGAACGGAGATAATTTTAATTGTTAATAAATATTAATTAACAAATATGTTAATTAATAAACTCGCTCTGCCAAAGAGCGAGATACCACGACGTTTGTCGTATATTATTTCCGTTCGCGAATATGAACGGAGATAATTTTAATTGTTAACAAATGTTAATTAACAAATATGTTAATTAATAAACTCGCTCTGCCAAAGAGCGAGATGCCACGACGTTTGTCGTATATTATCTCCGTTCGCGAAAATCAACGGAGATAATTTTAATTGTTAATAAATGTTAATTAACAAATGTATTAATTTATTAACTCGCTCTGCCAAAGAGCGAGATGCCACGACGTTTGTCGTATATTATCTCCGTTCGCGAAAATGAACGGAGATAATTTTAATTGTTAACAAATGTTAATTAACAAATATGTTAATTAATAAACTCGCTCTGCCAAAGAGCGAGATGCCACGACGTTTGTCGTATATTATCTCCGTTCGCGAAAATGAACGGAGATAATTTTAATTGTTAATAAATGTTAATTAACAAATGTATTAATTTATTAACTCGCTCTGCCAAAGAGCGAGATGCCACGACGTTTGTCGTATATTATCTCCGTTCGCGAAAATGAACGGAGATAATTTTAATTGTTAACAAATGTTAATTAACAAATATGTTAATTAATAAACTCGCTCTGCCAAAGAGCGAGATGCCACGACGTTTGTCGTATATTATCTCCGTTCGCGAAAATGAACGGAGATAATTTTAATTGTTAATAAATGTTAATTAACAAATGTATTAATTTATTAACTCGCTCTGCCAAAGAGCGAGATGCCACGACGTTTGTCGTATATTATCTCCGTTCGCGAAAATGAACGGAGATAATTTTAATTGTTAATAAATGTTAATTAACAAATGTATTAATTTATCAACTCGCTCTGCCAAAGAGCGAGATGCCACGACGCTTGTCGTACATTATCTCCGTTCGCGAAAATGAACGGAGATAATTTTAATTGTTAATAAATATTAATTAACAAATATGTTAATTAATAAACTCGCTCTGCCAAAGAGCGAGATGCCACGACGTTTGTCGTATATTATCTCCGTTCGCAAAAATGAACGGAGATAATTTTAATTGTTAATAAATATTAATTAACAAATATGTTAATTAATAAAGTCGCTCTGCCAAAGAGCGAGATGCCACGACGTTTGTCGTATATTATCTCCGTTCGCGAAAATGAACGGAGATAATTTTAATTGTTAACAAATGTTAATTAAGAAATATGTTAATTAATAAACTCGCTCTGCAAAAGAGCGAGATGCCAACGACGTTTGTCGTATATTATCTCCGTTCGCGAAAATGAACGGAGATAATTTTAATTGTTAACAAATGTTAATTAACAAATATGTTAATTAATAAACTCGCTCTGCAAAAGAGCGAGATGCCAACGACGTTTGTCGTTGCATACTCAGAATTATTATAATTCTGTTGCTCGTATTGTAGCAAAACCAAACTTGAATGTTTGGCATGCTCGGCTGTATAAGTGCTCGCAGTGCACGTACACTCGTGCACGTCACATATACATGGCCGAGCGTTAGTATAAGATTTTCGAGAGGGGTGGGCGTGTTACACTGCCTCTTAAGAGGCAGTGTAACACGCAGGAAAATTTCGACGGCTTCGCTCTCTCCGCGGTAGTGCAGAGCTCGCTACGAGCCGCTGCGGACTACCGCTAGATGTCACGGCGCGCGTCTGCTACGAAGCGCCGGCACATCGACGCGGGCCGAAGGCCGAGGCGTCGTAGCAGGGCCAGCCGTGACCCACCCCTCTCGAAAATCTTATACTAACGCTCGGCCATGTATATGTGACGTGCACGAGTGTACGTGCACTGCGAGCACTTATACAGCCGAGCATGCCAAACATTCAAGTTTGGTTTTGCTACAATACGAGCAACAGAATTATAATAATTCTGAGTATGCAACGACAAACGTCGTTGGCATCTCGCTCTTTTGCAGAGCGAGTTTATTAATTAACATATTTGTTAATTAACATTTGTTAACAATTAAAATTATCTCCGTTCATTTTCGCGAACGGAGATAATATACGACAAACGTCGTTGGCATCTCGCTCTTTTGCAGAGCGAGTTTATTAATTAACATATTTCTTAATTAACATTTGTTAACAATTAAAATTATCTCCGTTCATTTTCGCGAACGGAGATAATATACGACAAACGTCGTGGCATCTCGCTCTTTGGCAGAGCGACTTTATTAATTAACATATTTGTTAATTAATATTTATTAACAATTAAAATTATCTCCGTTCATTTTTGCGAACGGAGATAATATACGACAAACGTCGTGGCATCTCGCTCTTTGGCAGAGCGAGTTTATTAATTAACATATTTGTTAATTAATATTTATTAACAATTAAAATTATCTCCGTTCATTTTCGCGAACGGAGATAATGTACGACAAGCGTCGTGGCATCTCGCTCTTTGGCAGAGCGAGTTAATAAATTAATACATTTGTTAATTAACATTTATTAACAATTAAAATTATCTCCGTTCATTTTCGCGAACGGAGATAATATACGACAAACGTCGTGGCATCTCGCTCTTTGGCAGAGCGAGTTAATAAATTAATACATTTGTTAATTAACATTTATTAACAATTAAAATTATCTCCGTTCATTTTCGCGAACGGAGATAATATACGACAAACGTCGTGGCATCTCGCTCTTTGGCAGAGCGAGTTTATTAATTAACATATTTGTTAATTAACATTTGTTAACAATTAAAATTATCTCCGTTCATTTTCGCGAACGGAGATAATATACGACAAACGTCGTGGCATCTCGCTCTTTGGCAGAGCGAGTTAATAAATTAATACATTTGTTAATTAACATTTATTAACAATTAAAATTATCTCCGTTCATTTTCGCGAACGGAGATAATATACGACAAACGTCGTGGCATCTCGCTCTTTGGCAGAGCGAGTTTATTAATTAACATATTTGTTAATTAACATTTGTTAACAATTAAAATTATCTCCGTTCATATTCGCGAACGGAAATAATATACGACAAACGTCGTGGTATCTCGCTCTTTGGCAGAGCGAGTTTATTAATTAACATATTTGTTAATTAATATTTATTAACAATTAAAATTATCTCCGTTCATTTTCGCGAACGGAGATAATACACGACAAACGTCGTGGCATCTCGCTCTTTTACAGAGCGAGTTTATTAACTAATGTGTCTTATAATTACACTTATAATAATTATACAAATATGTGCTGAAAATAAAATGTTTGTAAAAATTAATTTATGGCAAGTTGCCATATCCCTCGAGTCCCGTGGATGATCCGGGCCTCGTGACGCGCGCACGATATGCGGCTACTCGTATTCGCCCTCTGCCGCTCTCTGTAGAGAGAAGCAAAGAGTAAACACAAGCGGTGCCGAGAGCCGAGCACAATGCTCCGGCTATATATATACATATATGCGTCTGGGTAATATACACCGAGTCATCTGTGAAGAAATATGTATTATAGAAAAATGTATTTCTCGCAATCATATTATAATATGACAATCAGTTCTTGTAAACTGATACTCTCTCCGTTCGTTTTAGCGGACGGAGGAAAACAGCGACATACGTCACTGTGACCTCGCTCTTTAGCAAGGTAGTTATGAATTAACATTTCTGTTAATTAATAATTCTTATAAACTATAATTCTCCCCGTCCATTGTAGCGGACGGAGGAGGACAGCGACAGACATCGCTAACACTCGCTCTTTATCAGAGCGGTGTTTATAAATTAACGAACTTATTAATTAAACTTATTGTAATTCTGAAAATAAAACATTATTAAAAATAAATATATGGCAAGATGCCATATATTTCGGGTCGTGCGGACGACCCGGGCCTCGTACCGCGCGCACGCTCGACCGAACCTCGTGTTCCCCCTCCGCCCCTCACCGCACAGAGAGGCAGCGAGTGAACACAAGCAGTCCCAAGAGCCGATCGCAAAGCTTCGGCTATGCATATACATATGCTTCTGGGTAATATACACCCAATCATCTGAAAAGAAATATAGTATATTATGCTAAAATATGTTTCATGCAATCATATTATATGATAATCAGTTCTTATAAACTGATACTCTCTCCGTCCGTTTTAGCGGACGGAGGAGGACAGCGACAGACGTCACTGTAACCTCGCTCTTTAGCAAGGTAGTTATTAATTAACAGTTCTGTTAATTAATAATTCTTATAAACTATAATTCTCCCCGTCCATTGTAGCGGACGGAGGAGCACAGCGACAGACATCGCTAACACTCGCTCTTTAGCAGAGCGGTGTTTATAAATTAACGTACTTATTAACTAAACTTATTATAAATCTGAAAATAAAAAATTATTAAAAATTAATATATAGCAAGATGCCATATATTTCGGGTCATAGGGACGACCCGGGCTACGTGCCGCGCGCACGCTGGACGGAACCTCGTGTTCCCCCTCCACCGCTCCCCGCAGAGAGACAAAGTCTTGACACAGGTAGTGCCAAGACCCGATCTCAAAGCTCCAGCCGGGCATATATATATATATATATTCAAGCCCAGTGATCTGTAATGAAAAATTTATTGTACAAGAATGTACTTCTTGCAATCATTATTACATGATAATCAGTTATTCTGAACTGATACTCTCTCCGCCCGTTTTGGCGGACGGGGGAGGACAGCGACGGACGTCGCTGTACCCTTGCTCTTTAGCAAGGTATGTATCAATTAACATGTTTGTTAATTAATAATTCTTTTAGGTTAAATAAAAAATGTTCACCTGAAAAAAAATATTTGTTATTCAAGAATTAAATTCTTGCAATCATATTATGTATATGACTAACAGTTCTTATGAACTGATACTCTCTCCGCCCGTATTAGCGGACGGAGGAGCACAGCGACAGACATCGCTAACACTCGCTCTTTAGCAGAGCGGTGTTTATAAATTAACGTACTTATTAACTAAACTTATTATAACACTGAAAATAAAACATTATTAAAAATTAATATATGGCAAGATGCCATATATTTCGGGTCGTGAGGACGACCCGGGCCTCGTGCCGCGTGCACGCTGGACGGAATCTCGTGTTCCCCCTTCGCCGCTCCCCGCAGAGAGAGGCAGCGAGTGAACACAAGCAGTCCCAACAGCCGATCGCAAAGCTTCGGCTATGCATATATATATGCTTCTGGGTAATATACACCCAGTTATCTGAAAAGAAATATAGTATATTATGCATAAATAAATTTCATGCCATCATATTATATGATAATCAGTTCTTATAAACTGATACTCTCTCCGTCCGTTTTAGCGGACGGAGGAGGACAGCGACAGACGTCGCTGGTATCTCGCTCTTTAGCAGAGCGAGTTGATTAATTAACATATTTGTTAATTCGTTATTTTTAGCAATTAAAAATATCTCTGTCCATTGTGCGGACAGACTCACAGCGACAGGCGTCGCTGGCACCTCGCTCTTTGACAGAGCGAGTTTATTAACTAATATATCGTATAATTAATCTTATAATAATTATACAAATATTTTCTGAAAATAAAATGTTTGTAAAAATTAGTTTATGGCAAGTTGCCATATCCCTCGGGTCCCGCGGATGATCCGGGCCTCGTGACGCGCGCACGATATGCGGCTACTCGTATTCCCCCTCCGCCGCTCTCTGTAGAGAGAAGCGAAGAGTAAACACAAGCCGTGCCGTGAGTCGAGCACAATGCTCCGGCTATATATATATATATATATATATATATATATATATATATATATATATATATATATGCGTCTGGGTAATACCTCCAGTCATCTGTGAAGAAATATGTATTACAGGAAAATGTATTTCTCGCGATCATATTATAATATGATAATCAGTTCTTGTAAACTGATACTCTCTCCGTTCGTTTTAGCGGACGGAGGAGAACAGCGACAGGCGTCGCTGTGACTTCGCTATTCAGCGAGGCAATTATTAATTAACATGCGTGTTAATTAATAATTCTTACGAACTAAACGTAACATATCTAACACAAACTAAAATCACCATATTTATCAACTAACAGTTCTTATCTACTAAAATTCTCCCTGTCCATTATAGCGGACGCGGTCGCTGTGACCATGCTCTTTAGCAGGGAGTTTATGAACTATTATAGTAAATTGAAAAACTAACCTTATTCTACTCATGCAAATAAAATATTAGTTACATTTTGCAGCAAGACCGATTCGGTAAAGAATTCAAGCGCGTTGTCCCCCATCGCTAGCAATCGAGAAAATCCCGAGTACCGACGTCTCGAAAGGATGGGGGGGGGGGGGGGGGTATGAAAGGAAAAGAAAAGACCGCCAGTGAAAACGTTTTTTTTTTTAATAAAAAAAAACATCTGCTGATTATGAATGTTGCGGTATTAAACTCAGAGTAAATCAAAGTTAAATAAAAATAGAAACATAAAAATCGAAAATTGGTCTTTAAACGATTTTGCGATTTTTCACTAAAAAAAAAAAATTCATAGAGTATGACATGAATTTATTTTTCTCTGATAAAACGCGTTTAAAAACGAAAAATTTGAAGAAAAAATGGTCCCCATTAATTAATTTTTTTAAAAGTTACCGGCGTTTAAAAATGGTTAATTAAAAGAAATTTTTCCAAATTTACAAGTTTAAATTAAATTATTACTAGATATAAATCTGAAATTGACTCGCTCGAAAAAATTATTACTTACCTCAGTTTCCAAACTGCATTGAAACGGGATCGCTTGTACCCCGAGCGCGAAAACGCACGGTACGACGTCGCTTCTGTTATCCAGCCGTCCTTCTCTTGCTCGCTCATGC
Organism: Netelia inedita; assembly: GCA_964017225.1. Classification (NCBI taxonomy): domain Eukaryota; kingdom Metazoa; phylum Arthropoda; class Insecta; order Hymenoptera; family Ichneumonidae; genus Netelia; species Netelia inedita. Next base: position 22,894,666 of record OZ024922.1, read on the forward strand.
TTTCCATTGCCTTCCTCCGCCGTCGACCAGAACACCGGCAACCGCGCTTTTCGCGAGCTAGGCTCCAAGAATCGAAGACGGCACCACTCGCTCGATTTCTTTTATTTTTTCGTTCCATCATTTTATTTTCACACGCGTTCACTGAATTTACTTTTTATTCTCACGAAATAATTCTCATTCGCCGCCATTCTGCTCGTCGTTTTTGTCTCCTCAATTATAGTTTTCACAAAAATAAGGGATAATTTTTGTATACCTAATAAACGAATACTATGTAACATGTACATCTTTGGTTTTCTTTCTCGTACGGGCATTCTTTTAAATCTCCGTACGACAAATGCCGGTCAAAACTTTGTATTTTATTAGGTACAAAAAAATTATCTCTTAATTTTGTTGTAAGGTATAGTTGAGATCAAAACGGTAGATGAAAGCAGAATGGCGATGAATGCAAATTGGAAAAAATAAAAAATAAACTGCAGACTCGGGTTTCGTATAGCCGGATGCCACATGTAGTTTTTTTAAGTGTTTTACTTTTTCACCTTTTTCACATATAGGCACACTCACTGATATTTTCTGAATAATCTCTGATATCCTCACTGCACTATCACTGATATCCTCACTGCACTATCACTGATATCCTCACTGTACTATCACTGATATCCTCACTGTACTATCACTGATATCCTCACTGTACTATCACTGATATCCAACATTTTCACTATGTGCACAAATATGATAAACGAATTAACGAATTCGCGTAAAAGAAAATTGCCGTCGCGATCTGACATGCGTATAGGCCCGCACGTGCCAGCAGCGTTGAGCGACTAACCTCGACTGAAATGAAGCGACCCTCGAGCACGTTGGCAGACTATATATATATAGCGCCCCGCGAGCATCGCCTTGGAGCGCAATACAATGGCATCGTGAGCGCCCAATGTTTACATTTTCGAAGTCCCTTGTTCTCGGCGTGTTGCATCACGCCGTGGGTACGTTTCACGGAGTAGTAGAAAATCGTCAAGAGCAAACCCATGAATATATCATTAAAAAATTATAATATTATGCAAATAAAAAAGATCTTATAGGACATAATAAAATTCAACTATAATATTACGCTAATGAAAAAATGTTAACAAACATACCAGTGTAAAAACGCAATATTACGCCAAAAAAAATCTTTTCGTACATAATTAAATTAAATAATAATATTGCCCATGTGAACAAAAACCATAGGTGGTAAAATGATAAAAAAATATTATAATTTCGTCATTCAATATTGTGCCATTTTCGTAGCAAAAATTTATGAAATGGCTAAAACGAAAAAAAAATTGGCGTAGTGATGAATCGAACCATCAATTCCGCCGATGACTCGACGACTTAGGACGCGTTAGCCCGCTCAGCCGCCACCGTTCATTTTAATTGATAACAGTGTGAAATGTAGGTAAAGCCCTCGCTGCGCATTGTAGGGCGTTCGCTCCTTGCTCGCCGAGACCGAAAAACTCGGCGGCAACTCGAAAACGAAATCCCTAAATCCTCCGGCCCTAATCATCCGATCGGGTTGAAATTTGGAGGTGAGCTTCAGAATGATGGTGCGGAGTACATGAGACTCGGTTTTTTTTAATGTCGAAAGCGGAACCGCTTTTTTTTTTATAAAAATGATCCAATTTTCATGGTAGCACGATGTTTCTCGTCGCGTTGATGCTCCATGGAAATATGCAAATTTTGGACTTTGTTTCATATCATTTGATAAAAAAATGACCGAAATATAGCAATTTAAGTTTTTATGCAACGCGGGTCTAGCGACGGCAAGTTCCGAGGCCCGCGCGGCGGGAGGGGTAGCCACGAGAGTCGAAGACATAGGCAGTCCTCGTGTACACGATGGCCTCTGCACGGAAACCTAACTCGTCGCGCGTATATATATAGATCAGTCACCTCTAAGAAATCAAATTTTCCATATCGTTAGTTCCTGACGAGATAACGTACGTGTCGCATATTTTTTTTAATTGCAAAATTTTTCGAGATATGAACATTCGAGTATTTTCCGACTTTTTAATCAATAAGTTATTACATACCTTCTTTCCTTTAATTTTTTTTTTAATTAAAGTTGTGACAAAAGTACTATATTTTATGATAAAAATATTTAAAACGTAAATAAAAATTACTTGGTACTATTTATTTAACAAATGATTTTTCAATGATTTTTTTAACTGTTAGGGATACGATGGACAATTTAAAAAAAAACCTGTGTGTGTGTTCTTCACACATGCAAGAAGTGAATACTTCTGGTATCCGGCTTTTCGCCGGAATGAAAAATTAAAAATATAATCATTACAATAATCGTTAAGATGATTAAAAACAATCATTTTAAAATCTTTAAAAAACTGTGTTGCGGAGCCTGATGAGGCTAACTCAGAGACTTGCGGAGCCTATTGAAGGCGCTCGGACAGAATACAGACTTTTCAGAAACCCTGCGGAGACCTATATAAGAACAGCAAAAATAATTTTCATGCAAATAATTACAATTACAAAGATTCATTAAAATAACAATTTAAAACAATCATCTAAATAATAATCTATTATATCCGAAGGCCCCGCAGCGCTTTCGAAGGACTGTGCAAGGTTGTAGAAGGCCTGCGGGAGCTGTAGGAGGCCTTCTAAAGCCCAGCGCAGTCCTTCGAAAGTGCTGCGCAGAGTTGCAGAAGGCCTGCGGAAGCTGTAGGAGGCCTTCTAAAGCCCTGCGCAGTCTTTCGAAAGTGCTGCGGGCCCTCCTACAGCCTCCGCAGGCCTTCTGCAACTCTGCTCAGCACTTTCAAAGGACTGCGCAGGGCTTTAGAAGGCCTCCTACAGCTTCCGCAGGCCTTCTGCGACTCTGCGCAGCACTTTCGAAGGACTGTGCAGGGCTTTAGAAGGCCTCCTACAGCTTCCGCAGGCCTTCTGCAACTCTGCGCAGCACTTTCGAAGGACTGCGCTGGGCTTTAGAAGGCCTCCTACAGCTCCCGCAGGCCTTCTGCAACCCTGCGCAGTCTTTCGAAAGCGCTGCGGGGCCTTCGGATATAATAGATTATTATTTAGATAATTGTTATAAATTGTTATTTTAATAAATCTTTGTAATTGTAATCATTTTCATGAAAATTATTTTTGCTGTTCTTATATAGGTCTCCGCAGGGTTTCTGAAAGAGTCTGTATTCTGTCCGAGCGCCTTCTATAGGCTCCGCAGGTCTCTGAGTTAGCCTCATCAGGCTCCGCAACACAGTTTTTTAAAGATTTTTAAATGATTATTTTTAATCATCTTAACGATTATTGTAATGATTATATTTTTAATTTTTCATTCCGACGAAAAGCCGGATACCAGAAGTATTCACTTCTTGCATGTGGGAAGAACACACACACAGGTTTTTTTTTAAATTGTCCATTGTATCCCTAACAGTTAAAAAAATCATTGAAAAATTATTTGTTAAATAAATAGTACCAAGTAATTTTTATTTACGTTTTAAATATTTTTATCATAAAATATAGTACTTTTGTCACAACTTTAATTTTAAAAAAAATTAAAGGAAAGAAGGTATGTAATAACTTATTGATTAAAAAGTCGGAAAATACTCGAATATTTATATCTCGAAAAATTTTGCAATTAAAAAAAATATGCGACACGTACGTTATCTCGTCAGGAACTAACGATATGGAAAATTTGATTTCTTAGAGGTGATTGATCTATATATATACGCGCGACGAGTTAGGATTCCGTGCAGAGGCCATCATGTACACGAGGACTGCCTATGCCTTGGACTCTCGTGGCTGCCCCTCCCGCCGCACGGGCCATCGAACTTGCCGTCGCTAGACCCGCGTTGCATAAAAACTTAAATTGCTATATTTCGGTCATTTTTTTATCAAATGATATAAAACAAAGTCCAAAATGTGCATATTTCCATGGAGCATCAACGCGACGAGAAACATCGTGCTACCATGAAAATTGTATCATTTTTATAAAAAAAAAAGCGGTTCCGCTTTCGACATTAAAAAAAACTGAGTCTCAGGTACTCCGCACCATCATTCTGGAGCTCACCTCGAAATTTCAACCCGATCGGATGATTAGTGCCGGAGAATTTAGGGATTTCGTTTTCGAGTTGCCGCCGAGTTTTTCGGTCTCGGCGAGCAAGGAGCGAACGCTCTGCAGTGCGCAGCGAGGGCCTTACCTACGATTCGCACTGTACTTATTTCAATAGAATGGCGGCGGCTGAGAGGGCTAAGGCGTTGTAAGCTTGTCCGGTCATCAGCGGAATCGATGGATCGATTCATCCCTACGTCAATTTTTTTTTTCGTGTTAACAATTTCATATATTTTTGCCACGAAAATGGCACAATAATGTCTCATAAAACTATAATATTTACCGATTACTCTCGAAGTAACACGACCAACAATAAGACCCACATCATTCACGTCGATGATACAATTAAAAATAAATTCAAACAATACTGTCTTCCATTTGAATGCATTAAAAACAATTAAGAACGGTGCTATTTATTCCTATTTTGAGAAAATTAAATTCGATTTCTATACGCGTAACGTCGGGTGCGACGAAGTAATACCAGTGGCTGCCACGCCGAGTACCGATTCTTCACGCGTACAGAAATTGAAAAATTATTTTCTCCATAACGAAACAAAACATCCATGAAAATTGTTTATAGCATATTGGAGGGTTCAAAGTTTCTGAAGAATTTTGTTTTTTATTTTTTGAGAAACTTTGAACCCTCCAATATGCTACTAAAAATTTTCATCAATGTATTTTGTTTCGTTATGGAGAAAATAATTGTTCAATTTCAGTACGCGTGAAGAATGGGTACTCGGTGTGGCAGCCTCGGGTATTACTTCGTCGCACCCGACGTTACGCGTATAGAAATCGAATTTAATTTTCTCAAAATCGGAATAAATAGCACCGTCTTAATTGTTTTTAATGCATTCAAATGGAAGACAGTATTGTTTGAATTTATTTTTAATTGTATCATCGACGTGAATGATGTGGGTCTTATTGTTGGTCGTGTTACTTCGAGAGTAATCGGTAAATATTATAGTTTTATGAGACGTTATTGTGCCATTTTCGTAGCAAAAATATATGAAATTGTTAACACGAAAAAAAAAAATTGTCGTAGGGATGAATCGATCCATCGATTCCGCTGATGACCGGACAAGCTTACAACGCCTTAGCCCTCTCAACCGCCGTCATTCTATTGAAATAAGTACAGTGCGAATCGTAGGTAAGGCCCTCGCTGCGCACTGCAGAGCGTTCGCTCCTTGCTCGCCGAGACCGAAAAACTCGGCGGCAACTCGAAAACGAAATCCCTAAATCCTCCGGCACTAATCATCCGATCGGGTTGAAATTTGGAGGTGAGCTCCAGAATGATGGTGCGGAGTACCTGAGACTCATTTTTTTTTAATGTCGAAAGCGGAACCGCTTTTTTTTTTTATAAAAATGATACAATTTTCATGGTAGCACGATGTTTCTCGTCGCGTTGATGCTCCATGGAAATATGCACATTTTGGACTTTGTTTTATATCATTTGATAAAAAAATGACCGAAATATAGCAATTTAAGTTTTTATGCAACGCGGGTCTAGCGACGGCAAGTTCCGTGGCCCGCGCGGCGGGAGGGGTAGCCGCGAGAGTCCAAGGCATAGGCAGTCCTCGTGTACATGATGGCCTCTGCACCGAAACCTAACTCGTCGCGTGTATATATATAGATCAGTCACCTCTAAGAAATCAAATTTTCCATATCGTTAGTTCCTGACGAGATAACGTACGTGTCGCATATTTTTTTTAATTGCAAAATTTTTCGAGATATGAATATTCGAGTATTTTCCAACTTTTTAATCAATAAGTTATTACATACCTTCTTTCCTTTAATTTTTTTTTTTAATTAAAGTTGTGACAAAAGTACTATAATTTATTATAAAAATATTTAAAACGTAAATAAAAATTACTTGGTACTATTTATTTAACAAATGATTTTTCAATGATTTTTTGAACTGTTAGGGATACGATGGACAATTTAAAAAAAAACCTGTGTGTGTGTTCTTCACACATGCAAGAAGTGAATACTTCTGGTATCCGGCTTTTCGCCGGAATGAAAAATTACAATTATAATCATTACAATAATCGTTAAGATGATTAAAAACAATCATTTAAAAAACTTTAAAAAACTGTGTTGCGGAGCCTGATGAGGCTAACTCAGAGACCTGCGGAGCCTATAAAAGGCGCTCGGACAGAATACAGACTCTTTCAGAAACCCTGCGGGGACCTATATAAGAACAGCAAAAATAATTTTCATGAAAATGATTACAATTACAAAGATTCATTAAAATAACAATTTAAAAGAATCATCTAAATAATAATCTATTATATCCGAAGGCCCCGCAGCGCTTTCGAAGGACTGCGCAGGGTTGTAGAAGGCCTGCAGAAGCTGTAGGAGGCCTTCTAAAGCCCAGCGCAGTCCTTCGAAAGTGCTGCGCAGAGTTGCAGAAGGCCTGCGGAAGCTGTAGGAGGCCTTCTAAAGCCCTGCGCAGTCCTTCGAAAATGCTGCGCAGAGTCGCAGAAGGCCTGCGGAGGCTGTAGGAGGCCTTCTAAAGCCCTGCGCAGTCTTTCGAAAGTGCTGCGGGCCCTCCTACAGCCTCCGCAGGCCTTCTGCAACTCTGCGCAGCACTTTCGAAGGACTGCGCTGGGCTTTAGAAGGCCTCCAACAGCTCCCGCAGGCCTTCTACAACCCTGCGCAGTCTTTCGAAAGCGCTGCGGGGCCTTCGGATATAATAGATTATTATTTAGATAATTGTTATAAATTGTTATTTTAATAAATCTTTGTAATTGTAATCATTTTCATGAAAATTATTTTTGCTGTTCTTATATAGGTCTCCGCAGGGTTTCTGAAAGAGTCTGTATTCTGTCCGAGCGCCTTCTATAGGCTCCGCAGGTCTCTGAGTTAGCCTCATCAGGCTCCGCAACACAGTTTTTTAAAGATTTTTAAATGATTGTTTTTAATCATCTTAACGATTATTGTAATGATTATATTTTTAATTTTTCATTCCGACGAAAAGCCGGATACCAGAAGTATTCACTTCTTGCATGTGTGAAGAACACACACACAGGTTTTTTTTTAAATTGTCCATCGTATCCCTAACAGTTAAAAAAATCATTGAAAAATCATTTGTTAAGTAAATAGTACCAAGTAATTTTTATTTACGTTTTAAATATTTTTATAATAAATTATAGTACTTTTGTCACAACTTTAATTAAAAAAAAAAATTAAAGGAAAGAAGGTATGTAATAATTTATTGATTAAAAAGTCGGAAAATACTCGAATATTCATATCTCGAAAAATTTTGCATTTAAAAAAAATATGCGACACGTACGTTATCTCGTCAGGAACTAACGATATGGAAAATTTGATTTCTTAGAGGTGACTGATCTATATATATACACGCGACGAGTTAGGTTTCGGTGCAGAGACCATCATGTACACGAGGACTGCCTATGCCTTGGACTCTCATGGCTACCCCTCCCGCCGCCCGGGCCGCGGAACTTGCCGTCGCTAGACCCGCGTTGCATAAAAACTTAAATTGCTATATTTCGGTCATTTTTTTATCAAATGATATAAAACAAAGTCCAAAATGTGCATATTTCCATGTAGCATCAACGCGACGAGAAACATCGTGCTACCATGAAAATTGGATCATTTTTATAAAAAAAAAAGCGGTTGCGCTTTCGACATTAAAAAAAAACTGAGTCTCAGGTACCCCGCACCATCATTCTGGAGCTCACCTCCAAATTTCAACCCGATCGGATGATTAGTGCCGGAGAATTTAGGGATTTCGTTTTCGAGTTGCCGCCGAGTTTTTCGGTCTCGGCGAGCATGGAGCGAACGCTCTACAGTGCGTAGCGAGGCCCTTACCTACGATTCGCACTGTACTCATTTCATGAGAGCGCCGGTGGGCGAGGGGGCTGGGAGGGGTAGCTACGAGGTATAGGCACGACTCGCGCCTATACCTCACGCCTAACGCGCGACGCATTATATTAGGTCTCCGTGCAGGGCAAAGTCCAACGGGTACACGTGGCGCGGCTATGCCTTGCTCTCTCGCGGCAGCCCCTTCCGTCGCGCGGGCCACAGCACTTACCGACCTCGTGAGAATGTTGCGTCAGCGCTTCGCGCGGAATTTCGTCACACTATTTTCTCGTAGCGCTGACAAAAATCTCGCTTTTTTCTTTCATGAAACGGCATCCCTATTTTTGAAGCCAATTTTGCATCAAATTTAACGAAACAAAGCTCAAAATGTGCGTTTGTTAATGCTCTAGTGCGTGAGAGTCGGGAAATTTCGATCGAATCGGTGCACTATGAAGAATTGTCTCATTTCTCCAATGATAAGTCGAATCTGCAAAATTTTTTTCAAAATTTCGAAAAAACGCGACTCTCATGTACCGTGTGCCATAATTATCTATGTACTGGCCAAATTTTAACCCGATCATTTGCTCAGTGCTCGTACAAATAGGGATGCCGTTTTCGAAGCGCCCGTCGGCTGTTACACTGCCTCTTAAAGGTGTTCGAAGATTCCCCCATTCATGTTTAAGCATGCCCGAACTCTCCTCTCAAAACCATCGACTGTTCGCAAGAGAACACCTCTCGGGATTGCACGGCAGGCAGCTCAAATGATATGGGGTACCATGAAAATTTTCTCTGGAATGTGTCGCTGTTGAAATTTTTCTGTTAACTGGATACGGCAGGACAATACGAATTTTCATGGTACCCCATATCATTTGAGCGTTTCAAGTTCGCTTCGCTTCTGATCGAAATAAGAAAACGAAATCTCACGTTGAACGCCTACAATAGACGCGGATTTGTTAACCGTTTACTGACGGCAATTCAACAATGGCTGATTTCAGTCCCAACGAAATCGTTGATATGCTCCTTATTTTAGGGAGATGCCGGGGCAATTATTTACGAGCAGAAAATTTGTATCGACGCGAATATCCTGATCGTCGTCATCCATCGCGGCAGACAATCCGAACCCTCGAGAGGAGAGCGAGGGCAGGCCGAATAACCCGCCACCGCCAACGTCGCCAAAACGTGAACAATGATTTTGGTGGCCCGCATGAGGCTCGAAACATGGCTATTTTAGCGATGATAGCAATCGATCCTCATTTGAGTGTTCGAGTGATCTCGGAGCGATTGGGGTTTCCCGGATCCACAGTGCACCGAGTACTGAGAGGTGCAAGGCTCCACCCGTACAGGATACAATTCCACCAAGATACGCCTAATCCTGATCCGTTGCGAAGGATGGAGTTTTGTCGGTGGGCATTGAGACGAATCGAGCAATTCCCAGATTTTTTTAGGTTTGTTATGTTCAGTGATGAATCCACATTCAACAACCGAGGTCAGGTAAATCGATGGAACTTTCGGTATTGGACTGATCAGTATCCACGATGGGTGCGACAGATCGATCACCAGCATCGGTGGAGTTTGAATGTTTGGTGTGGAATCATTAACGGGCAATTAATAGGTCCTCACTTCTTCGAGGGAACTGTGACGGGAGCCCGTTATTTTGACTTTCTGCAAAATGAATTGCCGCTTTTGATGGCAGACATTGATTTGGTTACACGTCAACAGATGTGGATTCAGCAAGACGGTGCACCCGCTCACTGGGCTCGTGTTGTTCGAAATCACCTGGACGCAACATTCGGTCAAAGGTGGATCGGACGAGATGGACCTGTCCATTGGCCTCCAAGATCACCTGATCTTACCTCTCCCGACTTTTTCTTGTGGGGTTATCTTAAAGACGCTGTCTACCGTCAAGCTCCAACCACACAAGAGGATATGAGGGTGCGGATAAGAGCTGCCTGCCGTGCAATCCCGAGAGTTGTTCTCTTGCGAACAGTCGATGGTTTTGAGAGGAGAGTTCGGGCATGCTTAAACATGAATGGGGGAATCTTCGAACACCTTTAAGAGTTCAGACAACACTCATAAGGAGGTGATTTTGAAGTCGAAAAATACTGCGGATGTGACGAGCCGCAGAGACCTAATCCTTGTGAGTGTTTCTCACACTCACACTCACACTCACACTCACTCTCACATTCACACTCACACTTACACTCACACTCACACTCACACTCACAAGGAGGGTTTGGAGTCGGTAAATACTGCGGAAGTGACGAGTCGCAGAGACCTAATCCTTGTGAGTGTTTCACACACTCACTCACACTCACACTCACACTCACACGCGCGCAAACATACACACACACACACACACACACACACTTACACTTGGGATGTTAAAGACTTTACCTCCTCGTGGTACATCCTGGATAACGCTAAAATAGTCAAAAATGGTGTTCTACTCCAAAAATTATGGACTTTATCAAAAAAATGTTCCTATAAAAGTTGTTAGTTTTGATCCGACAAATTTTTTAGTAACAAAGAAATGGCCTGTTTCTATTTTAAAAAAACATGTCGGCCATCTTACAGCCGCCATTTTGAATTATGATACAAAAAAAAATTTTTTTTGAACGTCCCCCTTCGAACCCTAAAAGTTTCATTATACACAATTTTTGATCGGAGCAGTATTTTCCGAGAAAAATCAGGTGTAAGATTAAAATGGGACACCCTGTATATTCTCATTTTACATGTAGAGGATTTCCTACTGCTCTGGCTGTCACAGCGACACGTTGTAACACGTCGAACATTAAAAAAGATATCGGACGCTCGCGAGCCTCACCCCCCAAGCGTTCGAGCAGCTACACCGGAGCTATCGATGAAAAAAAAAAACATCGCTTATGGAACTCATCGTGAGAATTGTCTCGATATGCCAGTCATCGGTATATAGCCATAACCCCACCGCCTACGTTCTCTGAAAAAAAATCCGCTGCTCGGCGGTATCAAAGAATATTTAACCGACAAAATATATCGGATAACACCTCGCATCAAAAAATTATTTATCCGTTGGTCAATCGTGTGACACCCCTATCTAATTTATTACGTCCTTCGCGGAATAAGTTATTTATCCGACACTCTGCCATCGAATAAACAATACAATTGCTGGTGTTGAAATCGGATATTAGTCGGCGGTGTCAAAGAAAATTTATCAGACACTTTAAATAAACAATCCAACTAACAAATATGGGGTAACTCATACCTCACGCCTGATGCCCCCCCCCCTCGCCTCTATGGTGTCGTGGAATATTCGAGATGCCCCCCCCCCCTCGCCCCCATGGTGTCGTGGAATATTCGAGATGCCCCCCCCCATGACGATATGGAATATTCGTTATGCCCCCCCCCCCTCGCCTTGGAACCCGGTGTGTATGTGTGGGTGTGTACGTGTGCCGTGTACGTGTGCACTAACACGCGTTGGTCCAGAACCCGCATTGCTTAACTACTCCGCTCGATCAGAATATCTCATTCATTCTGATCAAACTGAGCGTACTCTTCGTAGTACGCGCCGATAAAACTATATCGGCGGAGTCAACAGAACGGCGTGACCGTGCTGTTCCGAATCATCATCGAGGACGTAACACGCTAAACATTCGACCTACGTCAGGCGGACAACGCGAATGCATAAAGATCTCTTCGCACCGCGTGGTCGAGTGACAGAAGAAAACAAAACACGGCCGCGCTGTCATTTTCTAACGCGGGAGCTAAGAGGCATGGTTCATTCGCCTTGCTGTCGTATCAGTAAAAAACGCGTACTACCGTAATTACGTGCTAATAAGAGCGAAAAGTGATTAATCTATTATTTCGAATATTCTAGTGTATGGTATATATATGAGGTATTCCACGGGAGATCGGCCACCAAACTGCCGAACCCCCTTCGATTTTGACAAAAAAAATTTCCCTTATAGTACTTAATGAAAAGAGCAAGGCATAAAATTTTCAAATTTTTTTCGCAATTTTTTTTTTGAGTTATGAATTTTTGAAAATTTCGAAAAAAAAATTCAAATGCAAATAACTCTAGAACAAGACATTTTAAGTAATATTATAAGTGGGTCAATTTATGCGTACTGAATAGCTTTTTGAGAAAAAAATAACGAACAAATTATTTACAAATTTCTCGATGATTTTTTCTGGATAAAATAAAAAAACATCAAGTACGACGTTACCGATTTTTTTCAATTTTTTTCCGAAATCCTCTTGCGATTTCGAAAAAATCTAGACTAGTTTTATCGTAGAATCTCGATATTTACTATTTTTTTCAATATTTTGAAAGTTATGGGAAAATCGAAATTTCAATGAAGATCAATTAATATAGTAAGAGATTGAGATAGAAACCGTTTATTCTTGACATTAAGAATTTTACTCGTGAGTTTATGGTTTTAAGATTTTGAAAAATCCAAAATTGTGTGAGGATGAAAATTTTTCCATATATTTGTTGCGTTCTTGGTATCCTTGTGGTTTGCTTGAACTGTGATTCCTAACGAACTTTGGCAGCTTCGTAATCCTCTTGAGGTGAAAATTTGACCATGATATTTGGTAAATTGTTGGATTTCGATGCCCATTCGAACAATTCTTCAGGAGTGGTGATCTGTTTGTCTCGTGATAACTGCAAACTTGCTCGGGCTGCCATTCTCTTCACTGTTACTTCTACACTATCACGCGGTCGTTTTCCGTAACCAGTGGCGAAAAAGTGACATTGAGTGCTGCAGTGCACCATCAGAAATATAATGGATTATTGACGGTTTCGAAAGTGTTCTCACGTAATTGACAATGATTTTACAATATATTGTACAATACACTTCTAAATACAACAAACACCAATTTTCAAGAATTGTTCGAATGGGCATCGAAACCCAACAATTTACCAAATATCAAGGTCAAGTTTTCACCTCAAGAGGATTACGAAGCTGCCAAAGTACGTTTGGAATCACGTAGTAAGCAAACCAAAAGGATACCAAGAACGCAACATATATATGGTAAAATTTTCATCTTCAGACAATTTTGGATTTTTCAAAATCTTAAAAGCATAAAGTCACGAGTAAAATTCTTAATGTTAAGAATAAATGGTTTCTATCTCAATCTCTTACTATATTAATTGATTTTCATTGAAATTTCGATTTTCCCATAACTTTCAAAATATTGAAAAAAATAGTAAATATCGAGATTCCACGATAAAACTAGTCTAGATTTTTTCGAAATCGCAAGAGGATTTCGGAAAAAAATTGAAAAAAAAATCGGTAACGTTATACTTGATGTTTTTTAATTTTATCCAGAAAAAATCATCAAGAAATTTGTAAATAATTTGTTCGTTATTTTTTTCTCAAAAAGCTATTCAGTACGCATAAATTGACCCACTTATAATATTACTTAAAATGTCTTGTTCTAGAGTTATTTGCATTTGAATTTTTTTTTTCGAAAATTTCAAAAATCCATAACTCAAAAAAAAATTGCCAAAAAAATCTGAAAATTTTATGCCTTGCTCTTTTCATTAAGTACTATAAGGGAAAAAATTTTTGTCAAAATCGAAGGGGGGTCGGCAGTTTGGTGGCCGATCTCCCGTGGAATACCTCATATGTATATACAGGGTGAATCGTAATGGGTGGACACCACTTTTTGATGGTATTTACCATGCGTCGTAAATTACCGACTACCTACAACTGGATTGCTTGACCGCTCCAGAGATGGCAGTTGCTTAGTGACAGGCAACTATATTCACGCATCTTCTCCGATTTCGATGAAATTTGGTATGCTTATAGAATGGATAAAAATACAAGATATGAAAAAATTTCAAATTGCAACAACGTTTATTTTTTCACATTGTATACACTGGATATCAGAATGGTGCAGATAGCAACAAATCTCTTATTATTTATTGCAAATTTGTAATTTTTTCATACGTATCTCCGAGAGTTTTTAACCGATTGGGATGCAAATTAGCATAAAGGTAGAGGATGAAAAAATAAAGTTGACGGATTTGTTATTTTTTCGATATCTCATAATTAAGGGGTTGCAACTGCCCCTCGATTTTTTAGTCAATTGCATCGTATGATTGGGTAGCCTTTTGCCATTCCGGGTTAAATTTACGTTAATATAAGTTCGTTTGAGTACACGAATACATATTTGTAAATTCCACTCACCCCCTCTCCCAACCATCCCCCTCGCGAACGTTCGAAGTTCTTACCGCGTGGCATGGACGAAAATTTGTAGAAATAAAAGCGGGATGAAATAAAAATGCAATGAGTCGAAATAGTCTGTACAAATTAATCCGATCATACGATGCAATTGACTTAAAAATCGAGGGGCAGTTTCAACCTCTTAATTATGAGATATCGAAAAAATAACAAACCCGTCAACTTTATTTTTTCATCCTCTACCTTTATGCTAATTTGCATCCCAATAAATCGGTTAAAAACTCTCGGAGATACGTATGAAAAAATTACAAATTTGCAATAAATAATAAGAGATTTATTGCTATCTGCACCATTCTGATATCCAGTGTATAGTACGCGAAAAAATAAACGTTGTTGCATTTAAAATTTTGTTCATATCTTGTATTTTTATCCATTCTATAAGCATACCAAATTTCGTCGAAATCGGCGAAGATGCGTGAATATAGTTGCCTGTCACTAAGCAACTGCCATCTCTGGAGCGGTCAAGCAATCCAGTTGTAGGTAGTCGGTAATTTACGACGCATGGTAAATACCATCAAAAAGTGGTGTCCACCCATTATGATTCACCCTGTATATATATATAGTGTAAATAATAGTATTATATAATCAGTAAGTGAGTAGCCGAGATACAAAAAATAGGCAATCGAAGACAAAAAAAGGATAAACGGGCTCATTCTCGTCGACAAAGTAATGTCTTCAGGTATATATCACCACCCTCATACAAATAAAATTTTATTTATGTGATGATAAACCTGAGAATAACCTGAGATCTCTTTTTCGAGCTTTTAGGTTACGTGTGAACAAGTAATGCCAAAGAATATGATTTTTTGTTTGTCTAGTATAGACTATTACTTATCGTAATAAATAATATCTTTTTCTAAAGAGAACTTAGAATTTTGGCAATAAAATTCTTCTTTATTCGTTTCCCCACCACGGAACATACTCAGAACAGAGGAAATACGGAAAATCTAAATAATGTATACAATTTTAACGATAAGAGATGAATAGTGTATACAAGGAATATGTAGATTTTTGTAGATCCTGTTGTGTAGGAATCTGTAGAATTTCAGACTCGCAGCATTTGGTACATTTTTTGACGCCTGTATACTTGGCTCTCGCTGACGAGAGTCGTCCGTCGCCGAGATCGCATTTTCTCGCTTGATGTCGACCATGTGTGATCGACGATGCTTTAGTAGCATCATTCGATGGATAAAAGCATTCGAGTCGAAAATCGACCGAGAATTTTTTATTTTCGCTCGAGATTTTCAGACTCGCAATATTCTGTAGATTGTTTGACGTATATATGCTTGATTAAAAACTATTCCCGTCGAAACTCTACCAAGAATTTTGGATTCTCGATCGTGAGTTTCAGACTCGAAATATTCTGTAGATTGTTTGGCGCTTGTATATCTGACTCTCGCTCACGAGAGTCGTCCGTCGCCGAGATCGCACTTTCTCGTCTGACGTCGACGATGCGTGATCGATGATGCTTCAGAAGCATCCTTCGACGGATAAAAATATTCGAGTCACCCATCGACCGAGAATTTTCGATTCACGGCCGGGATTTTCAGACTCGCAATATTCTGCAGATTTTTTGACGCGTCTATGCTTGCATAAAAATATTCCCGACGAAACTCTACCGAGAATTTTGGATTCTCGATCGTGAGTTTCAGACTCGAAATATTCTGTAGATGGGTTGGCGCCCATATATCTGACTCTCGCTGACGAGAGCCGTCCGTCGCCGAGATCGCACTTTCTCGCCTAACGTCGACGATACGTGATCGATGATACTTTAGAAGCATCCTTCGACAGATAAAAATATTCGAGTCAACAATCGACCGAGAATTTTCGATTTTCGATCGCGAATTTTATTATCAAACTCGGCATTACGTAGATCTGTTGACGCTTGTATATGTGACTCTCGCTGACGAGAGCCGTCAGTCGCCGAGATCGCACTCTCTCGGCTGACGTTGAGCATACGTCATCGACGATGCTTTAGGAGCAAGCATCGTTCGACGAATAAAAATATTCGAGTAAAAAATCGACCGAGAATTCGCGATTCTCGGTTGTCAGTTTCCTACTCGCAATATTCTGTAGATTGCCTGAACATTACATGCCTGCTCCAAAATATTTAAGGCGAAACTCGACCGAGAATTTTCGATTCTCGGTCGCGAATTTTATTGTCAAACTCGGTGTGACGGGATGGTTACCGGTAAAGATGAATAAATGATACTTGATGAATAGTGAGGTTTATTTAGAAGTAGGAGAGAGGTTTTGCGGGTTAGGAAGACGGAGGAGAACTGACTTAGTTAAGAGGAAGGTAATGATGAAAGGGTTGAGAGAAAGAGTTTTGAAGTGGAGGGGATAGGTGATAAGGGACCGTGAGACTGTGGAGTCAGCAAGTTGGGGATTAGCGGGAAAAGAGATTAGGGATAGATGAGAGTGGTGAGAAAGGAATGTGGGACCGTTACACTCCCCTTCTTACAAAAAGAGCGGATGCTCCTGCATCTGATTTACAAAATTGTTGGTCATATGATTCTATATAAAAAAAAAATTGTTTACAATAAAAAAAAAAATTAGTTTGTGTGTGATTCTATATAAAAAAGTGTTTTGACTGGTTTGTGGTGTTTGTGTGTATGTGTGTGTTTCTTTTCCTGCTTCCTATTGGTGGTTCTTGCTGGTTTTCGTAGTGGCTTGTAGAGGTTGTTGCTTGTCCTGTAATTTATAAAGATGGGTTACTCTTGCTGTTAGTGGGTGGTGGTGTGTTATGGTGAGGTGGGTAAGGTTGTGTGGTTGTATTGTATGTATAAGTGTGTATAAATTGGTGGTTGTTTCCTGTTTTCCTTTTGTTTTATCTTCTTGGTTATTTGGTCCGAATTATATGTTTATGTTTGGTCCAAGTTATATTTTGTATTTGGTTTTGGTTATGTGTAAATTAATTGTCCTTATTATATATTCCTGTTTGGTCCAAGTTATCTTTTGCATTTAGTTCTGGTTATTCATGTTATTCCTTATCCTGTTGAAGCTGCTGTAACATTCTAATTACTTTATTAGTTTGTTGTTTAGTAGGAGAGGTATGTTATCTGGGATGGGTTGGTCGGTTTATATAGGTGTTTGTTTGTGGGTTGAATGAATACGTTTTAGCTATAATTAAAAGTTTTATTGTAGAAAGAAAGATTAGATAGAGGAATTATAGGTTTATATGTATGATTAAGTATATATATATATTTATATATAAAAATAATAATAATAATAATGATAAAAGATGGGTGTATATTAATATAATTAACCAATATGGATATAGTCTATTGGTTATAAAATAAAAATAAAAATGTGGTTAAAAATAGGTATGTATATCTGATTAGGTGTATATGGTTAAGTATGTGTGATCTAACAAAAATAAGTATGTGTGGTTAGGTATATATGGTTAAGTATATATGGTTAGGAATATGTGTGATTAAGTATATGTGGTTAAGTATATGGGTGATTAAATATATGTGGTTAAGTGTATGTATGTGGTTTGGTTGCTTTTGTTTATTGGCGGTTCGATCTTTTAAATAGTTCGTTGCCTATTATGTCGTGTGCCCGTTTTAGTTTTCTGTAGTCATGTATGTCACGTTCGTCAGTTTTAGTGTCGAAGCTGTCGAAGTATCTGTGGTTGTTGAGCTATCGTCAGAGTCGTCATTGTCCGTGTTGTGTAGGTCCCATGTTATTGGTTCATGTTTTGGTTTTTTCGCGGGTGGGGGATCGATTGTTCCGTCCAGTTTGGGTAATGTCGGGTCGTCTGTACTTTTTCGTTTTCGTGACGTTGTCTGATCGTTTTTGTTGGTGTTGGTTGTGTTCAGCGTGCTTGTTGTGTGCGTAATTGGTGTAGATTTCGATTCGTGTGTATGTGTTGCTGTTGTTGTTGTTGATTGGTATTTGTTCTTTTCTTGTTTTAATACGTATGCGGAGCAAACTAATACGTGTGCAATTAAGCGTTTGGGGGGGAAACAGCCGTGGCAGAGAGGGCAGTGCATGTGTTGTTTTTTTGTTTTTGCTGCTACTCTTGCCAGGTTCTTTAGGCATTTCTTCATATGTTTGCTGGTGTTGTCTCTTGAAATTGCTCCTTGGCATATCGGGCATCCATTTGGTGCGTCCATGATTAGCAGTAGTTTTAGTTGCTAGAGGTAATGGGAAATACCGTTGTCGGTAATTGGTGCGGGTGCAGATATACGCATGCTGTTAGGTATGTGAGCGATTAGTACGCATGAGGCTCGTCCAGGTAGAACTCATAGTCGTGTATCTTGATTATAATATGATGTGGTCTGGACTTGTGTGCGTTTCATTTCTAGAGGTGTGGTTGCTATAATTGTTATGTTTTCGTTGCGATTTCTTGGAGTAGGGTGGTTATTACTTTCGTTATTCGTTGTTGGCTCGATATAATTTGCGTTTCTTCGTGTTTTCCTTTGGTTTCCTACGCAGGAAATTATTTTGAGTATTCCCGAGATTTTCCCAAACAAAGAAAATTTCCAGCAAATTCCTGTTATTGTAAGAACTGATATGATGGATATTCCTGAATATTTGAATATTGATTCTACTGATTTTAGTTGATTGTTCATGTATTGTAATTTGATGATTTCTCTGGCTTTGGCCATGACTGTTTTTAATACTATCTCATTTTTTGCTAAATCGTTATTTATTGAGTCTGATTCTAGGGAGTATATGAATTTCTCTGTTTCTAGGAGGATTGCGGTGATGTTTAGTAGGTGTCGGTCGCTCTGAATGGACTTTTCTATTATTTTTGTCATGTTGAGTACTAGAGTAGGAGAGAAATTTGTTTGGGTTATGGATGTTATGTCAATGGAGGGTATTAATTGAGTTGTGCGGGTTTTCGCTTGGCATGGCGGAGTGATGTTTAAGATGCCGGTATTTTCTATTGTATAAATAGATGACTGATGGTTATCGCAATTGACGTAGAGGTTTTCTGATTTTGGTGCTGCGAAAAGTCATGCGTTTGTATCTGGGACTCTGGCCCAATAGGTCTGATGAAGTATTTTTAGTCGAATGTCGCACATTTCTAAATTTCTGAATTGTGGGTTTGATAAGAGTTGAGTTTCGCATTGACTGTTTTCATCTATCTGTTGGAGTCGGTTGACCTGGTCGTACACATAGTACGACATCGTGATTTTACAATTTGCTAAAGTTTCTAGATTAAAGTACTTTTCATAGTTTTCTGAGATTGCTGTGTAACTAAAAGCCGGATTGATGCAGGCAAAACGTGAGTTATTGGTTAATGTTGATTGGCGAATGGGGGTTGAAAAGTGGCGGTATAGTTTATACTGTGTTAAGTCTAACAGTGGAACTTTGCATATATAAATTAGTCTTCCTTCTGCGTAAAATATTGTGAGATCCGATATAGCAATGAGGTTTGGCATATACTTAATGTCTAATGGTACAGGGAATTTGGTGTTTGATATTGTTTTTTGTATTGTTTGTGCGCTTGATAAAATTTGTCTTGTGGTAAGTATTTGAGGGTGAATCTGACCGGTTCTTGCTAAAAGAATTGCATTCATAAGTGTATCTGTATCGAGTTCTAGTTCTATTAGATCTTCGTCTGTTTGGGTGACATATTTTATGGCTACTTGATTATATTTAAGAAGATCTGTTTCGTTTTTTAAGTTTATTATTACATGGTTGATTTGTTCCATGATGTTTGCTACCATTTTTGCGATGTTTTTTATGTATTTTTGGTCGAGATCAAATTTTAATTTCAGGATATGTGTTTGATTTTTAACAATTTCTGCTAATTATAGTGAATTGTTTGCCAGCATATTAAGCTCATTGTAGATTCTTTCGCCATCTTCTGAGTCTAAGGTTCCATATAGTGGTTTCTATATTTTCCCTGCGAAATTTAAGAGTCCTCTTTTCTCTCTATGGCTATTGCTATCGTTTCTAGTATATGATATGAGTTCTTGTAGAATTGTTTCTGTTTTGTGGATTGTTTTCAATCGGGATTCTATTATCTGTAGTTGGGCACTGATTAAGCAGTGTGGGGCGATCATGTCGCAATATCTTTGAATTGCGAATAAGTTGCGGGAAAGTTGCTCCCGTCGTGTTGTGAGTCCATTTGTGTTGACGCCGGTGATGAGGGTCCATGTTGCGTGATATGAGCGTAGTATGCCGTGGTCTTCAGAGTATAGTCCGGGATTTTGGGCGAGTTGTGTAATTTTTATTAAGGGGTTGCCGCTTGAGGCGTGTGCGTGGCATCTGTAACATGTGCCATTTTTATGTTGTCTATGTGTACTATTTTCGTTTTGCCGTCTTTCATTTCTAGCTTAACATTATGTTTATCTAATATTTCTAAAATTTTAAATGGTCCAGCATAATGGGGGTCAAATTTTCTTTTTCGTGGTTCCTTTATGAGGAATACTAATTGTCCTTTTTTGAATTTTGGTTCTGTGATTCTTTTATCCTAATATCGTTTTGTTCGTTCTTTAAATTTGATTTGTTTTTCCCATGCTGCTTGTCGTATCTTTTTCAGGTTGTTCGTGAGGTCTGTCATGTAATCGTCGTATGTTATTGTTGTTTCTGGAGGTGGAAATTCGGAAGGTGTACGGGCAGTTCTTCCGAAGACAAGTTCGTATGGTGTGAATCCGCTGCTTTCGTGTATACTTGTGTTATGGGAGAATGTTGCAAGTGTAAGGAGTTCATCCCAATTGCGGTTGTCGTCGATGAAATGTTTTAGGAATTCGGCAAGGCTGTGATGGAAACGTTCTATTGCGCCATTTGACTGAGGATGGTATGCTGATGTTTTGTACTGTCGAATTTGAAAGAGTTCAGCGAATTGTTTGAATGTGTCACACATAAAATTTCTTCCTTGATCGGATAGTATTGCTCGAGGAGCACGAAATGTTGTTATAAGAGTTGTGGTAAGTGCTTTGGCGATATCCGTTGAAGTTTGCTGTTTTAAAGGAATTGCTATGGCGAATTTGCTAAAAAGGTCCAAAATGGTCAGAATATATTCGTGTCCTTGTGTGGTTTTTGGTAAGGGTCCCACGATATCGATTGCGACTTTGTCGAATGGTTCTGCTGGAGAGTCGGTGATGATCATGGGTGCTTTATCTTTCACTCGTACCAGTTTGTTCTTTTGGCAATCGAAGCAATGTTTGATGAATTCTCGAATGTCATTCTTTAGGCCTTTCCAGTAATATTGTGATAGGATACGATTATATGTTTTTGATATTCCATTATGTCCGCCAATCGTTGAATTATGAAACTCCTGGATGATGATGGAACTCCTTTTTCGCTGTGGTGGTACTGATAATAAACCATGGCAAAGTGTGATGGTTGTCTGCGAGTTCGCTGACTTTGCTCGTACGAATGATTTGATGTCTGTCCAAATGAACGGATTTAGGATTTTTGGGTCCTTGGAGATTGTGCAAGTTTTTAGCTGTAATTTATTGAATACCTCGAATAGTGTTTCTAAGCAGTTTCGTACTTCCATGATGGTTAGTGAATCTGTTGTTTTTCGTTTGCAGATTATTGCGAAATAGCAGGTGATTCCTCGGCGAGTAATTAGAATGTCACGAGTCTGTTGATAGGAAGTAAGCAATATTATCTTTTTGTGCTAGGATATTCTTTTGTGTGGTGATGACTCTGTTTACGTTTGTCATATCTTCCGTTATTTCTGCGCTCCTTGTTGCGGGGCGAGATTCCTTATGTGTCATGTTTTTCCTGTGGTACTGCGATGGTGCGAACGGTGTGTCATTATCTGCTTCCGTTATATTGTCTTCACTTGAAGGGTTTTCGCTTGATGATGGGTTTGATGGATTGTTTATTGATTCTCGCTGTGGAGTGGCTTGTCTGGTAATTCGTTCAACATTTCCGGGTGGAGATCGAAATGTTGGCTCGGTTGTTGCTTGTGTGTTGTGCAACTGTGGTACTTCTACTGGAAGATTGATGTTTTTTCCGATGTTTCTTTCAGAAGATAAGTTTGCTTCGTCGTTGTTATTTTCAGGTGACTTTGTTAACGAATCGAAATATTCGGGTGCTATTTCCGGTGAATATGGGCCTATGTTGGTGGTACCTTTTGACTGCTTTGTGGACGTTCGTAGTGGTGATGGTGATCTGAAGTTCGGCTGCACTTGCGGTTGTGCATTTCGTTGAACATCTTATGTTTCTGTTGGATTTGTTGGTGATCGGAAATTTGGTTCGGTGACTGATGTATCCGTTTCCTTGTCAGCGGTCGCTTTTCCGATGTGCGTCGCTGATTCTGAGTCCTGTTGATCCTTGCCATAGTCCTTGAGCGTTGCCTGTTCATCTATTTGGTTTCCCGATTTGCGTTGTATTTCCCGTATTTGTGGATATGTTTGATTTGCGTCTGTTTGCTGGGCTCGTTGGCCTCTGTGCTTATTTACGCTTTCGTCTTTATTTTCTCCATTTTTATTGGGATTAATATCTGCAAATCGTTGATTCCTTTCGTTTAATTCGTCGACTTTTTCTTTGCCTTTGGTTTCTTCGTTTTCTTCCTTTTGGTTTTTTGTTGGTGTGTATTTTTCCGTTGTAGTTTCATCTCGTATCCTTGGTCGTTTGCGCTTGTTTGTCATATTGGATTCCTTTGCCGTATTATTCCTTGTACGTTTCCTGTTCGTTATATTTTTTGTGAGTTCCTTCTCCGTTGCTTCTGTCTCTGTGATGACGTCTTCGCTTTTTCCTTCTATATTTGTTTCCTCTTCTGTTTGTGGGGATTCATCGTCGATTTTTGGATCTGATTTAGGTTGTGTGTTGTTTCCGTGTTCGTTTTCACTTTCTGTTTTTTGTTCGTTTTGTTGTTTCTTTTTGGGTGTTAGGTTGCCTGATTCTTCGTCTGAGTCAGAGCGATGTCGTATATTTGGTTGGTGTGAATGTTTTGGTCTTTTTGGGGCGTGTTCTTCCTTTGACGAACTGTCTCTCTGTCTGATAGGCATGACAGCAATGGGGTTTCTAGATAGTGCGTCTGCGACGTGGTTCGATTTTCCCGGTTGATGTATTTTGAAATCGTAATCGTTGAGGGTTATTTGCCAGCGCTGAAGCTGCTGTGGCAAGTCGGATTTGGTGTTTAGATATGTCAAAGCTCTATTATCGGTGATCAGTGTAAATTGTCTGCCGTATAAATACGGGCAAAAATGTTCTACTGCGTAAACTACGGCTAGAAGTTCTTTTCTCATTGTATCGTACGCTTGTTGTGGCTTCAAGAGTGTTTTTGAGTAAAATGCTACGGGGTGATCGAATTTATTATGTTTCTGACTTAAGACTGCGCCTATTGCGTAGTCTGATGCGTCTGTGGTGAGCGTGAATGGTTTATCGAAATCGGGATAACGCAAAATTGGACGTTCTATAATTTTGTTTTTGAGTAGTTCGAATGCTTTTTGGCACTCGTCTGTCCATTGAAAAGTTACTTCTTTTTATAATTGTTTTGTTAGTGGAGATGCAATTTTTGCAAATTTTTTTATGATTCGTCTGTAATAACCTGCGAGTGCTGTAAATTGTTTGATTCCCTTTTTGTTCGTTGGTGTTGTGAATTCTGTTATGGATTTTACTATTGTATTATTGGGTTTTACGCCTTCTTCCGTGATTGTATGTCCCAAATATGTAACCTCTGTTCGCAAGAATTGACATTTGTCGGTTTGCAAAGTTAGGCCTGCTTCGGTTAAGCGTTTCGCTAACCGCCGAAATTTTGTCGCATGTTCCTGCAGAGTATTAGCATAAATAACGATGTCATCCAGGTATACGAACAGGTCGTTACCCTGAAGTCCCGATAATACGACATCCATCAATCGTTGGAATGTTGCGAGTGCATTTTTCAACCCAAATGGCATACGGTTGAACTCGAAATGTCCGTTTGCCGTTGAAAATGCGGTTTTGTGTTTATGTTCAGGGTCCATTTCGATTTGATGGAAGCCAGATGCTAAGTAAAAAATGGAGAAATATCGGGCTTTTCCCAATTGGTCCAGAATATCTATGATACTCGGTAATGGGCACGCGTCAGATATTGTTTCCGCGTTCAATTTATGAAAGTCGATAACCATTCGCCATCTCTTTTTGCCCTGTGAGTCTGCCTTTTTTGGTACGACCCAAACTGGTGAGTTATAGGGGGAGAGGGAAGGTTGAATGATTTTTTTCTCCAGTAAATTATTGACCTGCGTCTGAATTTCTTTTTTGTGCACGGGTGGGAATCGGTACTGCTTTGTTTTAATAGGTTTGTTGTTTGTCGTGGGAATTTTGTGTTGTGTTACTGTCGTGTGGCCAAGTTCGTCGTTTGGTAGTAAAAAGAGTTTTGGGTATTCAGAGACTAGTTGCAAAATGTGTTCTTTTTCTTCGTTGTTGAGATGATCTAAGTGAAGCAATGATTTGAGTTTTTGTAATCGTTCTGTGTTATTTTCGGCTACGTGAACTGTATAAATTGATGCGTTATTGTTTTGTGAACTTTCAGAATGATCGATTTCGAGTTTAAATGGTGTTTCTGAAATTATTTCAATCGGTTGCAATTCTACAGTAGGCATTTCCAATTCTATTGATTTTGGTTGACGGTTGATTACTTGTAAGTATGCAATTCCGTTGTTGTTTTTTACTAATGCGCCACCGTAACGTATGTCTTCTTTGGTTTTATATGGTGGGATGTATCCTTCTGAGACCTCGTTATTTTTAATTCTAATATGCATTATTGTTTTTGATTTCGGGAGGATTGTGATATATTCCCTTTCAAAAAATGGTATAGTATGATCATGGCAGGTTATGCATCTTTGTGTATATAGTATATCGGCTGGGATCTGTTTGAAAAATGCGTCGCCAAGTATCGCTTTTTCCTGGATTGGAAATACGTCTGTGACAACATGAAATTCTGCTTTTATTGATTTAATTTGGATTGAGCATTTGCCTCTAGTGTATGTTTTACCGTCAGTTATACCTGTCAGTTCGTAAAATTCCCGTGTGTCGATTTCAGTTGCGTGATTGAGTGCTCTTCGTTTTATCAAGTTTATTTGTGAACCTGTATCAATTAATAATTTCGTTTCTCTGTGCAGAAAATCAGGTGAGTTTAATGCAATTGAGGGAGATTTATGATTTTTCGAAATTCCCAATTTGAGCGTTGCTTCTCTGAATTTAATTCCAATTTCTTTTAGTTGTTCGCGATTGAATGTTTTTAGTGCTCTGATAATGAGTCCCGTGTCACACTTTTCTGCGAGACGTTGTCTTAGTTTTTTAAGTCGACTTTCTCGAAAAGTGTATCAATGTGTTCTGTGCTGTTTGTTCTTGATTTTGTCGGGGTGTTTCTACCGGATGACTTATTTTGAGATGTTCGTTGCTCGGTATTTGAGTCTGTGTTAGGTCGTTCTCGATGTTCGTTTTGGTGTCTTTCGCGTGAATTGTTTCGGGAGTTATTTCGGTATCTATCGTTTGAGTGATTTCTGTATCTGCTGTTCGGGTGGTCTCTATATCTGTTGTTTGAATAACTTCTGTGTCTATCGTTCGAGTTATCTCTGTATCTGTCGTTTGAATAATTTCGGTATCCGTCGTTCGAGTATCTGTCGTTTGAATATCTGTTGTTTGAATATCTGTCGTTAGAACGATTTCTGTATTCGTCGTTAGAGTTATCTCTATGCCTGTCGTTTGAATATCTGTTGCTTGAATCGTTTGAACGATTTCTGTATCTGTTGTTCGAATAGTTTGTGTGTCTGTCGTTTGAGTATCTGTCGTTTGATCGGTTTCTCGAATGATTTCTATAATCTCTGTATCTGTCGTTTGAGTCGTTTCTGTATTGGCTTCTAGAATTTCTGGTTTTGTTTTGAGTGTATCTGTCTCGTGAATTATTTCGGTATCTGTCGGATGTTTCTTGTGAGCGCCAAGAGTTTTTACCTTCGCGCATGTGTTTTATTGTGAAGCAGTCTTTTGTGTCATGTGAGTGTGATTGGTGAAGTTCGCAAAATTTTCCTGGGTTTGTGTATTCTGTAAAATGGACTTTTGCGGTGTTTCTGATATCGAGTATTCCGCGCATTCGCTTTTGTTTCTCGATTTCGTATTCTATTGTTTGAGCTCGATCTATAATGTTATCGAATGTCTCTGCATTATGGAGAATCAAATGGGAACCTATTGCGGGTATTAGTCCTCTGACGTAAGCTCTTTTTGCCCTAGCTTTTACTTCGTCGATTCGTGTGTCTAGAAATTTTCTCTGTGCGGCTGTATTGTATACATCTGATAGTTTGTCTATTATGTTATTTAGGATATCGCGCGTTCTCGCTGCGTATTCGATGACTGTTTCGTCGTAATTTTATGGCCATGATTCTATTTCATTTTCTAAGTCGGCTAAATCTTTATTTTTGCTAAATGCTTTTTTTAATGTTTTTAAAAGTGATTCGAGGGAATTTGGAGGGTTTGCGTCGATGACTGAATGTGCGATACCGTTTAGTTTGAGCGGGATCATTTTTAATAATTTTGTTCGTTCGGCATCTGAAAGGCATTCGTTGACTCGTTTAAGTATTTTAGCATAGTCTTCTATTTTTATGTTTTTTCCGTCGTATATGGGGACGACTTTGAACGCGTCTCTAAATGTGAACGTGTTGTTATTTTCGGCCAATGTAATTTGGTGTTCAGTGTTTTGGCGGAAATATAGGGGTCGTCTATTTGTTCTACGGGGTGGTCTGGACGGTGGATCCGATATTACAGCGCGATAAAATGACATAGAAACATGTTTTTAAAGAATTGTGTAAATTTGCGATAAATGTGTATTTGTTCGTCAGTGATTGAATGCCCAAACAAGAAAACAAATTTTTTTTTATTGTTATTATTATCGTTATCATTATTTTTGTTAATTTATTTTATTTTAGTTTTATTATTATTATTGATAATAGTTTTGCCAAAATCATATTTGAAGGGTTTTATTTTGAGAAATGACGTCCGGAAAGTGAATTTAATTGTTTCGTGTTACGGACCGATCAGCCTAACGACAACGATGCTGGACAATCCATCGGTGCACGCGTAGCCTCGTCATCAGATTCCCTAAAAGACTTCAACCCACGACGGAAACCTCCAATGCACCGTGAGGCCACGCGCTGCATGATCAACGATGGCATGTCAACGACCCCGGCGCAAAAGTAACACCTACGCAGGAATCGACAAGCGATTTCCCAATCGATTTCCCAATCGGTAACCCGACACTTCCTAGTTGCCCCCACGAGACTCTTCCAATACCTTCGCCCCAGGGTAACGAGGATACCGATCGACCAAATTATCATCAGTCTTAATTGATTGCTCTGTCCTAACAGACATAGCCCTCGGTCGACCGGTACTCATACCTTAACGGCAAGTACATCTCGCGTACTTAGAGTCTCGCGAGTGTAACTTCGAGTTCGGGAAATAAAACCGAGTACAGCGATTAAGAACTCTATACGTGTAAGCAAACCCTAGCGATGCTTCACGTCTCTCGTAATACTTTTATACCGCGATAATTACCTTAGCGGCATTACGCGTCGGAATATTTCGAGTATTTCAATACAGTTTCAATATCGTTTCATTATTTTAACATACGAAACAAAGTGTAAGAGTCCGGCGAGTCGCACAGCATTCCGAGCGCTCGCCTTTTGTCGACTCAGCGAAACCCCGAGACCGTAGTGGCAGCGTCGAATAAGAGCGCGTATGTGTAAGCCACTACGATCGTCTGTGTCTGTGGTCATAATAAACAACTCGCCACCATCTGACGAGACTTATCTCTACGGCCTAGGCAGCCGTCACGACCGACCTTCCCGACGACTCCAACCATTCGCCGACGTCAGCAGGCCGGAGGCCGAGCAACACACACACATATTACACACACAGAAACCAGGCGAGGTGCGTTACGCCGCTTTAAAACGGACAGAATCCACGCGTCGAGTCTCCTGACAAACTCGACAAATAACAATAATAATTGTAAATCTAAAACGTAATTACGACGGAACCCGTACGTAAGACCCACGGAATCCGAACGTAACAACTGGTGTCAGAAGTGGGATTCTGTCCACCAACTCACCTTAACCAAATTTTCTTTTTTCCTCCTCCCGTACATATACATATTTCCCTTCTCCTTCCCTCTTCGTACAAATTGAAGAATAAGAATAAGAGGAAAATATGGCGGAATTACTAACGTCACTGCTCGAGCGGACTACGCTCGATAGCCGCCGCAAGGTAATCCGAGACGCGCTACGCTCCCTTCCGGAATACGACGGCGGGGTAGAGGCTCTTGCGATGTTCCTCCGGAAGGTCGTTCATGAGTTCGAGGCGATCGACAGTGCTGACGAGCCAACTTTTTTAAGAGGCGTCAAAAATAAGCTTACGGGTGCTGCCTGGGATTCACTCGATGGCAGAAACATAAACACGGTGAATGCCCTAGTAACCCACCTCAAAGCTAAATTCGCTCCGGGAAGAAGCGCGAATTCTTACCTCACGGAAATAAGCGGACTCACCATCAGACGAACTGAATCCCTGAGACAGTACATCGAACGGACAGCTGGCCTAGTCAAATGGGCGCGAGCTGCCGTTCGCGGAGACCGTACCACCGCCGAATCGAAAAGTAGCCTCGAGGATCTCGACAAACACGCAGTGAGTAATTTTTTAAGAGGATTGCCGGAAGACATCTTCCTGGCCATAAAACACGAAAAACCGAGAACCCTCGATGCGGCGTTCGACGTTGTGCTCGAGGAAGACCGCGAGAGACAGGATCGGCAACACGTTTCGGGGAAACGGGACCGAAAATCGTCTCACCGCAGAAGTTCGCGCGGGAAACCTCCACCGCATCGACGTAACCGCTCACGGAGCGGATCATCATCACCCTCCGACAGCGAGGATTCACGCACCTCCGATTCCTCGTCCCTCGACAACGGCCGGAAGAAAAGCAAGGTCTACGCTGTCGAGACCAATTACAAGCGACGAGAGTACGAACCCCGCGCCCCGACGTACCGGAACCACGAAGGGCAGGGCCACTGTGCATATTGCAGACACGGTCCTCCGGAACCACCAAAGGATCGATCCCGATGGAGCACACCGTCGCCCCGTGAATTTTCGCGAACGTCTTCCTGCGAGTCTGCCGAGCATTTAAACTCGCGCGGCGCTCGCCCGGCAAACAGCTGGTCGAGCGCCCCAGACAGCCCATCGAAATCCTCAGCCGGAAGGGAGGAACCGGGGAAGATGGTGCGGTCTCTTCCGAAAGAGGCACGCAATGCATCCTCAAAGAGGTACCACCCGCAAGGATCAAGATCAAATCCGCGGACTTCCGAGAAGGCCACGCAGAGTTCATTCTAGACGGCGGCTCTTCGTTAAATTTGATCCACATCGCAACCGTGGGAAAAACCGTCGAAATCGATAGATCCGATACGCGGAAAACTAGAGGCATCGTCCCCAACTCCATCCGAACATTAGGGATAGTCGCGCTCGCCATCAGGAAAGCAGACGTGGTTTTCCACGTCTTCGATGGCGAACGACTATCGCAAGCAGACGGACTTCTTCGCGAACCATTTCTCCACGACCAGAAGGCGGAGATATCATATCAACATCATACGCTCGTCACTGCCAAGGAACCTATCACCCCCATTCCCTTCTCAAACCGGGAAGAGATCGAATCCGTTCTGGAAGAAGCGGAATCGGTCAGAATACACCTGGAAGGACGGAGCAGGAAACAAGTCACGATAAAACTGCGCAATTCCAATATCTACGACGGATACCTAAAGCGCATCGACCTCGGCTCACACGTACACATCGGCGAAGCTGTGGTGAAAAACAATGATGGCATATGCTTCGCTATCGCCACCAACACACACACCGATGCGATAGACCTCGACGTGCCAGCGCAGGAACTCGAGCCGTACGTAATCGGATCCGGGCCGCTCTCGGACGGCGAAGACGAACAGCTGGCCGCGAGCCACGCACCGGCAAGGCCGACCCGTGACCGAGTGAGTACGATTTTGCAGACGCTGCACTTTGACCATCTGAATCGTATCGAGCGTCAACACGTGCGCGAGCTCGTGAAACGAAACTCCGATCTCATTCACCTCCCCGGAGACAGACTAAAAGGCTCGACTATCGTCGAGCACGAAATTCCAACAACCGACAATAAACCCGTACACACGAAACAGTATCGGTACCCGGTGATTCACCAAACCGAGATCGAGAACCAGATAAAGGGACTGCTCGATAACAGAATTATTAAGCCGTCTCACTCCCCGTATAATTCACCCCTGTGGATAGTCCCGAAAAAGGCGGACTCTCACGGAAATAAACGGTGGAGAATGGTAATTGATTACCGGCAACTGAACGAGAAGACGATCGGCGACAGCTACCCGCTACCCAACATCACCGAAATTTTGGACCGGCTCGGAGGAGCAAAATATTTTTCGGTGTTCGATCTAGCTAGCGGATTCCACCAAATCAAGGTAGAAGAAAAGGATCAACCGAAGACGGCGTTCACGACCCCGAGAGGCCATTACGAATTCGCACGGATGCCCTTCGGCTTGAAAAACGCACCCGCGACATTTCAACGGCTCATGGACAGTGTTCTGTCTGGCCTCACGGGTACGGAGCTATTCGTCTACCTCGACGACATTGTAATTTTCTCGACGTCGCTCCAAGAACACCGTACCAAAGTTAATCGACTTTTCCAACGGCTGCGAACGAACGGGCTGACGCTACAGGTCGACAAATGCGAGTTCTTGCGGAAGGAGGTCAACTACTTAGGGCACATCCTGAACACGGATGGAGTTCGACCTGACACAAAAAAATTTACCGCCGTGGAAAATTTTCCGACCCCCAAAACACCGAGGAATGTGAGAGAATTCCTCGGTCTCGCGGGCTATTACAGGAAATTTATATCCAATTTCTCCGGCAGAGCAAAGCCACTCTCCGATCTCACGAAGAAGACCACGAAATTTGAATGGACCGAACAAACACAGTCCAGTTTCGAAGACCTTCGTGACACTTTATGTACAGCGCCTATATTGCAATACCCCGACTTTAAAAGGCCGTTTATCCTAACAACGGACGCCTCGGACGTTGCAATAGGAGCTGTGCTGAGTCAGGGAGAAAAAGTAGGCCAAGACCTACCGATACAGTACGCCAGCAGAGTACTGAACTCGGCAGAAAGAAACTACTCGACAACCGAGAAAGAATGCTTAGCCATGGTGTATGCGGTCAAATATTTTCGGCCATATTTATACGGACGGAAATTCACACTGATAACCGACCATCAACCCCTGGTATGGCTGCATTCGGTCAAGGACCCTTCCTCGAGACTCGTGCGATGGAGACTGCAGCTCGAGGAATACGAATATCAAGTCGTCTACAAAAAGGGAAAGACCAACTTGAACGCCGACGCCCTCTCGAGGAACCCGGCAACAACATTACCAGTGACCCCTCGCGATGACGACGAATTTAAGGTAAAGGGCACGAGACGACAAAACCCCGACGAGAGTACCATCGCCAGCCGAATTCGCGACCGAGGTCGAGCGGCTACCACCGCCGCGTACGATGACCCGAGCTTCCTAGAAACACCAAGCGACGACGAGGTCATCGAAGGAAGTCGACGCCATAGCATGCTGCCGACACCGGAACTCGACAATATCAACGAGTCTGCGGAAACGACAGGCGATACCACCGCGGAGATCGACACGTCAACTCAATCGGACCCCCACGGTTATCGTTTCGATACGTCAGTCGCCCTCCAACACGGCACCAGCCAAATGACCCTGGACGAGGCGAAGGGACGACTAAGACGACTGTCCGGGAGCCTACCACCGTGCCGAGAGACGCCAATGGAAACGAGTTCGATACTCGACGACGACTCGTTGTGCAGCGACACCGAAATGACACTGGAACAACGAGAGATAATAGAGAGAGACCTCTGCGACACCCCGCAGACGTCACAAAAAATTATACAACTCCTCCGCAGATCGTTACCCACCGACAACGCACAAACCGCGACACAGACCACGGAAACGCGAAATGCCAGCCAGATCAGCGGAAACTGCCCGACTCAACAGCAGACGACACACGCATCAAAAAGAATATCACTGATGCCGACCCCAACAAAGGGAGAGAAACCTGCGTGTGGCTCAACGCCGCGCAAGATACGGTTTTCGCTGCCGCTGACCGAGCCTGGTGAACCGCGCGACGACTTAACGCACACAACGGAGGTACCTCGGATACAGGCGATCGACAGTCTGTCGCTCCCACCATCGCCATCATCATCAACGCAATCGTCATCGTCATCGTCATCGTCATCGGAAGAAGACGAACTCGACGTCTCCAGCGGCGACCTTGAGGACGACGATCACGAGTTCAAGGACCCGACAACCACCTCACTGTGCCGGATAGAGATAAAACCCGATCAGTTGACAACCGGTCAAGGTACGATCGTACACTTCATCCCCAAGGATGGAATTATCACAACCCCAGTAGGAAACCAGCTGCGTGACCTTGGCTACATCGACGCCGACGATCTCACACGACGATCAAAAACGGAGGATGCAATAACCTCAAAACACAGGAAGCGGAAAACCCTAAGCATCACGGCCACCAAGAACTACTTCGATAAGATGACCCTCGATGACCTTGAGACAGCCGTCGCAACCTTGAGACAATCCATCAAGAAACAAGGAGATCGCGAACTCCGCGTCGCTTCCGATGGAGACGGACACGACGAATTACCAATACCAACGTTTAAACGGATACTCCAGAACGGTCTTTCCAAGATTAATTGCAAGGTCATCATCTGCACAAACCAAATCGAAACGCCGCCAGAATCGGAACGCAACGCAATCATTAAGGAATGGCACAGCGACCACATCGGAGGTCACAAAGGAGCCAGAAAAACATACGAGCGATTGCGACAGAGATACCACTGGAAAGGCATGAAAACCGACGTACAGAATATCGTGCGATGTTGCCACAGCTGCCAACAACACAAGCTGGTCCGAATAAAAACAAGGGAACCCATGGTGATTACTGATACACCTGTAGCTGCATAGGAGAAAATCGCCGTAGACATACTGGGTCCACTACCCCCGACGAAACGCGGGAACCGCTTTGTCCTAACAACGATTGACTTGCTGACGAAATTTGCCAGAGCCTTCGCTTTACCAGATATGAAGAGTCAAACAATCATCAAAACTCTCGATCAGGAATACTTCACCGTGCACGGCACTCCACTGCACATCTTGAGCGACAACGGCAAATGCTTCGTGAGCAGTCGTATGAAAAATTTCCTGGAAGAAAAGAAAATACATCACATAAAGGCAACCACGTATCACCCGCAAAGCAACGGCTCATTGGAACGCAGTCACCAGGGAATTGCTGATTATGTGAAACACTATATCAGCAAGGACGCGGAATGGGACGACGTTCTACCGTATGCCATTCAGTCACACAACGCGACGGTGCATGAATCCACAAAATTCACACCGTACGAGATGGCATATGGCAAACTAATAAAACCACCGTCGACCCTACCCCTGAGAGAATACCTGCCCACCACCACGGAGTACGTAACGAAGATCACAAAGGGTAACGTCTTGCCTACCCCGGTGCCACCGAAGAAACGGGGTCGACCGCCGAAAACAAAACCAGCTTGGAAATACTGAAACCGACAACAACTGGAACTACCCCGGATTGACCGGACCGGCCTTCTTCATGAGATCTGCAGCGGCCACCTCTAGTTAGAAGAACTAACACGAACAGATAATTATATCAGATAACCTCGTTTTTTTTCTTACCTTGCCCACTCAAAATTTTTTTTCCTTCCTCTCTCAAAGTCCAGCTTATGTAATCTTAATTTCATCGGACTTCCACCGAAACCGAGTATCACCTACTGCCTCAACCAAGTTCTATAGAAGGATGCCAACAGGCTGGTTTGCGGAAGCGCGGACCATGGGTACCACGTTCCGTCTAAGAAGGGAGGGCTGTTACGGACCGATCAGCCTAACGACAACGAGGCTGGACAATCCATCGGTGCACGCGTAGCCTCGTCATCAGATTCCCTAAAAGACTTCGACCCACGACGGAAACCTCCAATGCACCGTGAGGCCACGCGCTGCATGATCAACGATGGCATGTCAACGACCCCGGCGCGAAAGTAACACCTACGCAGGAATCGACAAGCGATTTCCCAATCGATTTCCCAGTCGGTAACCCGACACTTCCTAGTTACCCCCACGAGACTCTTCCAATGCCTTCGCCCCAGGGTAACGAGGATATCGATCGACCAAATTATCATCAGTCTTAATTGATTGCTCTGTCCTGACAGGCATAGCCCTCGGTCGACCGGTACTCATACCTTAGCGGCAAGTACATCTCGCGTACTTAGAGTCTCGCGAGTGTAACTTCGAGTTCGGGAAATAAAACCGAGTTCAACGATTAAGAACTCTATACGTGTAAGCAAACCCTAGCGGCGCTTCACGTCTCTCGTAATACTTTTGTACCGCGATAATTATCTTAGCGGCATTACGCGTCGGAATATTTCGAGTATTTCAATACAGTTCCAATATCGTTTCATTATTTTAACATACGAAACAAAGTGTAAGAGTCCGGCGAGTCGCACAGCATTCCGAGCGCTCGCCTTTTGTCGACTCAGCGAAACCCCGAGACCGTAGTGGCAGCGTCGAATAAGAGCGCGTATGTGTAAGCCACTACGATCGTCTGTGTCTGTGGTCATAATAAACAACTCGCCACCATCTGACGAGACTTATCTCTACGGCCTAGGCAGCCGTCTCGACCGACCTTCCCGACGACTCCAACCATTCGCCGACGTCAGCAGGCCGGAGGCCGAGCAACACACACACATATTACACACACAGAAACCAGGTGAGGTGCGTTACACCGCTTTAAAACGGACAGAATCCACGCGTCGAGTCTCCTGACAAACTCGACAAATAACAATAATAATTATAAATCTAAAACGTAATTACGACGGAACCCGTACGTAAGACCCACGGAATCCGAACGTAACAACTGGTGTCAGAAGTGGGATTTTCTGTCCACCTAACTCACCGTTGGTTTAAACAAATAACCCCCGAAATCATTACCATGACGGAACTACTAACCACCCTCCTCGAGCAATCCGCGCTCGACAATCGCCAGAACAAATTCTGGAAGTTGGTCAAGAGCCTCCCGACCTATGACGGGAGAGCGAAAAACCTATCGTCGTTCCTCCAGAGCGTCGCCGACTATCATCGATGAGTTAAGCCGGATGAGGAGATAGACTACCTGGAGAGGGTGAAAACCAAGCTCAGAGGAGCCGCCAGGGACGCGGTCGAGGGCAGAAACATCGACTCCCTTAACGCTCTGATAAAACACCTCAAGAACAAATTCGCCCCCGGGAGAGACGTAGACCTCTACGTCACAGAGATCCACCGCCTCAACATAAAAAAAGACGAATCCGTCCCCGACTACATCTTGCGGACGGGGAGGCTAGTAAGGAAAGCGCGCGGTGCCACCCGTGGAGACCGTCCCGCCGCGGAAGTCGGAGGCGCTCTCGATGCCCTCGAGAAGGTCGCCTTAAATAACTTCCGAAGAGGACTGCCCGAGGCGGTCGATTTTAAGGTCACCCCCAAAATCCAAAGACCCTCGACGAAGCATTCGACCTAGCCGCCGAGGAGGACCGGGCACAAAAAAACCGCCGTCGGTTCTTAGGGAAGCAGGGAAAGAAACCCAGCTCGAAGAAATCGCATCGGAAAACCTCACACAGAAAGAAAAAATCACACCGACGTAGAGATTCCACTGAAAGTTCCTCACCATCCACCGACAGTGACTCAGCCGACGAATCTGAATCATCGGATTCATCCTCCTCCGACGAGGAAAGCAAACGCAAACCTGGGAAGGTATACGCGACGGAGCCCGATCGGTCCACCAGTCGCGAACGCCCCAAGTACCAGGCGCAAGTCACACAATACCGGGACCGCGACGCCCCAGAATGTTGCTCGCTCTGTGGACGATCCCCGCCGCGGATATATATATATATATATATATATATATATATATATAATGAATATTTGTATATATATATATATATATATATATATATATATATATATATATAATGAATATTTGTATATATATATATATATATATATATATATAAAACAAAAAAACGATGCTTATTAGGTATAAAGAAAATAAAATAAGCAGACTGTAGCTCGATCTCTATCTGCCTAGAGAGATCTCTATAGCATCTTTTCTCTCGCATAATAAATCTGTATCGAGCATCCTGTCTTAATTTAGCAAAATTTCGAATCGTATATCGAATATTTTTTCCGAGCATGTATCATATTCGGGTAGCAGAGGTTGTTAAATAATTGATTAATGTCGGTAAATACTATTAAAAATATTATATAAATAGTAATTTATTTAATATTTATTTAATATATAAAGAAAATAAAAAGAAACAGATAGAGAGGTTGCTATAGATCGTTCTCCCTCATATATATATATATATATATATATATATATATATATATATATATATATATATATATATATATATATATATATATATATATATATATATGCCGTTTAAAGAGACGGAGAACACGTGGTCTCTGTTTCAAAGCATCGGCGAGGTGGAGGTGAAAG
The DNA here is from genome assembly GCA_964017225.1 of Netelia inedita. Taxonomy (NCBI): domain Eukaryota; kingdom Metazoa; phylum Arthropoda; class Insecta; order Hymenoptera; family Ichneumonidae; genus Netelia; species Netelia inedita. The sequence continues at coordinate 22,931,395 of OZ024922.1, forward strand.
GGAGAGGGGTATTGAGCAGAGCGAGCTGTATACTCTCTCTCGTATTATGTGCATGTAAAACGCTGAGATAAACTTTTATATGATTCAGAGATGTACCAGCTAAAATTTAAATTCGAAAAACGCCGCGCGCTCTTTTAGACATAAGACCATCGATGTATTTAAAATTTTACAGGTAGTAAATATTAGTTGAATAAAAGGTCAGAGCGTTGAAATTATTTCGGCTTAAGAAAAGTTCCTATAAATATTTTTGCCTTGATAAGGGCGAATCGTTTTTAAATAAAGAGTGATAACGTAAGAAAAATAAAATAAAAGAAATCGACTGTAGCCACACCCTCACCCTTACAGAAAATTTCCTTTTGTGTAATCATCTCGCACAGATTGTTGAAATTATTTCGCTGCTGGAAAGTTTTTCTGACAATTTAATTTTAAACGCCGAGCTGTTTAACGGGCCAAGGAGAACATTTGTTAACTACTGGCGATTAAAATTTTAACGATGTTGACTGAACAATTTTAGACTTTTCAAATTATAGCGTTGAAGGAAAATTTTATATCATTCGAAAATGGAAGAAGCGGCCTGTAGCACTGAAAATCGAATCGAGTTTGGAAAAAAATAGAAAACAATAAAGAAAGAAATTTTTTATTATCGTTAAAAGTAAAATTATGAAAAAATATAAAAACTGTCTTATGGTAAAGGAAGCTCTCTCTCTCTCTCTCTCTCTCTCTCTCTATCTATCTATCTATCTATCTATCTTTCTCGATAGACAGCTATAGCTCTTTCTCTCTCTTGCGCATACAGCGATTTAAAAAGGCAGAGAGCACATGGTCTCTGATTCAAAGTATAGACGAGGTGGTGGTGAACGGTAAGAGGGGTATGCTACAGACCATATATGCCATTAGCGGGCTCTCCTCTTTGTGCGGATCTTCGTGAACACACTCGATCTCTCTCTCTCTCTCTCTCTCTCTCTCTTACGCGGGACCTATGGACCTACAACTGCTGTGTTCTATATGCTATTAACGGTGTCCCCTCTTTGTGCGGCTGTTCGTATAGAGCGCTCTTTCTTACAAGGGGAAGATCAGACGGGCGGGTTTTAGTTTTTTATATTTATACCAGGTGAGGGTGACCACCCACATATTCATTTGCCAATGTAGTAGCGCGCAACTCTTAACAATTTTTGAAAAAATCCACATTGAAAATTGCCTATCCGTGGAAAAGGAGCTCGCGCTTAATACTTATCGCTCTTTTAACATAGTAAGTTATCGGCAGGCTCTCGGGGCACTCATTCGTGCTGGATGAATTAAATTACTGCATGTGAACACTATTGCTCGATATTTCGTGCATAAATTAATATTTATAATTCGTGACGAAGGATAAAATTTATCAGTAAAAGATTGCTTGAAAAACACTGTGTCGTAAGTACGTGACGGCCCCAGGTGTGCATTCCACGCCACACCACGATACATCTCCAACGAAAACACCCAGCGACGTTTTGTGTTCATGGAAAATGATATCATTCTACATCAACACACAGTACACATAGGTACATTCAGGGTGCTGCTGCTCCTCATCAGCCTCTAGAAATCAGTTTCAATCCACGTCGCGACGGGTAAAGAACGCTTTCACAAAAATATCGGAAATGGAGCGGGTGTTCACAGCTAGCGTGTTGCCCAACCGCTTCAGATGTATCATAGTTAATTTTGATAATTGGGAGCGCGTATACCTGCGAACACCGCTTATGGACAGTGCGTGGTGGCAGATGCAACGGGAGATGCGGCGTTATTACGCGGTCGAAAAGCGCGGTGTGCCCGTCGATGTAACGACCGCCAAAAAAGGCGATCGTTATATAGTCGCGCTCGGCTCCGAGATTCACCGGGCCGTCGTTGAGGAGCCAACAAACACCGAATGGCTTCGTGTGTTTTATATCGACGACGGTTACGGTGAGTGCGCGGAGAGCGGCTGTATGTATGAGTCCACCGAGAACTTTAAAAGACCTCCCGCGTTAATGGCTGCATGCGCTATTCCCACCCTCGAGCGCGCTACGCGAGCCCGCGACCCTATGGACGTGCAATTTCTCCTCTCGGCTGAAACGCTGACGGCCACCATCCTCGACCGTGAGAGGCACTGCACCGTAAAACTTACGGTTCAGGATGGCTCGTGCGCATCATTTGTGTTATAAGGTGCGCGAAAACAGTTGTACGCGCGCGCGCGTGTGTGTGTGTGTGTGTCGAAACAGGAGTGCGCGAAAAACCATTTGTGAAAAAGAGGAGTGGATGTATGTGAGTGTCGAAACAGGAGTGCGCGAAAAACTAGAATGTGAGAAAAACAGGGGTGCGCGAAAAACTGAAATGTGACAAAAACAGGAGTGCGCGAAAAATAAAACAAACATAAAATCGAGAAAAACCAGAAGAGAGCAGCGCAAAATTTTGGTAAGCCAAGTTTGTCAAATTTAAAAAACAAATAAATTTAAAAAACGCGCGTACTCTGAATGCGAACAACATTCAAAGTGAGGCAGAGAGAGAGAGAGAGAGAGAGAGAGAGAGAGAGAGAGAGACGGTAAAATATATATATATCGAGTACAAACAGGTATATATATATATAATACTCTGCAGGCCGCGGTCGACTCGCAGAGTAGGGATAGCAATGGGTCCAGGAGTGGGTGTCGCCATAGTGCTCACACACGGTAAAATATATATATATCGAGTACAAACAGGTATATATATATAATACTCTGCAGGCCGCGGTCGACCCGCAGAGTAGGGATAGCAATGGGTCCAGGAGTGGGTGTCGCCATAGTGCTCACACACGGTAAAATATATATATATCGAGTACAGATAGGTATATAGATATAATACTCTGCGGGCCGCGGTCGACCCGCAGAGTAGGGGTAGCAGTGGGTCCAGGAGTGGGTGTCGCCATAGTGCTCACACACGGTAAAATATATATATATCGTGTACAAACAGGTATATATATATAATACTCTGCAGGCCGCGCTCGACCCGCAGAGTAGGGGTAGCAGTGGGTCCAAGAGTGGGTGTCGCCATAGTGCTCACATGCGGTAAAATATTTATATATACTATAAAAGAAAAAGCGTAATATACCGACAGGGTCCATCCCCACTCTATATTCTTGGTTTTCAATATATATAGTCAATTTGTGGAAGTACGAGAGAGAGAGAGAGAGAGAGAGAGAGGGCGAGAGAATAAGGTGTGCACACGCGCGCTCGCTACAAGAGTCTTCCACATATGCTTAATATCATAACGTTCCTTAGCGCAGAGACAGCGGCTCAGGCTGGCAATCCGAGGGTCTCGAGTTCGAGTCCCGCGCTTGCATCGGATTTTTTTAATTATAAAAGAAAAAATGGCGAAAATAAAAGCAGCGTGTCACCATACCGACACGCTCTGAAAAATAAAAAATGGCGGCAATGTAGGCAGCGCTCCACCATACCGACACACTCCGAGAAAAAAATGGTTCCATCCCCCCTCTCCTCCCCGCGCAACTCTTCCCCCCGCGCCCACGACCGTCCGAGCCGCGAACTCGGCGGCCGCGGAGTGGGGGGAAAGGACACATATATATATATATATATAAGAAAAATGGCGGAAACAAAAGCAGCGTGTCACTATACCGACACGCTCCGGAAAAATAAAAATGTCAAAAATAAAAACAGCGCTCCGCTATACCGACACGCTCAGAAAAATTATATATATTGTAACGGGTGACATGGCGGCCCTCCAGCGAAGAATCTGAAATAATAATAATAATGAGAAGAGGGTAGTTTCCCTCGAAACACATAGATGGACAATTACAGGAAACGTTCTCACAAGAGAAACACAAGGGCCAGGGGTATAAAGAGGGGTAAAAGAGATGAGAAATTAAGCAAATTTTTCTTACTTCTGCTATTCAGACTTAAGGAGAGCTTAGGCGGTCACTCAAAAAGCAAAACCGGACACTCTGAAAAGAGGGTTAAGTTGCGCAAACTAGAGGGTACAAGCTGGAGATCTCTAGAAAGGAAGATTGGTCGAGGAAAGGAATCGAGGCAAAATTGTCCAGTCGACAATCGAAACTAAGGAGAGCTTAGGCAGGCATCTAGAAGGCAAGACCGGACACTCTGAATAAGAGGGTTAAGTGGCGCGAACGAGAGGAGACAAGCTGGAGATCTCTACAAGCAAGATTGGTAGAGGGGAAGAATCGTCGCAAATATCACAGAACGCATCAGGATAAAAGGAGAAGAACGCGCACGAAAAACAATCACAGCGACACATAACTTACTGAATCACGATTAAACACGCGTATTCGGTGCCAGTGAACTGCATCCCGGTGAAAACACGCACAAAAATCGTGAACACGAACGAAACCTGGCAATCACGGCAGCCATCTTCGAAGTTTGACAGCTGATCATCGGTAATAGAGGCGTGAGACCGGCGACTCAGTGGCAGCACGGCGACAGCGGCGCTGCGATCGGCGCGCTCAGCGGCGAACTACGCCGCACTGGCCTATCAGCGAGCAGCGAGATCGGCAACTCGGGAGAGGTAGCGTGACAGCGGCGCGGCGATCGGCGCGCTGAATGGCGAACTCGAACCAGCGGCCAACGAGATCGACATACGCCGCGGCACGGAGACGGCGGCGCCACCGGCGAGACGAGGCGATTAAACGACCAATCGCGAAGCACGATTATAAGAGAAATATTGTACACAAGACGAAAATAAATCTACTTATCCTTTACATTGAGGCTATACCTGCCTAAATTTGTTTCGAGCCAGAACCCTGAACAAAATCTTTATTGAAAAGGCTCTACCGTTTCAATATATATAAAGGCGTGCGCACTATAGCGACTCGACCCATCCCCCCTTCTCCCCCCGCGCCTCTTCACCCCCGCACCCACGACCGACCGAGCCACGGACTCGGCGGCCGCGGAGTGGGGGAAAAGGAGTGGGGATAGGAGTGGGGGTGGCCATAGTGCGCACCCTACTACTGGTATATTATGTACATATATACGAAAGATGTATATTCCAGATAGTTGCATCGGCTGTTTCATAGCTGTTGAATATACCGCTGTAGCTCAATAGAAATACATAAATTTTTCGTTTTATTTCATTTCAGTCGACGGAAAGATAGGAATATCGTTTGCGATTTGCTTCGTCGGTAAGACAGGGTACGAGTCTTCATTTCACGAGATCAGCGCGGTCGCCGGCGACGAAACAGCCACCAGAGCTGCACACATAGCCGTTCTTATATAGCATCTAGGTCCGCCTGACGTAGGGCTAATGTGTAGCGCGCTCTGCGGCTATACGTGTGTGTTCACGCTCGCCGTCATCGAGGAACGCAAGCCTATTTTCAAAACGTTCTCAAGCGCGCTCTGAGCAACCGATCGTGTTGAAATTTTTACACGACATAGAGAATAGTAGCCGAATTGGGGTCTTGGTATTTGTCCAGAAAATTTCGAAAAAGAAATCCCACTTTTCGTTATAACCATCGCAAAATATATATATATTATCTACACATATATATAAAACATGTATATTCCCGATACTTGCATGGAGTTTTTCATAGCTTATGAATAGACAGCTAAGGCGCAATGAAAATACGCACTTTTTGCCGTTTATTTCATTTCATTCGGTGCAAAAATGTACGAGCATCATTGGCAATTCGCATTGTCGATAAAACAGGGTACGAGACTTTAGCCGTTCTTATATAGCATCTAGGTCCGCCTGACGTAGGGCTAATGTGTAGCGCGCGGTATCGCACTCGTGGTGTATATATGTTGTCACGCCGATAGTGGGAGGGAATTCGGGGAAGCGGGGAGAGGGGGAAAATAATAATTATGTTTAATATCCAAAAGAGAAAAAAAATAAAAAAAATGACAAGTTTTATTCGATCTCCTTGACAGTGTAAACAAAAAAATAAATGATCGGCGGACTATCTCCGGGGCGATGGAAAAAAAAAATATTATTCCAAAACAAACAGTTTTATACTTTGTAATTTTTGGGCGCCAGTTATTTTAAATAATTAAATAACAAAATAATGTATCACAACTGTGCTTAACGGCTAGCTGATGGGAGGGGAAGGGTCGGACGGGATCTCAGGGGAAGGTTCTCCGACTCTATATGGCCTCTTAATAATTACCACTGGCAGGGGGGGGGGATAACAATATTTAACAATCGTCAATTTCTTAGCGATATTCGGACTAGCCCGCAGCGCCGAATCTCGCTTCGATAACAAAACGAAAAGAAAAAAAAAAAAATATATATTCGCTCTCAATAATATTGTCTTACAATAATATCTCAGTCTTCGTATCGTGGTTCGAAATAGAAATATATATTTGCTCTACTCGATCAGTCTCATTCTATTATTCGGTCGGTCTTAGGAGAGGGGCAGGCGGGAAGAAGGGAAAGATGTAACGGTACTCGAGGCGGTTGGGTGGTAAGGGGGTTGGCGGGTGCGGGAGCGCCGCGCGACGGTAACCGTCGCTTGTGCGTCGTAAGGAACTTGGCCAGGCAGGCCAGGCGGGGAGGGGAGGGGATGACCGTGAATTTTCTTCGCACGCGGTCTGACTAGATAAATTATCGGATTTTATAGTTCGATTTTTCTTAATTAATACAACCGTCCCACCGGTTTTGTAGTCGTACAAAAATAATATTAACAAAATGCTATTCGCGGGTATTTTCCTAAAGTATGCACGCACGCAGGAAAAAAAAGGGGGGGGGGTAGTCTCGATAAATTGTTATACTCAAGTATTTCGCGGGAGTATGCAATGTGAAAAATTAACGCAAGGGGAAATAATGGCCGTTGTAAGTGTATTGCCGGGGGATCTGTGCAAACACTTACCGGTCGGCTGTCTCTCTTTATCCTCTCCGTGTCCTTTCGTCGCTCGATCTCTCGTCTCGTTTCTCCTTATTCCTTTCCTCGCGTTCCTGATTTTTCCTGAATCCTTTTACTATCCTTTGCCTGCTCGTCGTACTCTCTCTCCTCACACACTCGCACTCCCCTCACTCGCTATACTCTCTCTAATTTCTCTCAATTTAATTTATCTTTTTACAAAATTTCTCCTTTAACTCTCCTATGCTCTCTCTTCACCGGCTCGTCACAAACTGACGGCCTCGTGGCCGGCCGGAAGCTCGCGAATTTTCTCGGCCGCTGATTGGCCGAGCTTACCGGCATCGACCACGGGTCGCTCGATCCTTCGGCAGCAGCGTCACGGGTCAATAGATGGGTCAGGCGTATGATTGATTCGTGCCTGACGGTAGCGGGATCTATCGGGAGTAGGTGGGTAAGTAGGTCGGTCGATAATTCAGGGTAATTGCGGGTATGGATTTATGCATGGGAATAATGGGGGATTATTGGGGATCGCCGTGCGCTGCTGCCATCTTCGCTCTCTTGTCGCCGCTCAGCCGATGGATGGCTGGGGTGCGGGGACGGACGGGTGCATAGCGTTTGACAGTTCGGGATTTTGTCGAGTGTGAGTTGTGTGTTTTATGCGATTCGGGATGATTTCTTCTTGTCTTCTCGGAAGTGTACGACGTCGTTGCTCGGCTGATTCTTCGGCTTATTTTCGGTGGTCCAGGTGAGTAATTTTTCATTGCAATAGTTGTTATTTTCTCGCAAGTAATCTTCCTTTGTTTTTCCTTCTAGGTTATTTCTGCTGCCGATGACGACGACGACGACGACGACGACGACGACGACGACGACGACGACGACGACGACGACGACGACGACAACGACGACGACGACGATGATAAGGACTGCCGGGGTCAGTCCTGCGAGTGACTGGCCTCCCGGGTAAGTTTTTGCACAGATCTTACAATTAAATTTTAGTGCGTAATTAATACTTAGCTTTTGTTTCGCAGGTTTTGTGGGACGGTTGCCTTTGGACGGCCGGGCGCAGGGAGGATTATTTGTGCAACGTCACAATGTATACATGCACGAGGGGTAGCGGTAGCAGGCCGGCTGACAGTTGACGACGACGGAGGAGGCTAGGCCTCGCGGTCTAACATATATAAATATATAGCGGCAATGCTTTCCGGCATATGGCTTCGCCTTCGTCTGTTATCGTACGAGTCTCGTGAGAAAATTTCGACAGCGCACTCACGCAGAATTTTGGTACACTTTTTTTTTATATGTCGGTACAATTTTCTAGCCGTTGTCGTTATCTTCTTGTCAAAATTTTTGATTCGTCAATTCTCATTCATTTCTGCATAAAATCAAATGGAATAAATCTCAAAATGTGTGTTTTTTAATTGCAGTTCGGCTCTTGCCATAGACATTACGATTCGATCCGTGCACCCATACAAAATTCTTTCATTTCTCCAATGATAAGTAAAACTGCAATTTTTTTTTAAATATTTCGATAAAAAAATACCAAGAGCCCAATTTTGCCATAATTCTCTGTGTACCTGCCAGTTTTTAAGCTGATTGATTGTTTAGTGCTCGCAGGACTACTGATCGAAATTTCGAAGCGTACGTCGCCAGTAACACTGCCTCTTAATACACTTGGGGAAAGCCACCCCGCAAGCAGGACAATCGAACACCTTCGTTCGTGATTCAGCACTAAAACCTGAAAAAAAACTGCACGCCTATACCCCCGCCATCAACTCGAGGCAGCCTCCACTGTGGGAGATAGGCACAAGGAATATATCGTGGCATACCCCTTAGGCAACGTTGGAAACTAAGATAATGAAAATTTAAAAATATTAAAAAAAGGGGAGATGAAAAGGAAAAAGAAAATCTAATTAAAGAAAAATAATAATAAAATAAGGAAAATAATAATAATAATAATAATAATAAGAATAATAATAAAATAAAAATAAAAAATAAAATAAACCCCACTCACCAAAGAAGATATATTTATATATATTGTGACGTGATTTTTTTGACTTGGTCAAATCACGGTCACAAGTTACCGCTCCTACGAAAGCTCATCTCCCTCTCGATCGTCTCGATGAAGCCGATATTGTTCCCGGTAGGTCCTAGGGTCGATAAAGGACGTGAAGATGGCTGGAGGTCAGCCGAAGGTTGCGGCGTTCGATCCTGACGTGGTGATGAGAGCTCAACGTAACGAGTAACCCGTCAGGAAAGAACGGCCGCGGAGTAGTCTCGGGAAATTGATGCAGGTCCGGCTGAAATACCGGCGCCCCAATGCAAGATGCATCGCGTGGCAACGCGGGCGGAGGTTTTAAGGTTACAGGCGAGGGAGGGTAACCCCTCGTGCTGCTGAAGTAGTGCCCTTTGTGCGTGATGACCCAGGGGATACGATTTCCGAGATGCTCCCCAGTTATCGTGAAGATCCCGCTTGATACGATACTGGTGCCGGTAAGAGATGTGTCGAATGAGAGATGGCAGTAGTTATCGGCAATGAAAATTTGGAAGGCGATTTATGGGTGCTTGCGATTTCGAGGATTGTGGAACAATCAGTCTATCGCGAGTCGTCGAAGCGTCGCGATCGGAACAATAAGGGTCCTCGCGCACGCTCGACATTAGACACTCGGTGTCTCTCTCGCTCTCGCGTTACGCGCCGGGGCATACTATGTCTCTCTTCGTGTGCGCGGTTTCGTGTGTTTACTCGATCTCGCTCTCTTTCTAGAGTGAGAGGTTCGATCTCGTTCATATTATAGTGCTCCGAATAAAATTTCTTCCGTCGTTCGAGTTCTCATAGTGCGCGTTTTCGATTAGTTCTAACGGCTTCTGTGCGCCGTTTTTCTTTGTTCTCGTCATCACGGAGGACCCTTAAGGGGCCCGACGTCTCGAGTCGTCCATGCTCCGCCGATTTCCCTCAGGTCGAGTGCAGACGAACCTCGACATCGTTCCGTTCCCGTCTTAGAATATTCGCGATCATTCGTGATCGAGGCGACGTGCTGTATAGCTCGCGCTCTCTCGTCAGTGCGCGAATAGGGTGTTCTCGCTCGCACTCGCGGCGTCACACGTCACTCGTGTCATATACGCGGCCGTGGTGTTTACGTTCGCGCTCGTCCCGAGGACGAAGCCTTAGCTCCCGCGCCGTGTAAAATAAATAATACGTTTGCCGTAGCGCGATCGCGACTTCGCTTCAGCGATCATGCTTAAACTTGTGTACGGACCTCTACATGGATTGGACATCGTGTCCCCGCGGGGTCCGAGCGAGATGAGTCGTATGGCTAGATTTCGAGGCAGGGGTGAGGGTAACTCGGTAAGTCATTCGATTTATCTTTGTCCGACCCCCAGTTGTATTCTCGTACCGTTCCCGAACAATAACACGAAGCCAATATTCGGTTGTGCTTTCGTTCTCGTATCGTTCCCGCTTTATAATAAAGTCCGACGTAATTCGTGATTCCGTTTTCGTGTCTTCTGCCGCGTTCGAGCCTTTAGCTCGCGAGAGATTTAGTTCTCGCACCCATTGTCCGCCAACTCCGACCCTCTCTACCTAACCTTGCAGACTGAGCGGCCGAGCAATTCCGTCACCGTCGTGCACTCGCTCGCGCGTCCAGGGTAGTCCGGTGTCGTCGCTTCCGGCGAAAAAAAATCGACACTTCGGTTATCGGCCGGTCGCGTTAGTGTTGGGTATTGGCCGATAGCCCGTTGGTGCGATCGGGGCGAGTTCCCCGCCCGCGATCGCCAGTTCTGTGCCGGTTGTCGAGCCCGGCGAAACAAAACTCGACTGGCGCCCAAGTCGGCAGATGCGGACGCGCGGACGAGGGGCCGATGGACCAGGATGACGCGCGGATGAAGAATCCCCGTTACAATATATATATATATATATATATATATATATATATATATATATATATATATATATAAATGCCCGAATCCTTTCAACGAGACCTGAAGTGCGACAAGGATTTTTCGTCGCCTAGTCCTGGGGAAAACCCAAGATAATGAAAATGAGGAAAACGTATAAATACCGGGATATTCCCTGTGAGTAGCATCACAACTCTTCTCTTACGCAACCGATCACGCAAGAAAAGAAATTTCAAACCATGGACAATTAGCAGCCCTCTACATCGACCGGAATCACCAGAACATCGAAACAGCGCAAGCCAAGACAGGCGAAACGTTCGCGGTCAAAGGCTGAGGCGAAACCAAAGGAGCAACAACCGAAGCGCCAAAGAACATCTAAACCGCCCAAAGACTCTAAACCGCCCAAGGACCAACAGCCAAAGGCAAAGCCCCGAGCAAGGAGGAACCCGCGTTCAACACAGCCTCCCGCACCAACGCCGATACCTAGTATCAAGATATTGATAGGAGACCATTTATTGGTCTCCATAAAAGCGAGGACAGACCCGGCTTCGCATACGTCGGTCACGGTGATGCCGATCAACATGCCGCCACTATAGTATTCCCCCTGGTTCAGACCAGTCCGGTCGTTCTAGGCGATCCGCTACCGATGCCCCAACATCCTACGGCGGAACCACCGGCGACCCAGGAGGAACTGCAGGGAGAGCTGCAAGCTTTGGTGATCTTGCTCGGCGATACACCGCGAGCTGGGTTGATCAGCAGGGACCAACCAGCCCTGACAATCCCGATGGGGGCACCGCTAGTCAACCACGAACCACCTACGGCAGTACCACCACCGACCCAGGAGGAACAGGAACTCCTCGAGTTCCTAACCACCCTAGAAGGCACTACGCCAACTCGAGAACAGGATGGGGGTTCGACGCCATCCCAAAACGAACCAGTGGAGCCAGATCCCCAGATCATTCCAGGAATCTTCACACCCGGATCCGAAGCAGCGGAATTTCTCCGGGCATTGGACTTAGTGGAGTTCAACCCTGTCGACCACTTCAACGGGGTCGACATGAATCGGTTCCTCCAATGGCTCGAGGAAAATTCAGATAACTAATTAATCACATATCCGCACCATTAGATTTACGCTAGTTCTCGCAAAATTTTACTTATTTTACACACACAATTGGATCTAAGATTTTACGAATAGAACAATATCAATTAGGATAAGAAACCACTTATACGCGCTAGATTAGCCACATTGTATACGCATAATTTAATAATCACCGCTTTTAAATAAAACACAAGAAAAGGGAAGGAAAGGCTATATAATCAAACACAAATATAATCTCGCTGCACCCCCAGAGAAGGGCCCTAGTACCTACCATTATTTGCTAAAAAGGGAAAATTTATGGAAAAAGTAACCCATAGAATCATATAGCAATAAAATCCTTTTTATTCTCATATTATTTGCCAAGTATGGGCATACGTGCATACGTACGTAGGAGCCTCGAGTCTTCGACTCGCCATGCTCCAACTTAAGGAGGGAGGTGTTACGATTCGAGAACCGTCACCTAACGAATATGAAATATCGCATAATCTAAAGCGTTCGTCTAAACATCTGCTCCAACAACTTTGGAAAAACCACCCGATACGAAACTCACTCCGAGGATCGTTACAATTCTAACACATCGCGTAAGCTAAGGACTGCACTTACCAGCTGCTAGTACCGTCACCCAGCGCACTTGAACTACGCTAGGAAACCGCACAATACGAAATTCGCCTATGACTCAGCACCTGCGTACGCACCCATTTGAGATAGATAAGATCATTTGATATTGGTTTCTCTTTTTACCAACATCACACGAGAGAAGGTGTCGGAGTCACCACGCTCAAATGAATTCATTAACCCTTGATACTTCGTTGAGAAGTCACTTCCGTTGACACACGAACTGTGACTCAGAGGGTGCGATGAGCATACCCCATATCTGTATAATTCACCCCTTCTAAGACGAAACAATAATTCACGTACTGTCCAACCTAAGCGAGCCTAAGCGCTCTTTCCGCGAATCCCCTACTTGTTAACCAGGTCACCAAATTCTTATGACCAATCAGGGAACGAATCAAAATGTAACTAACCAATCAGAGGATTTGGTTAGCCCTAAGCAACCACCAAAAATTAGTATAAAAAGGACATGCTTCCGTTAAGGAGCCAGTTACAATTTCAACGGGGACCAGCAACGCAACTACCTTGCGCAACAGAATCTGCGGAGCATTCTCGCTCGTCGTCCGTTTGAGTATCAAGTTGTAAACTCACCCAGACCTACAAGTCGTATACTGTAATATATCTTAGAGTCAGTAAAGTAGGGTTTCCAATAAAAGATTTCGAGATAAACTTCGAGTGTCCAGCATATTCTCTTCCCTCTTCACCGAGTCACCAGAGTCACCGCTGCAGTACACCGAGCATCCACGAGTCTTGGGTATCACACGTTCAAGTCAAAACTAACCATCGGACTGTCGAAACCGACGGTGCCATCCTAGTTGAAAACCCTTCCAAAAGAATCTTGTGGTAAAGTAAAGGCGAGATTTCCGTCCCTGAGGAAAGGACTTAATTGCCCTGCCTCGAAAAGAGAAATCGAACCGTGCTACGCATCCCCATACTCGGGAGAGTTCAGCGGATCGTAACAATATCCAGGGGTGGCGGATACAGGGGCGAAGAGAAAACACGTGTCAACCATCTTGTTTGATCATTTCAATAAACTTAGCCGGCGACTATTAAAATATCGAATATTTTTTATTCCAAACGATTGTTAGTCGTTTGTTACTATACGTTAAACAAAATCTAGTGTTTGTTAGACTTTATTTATTGACTAATACGAAAAACAAATTTCATGTCAAAGTTAGCCGCGTGAAAATGGGTTTTAATTATTACGAACTTTTCTTCGTGACCAATCGTTTGGTAGTCGTTTGTTAGTGTTTGTTAGTTGATTTTCATCGTTTGTTACAGCTTCATTTTTATTTAATCGTTAAAAAAAGTTTCGGCCCTGTAGCACGCTGCAAGCCACGTGAGGTTGGCAGCATTGCTACGTAAGCTGAGGGCGCAAGGATTGAATAAAAATTAACCTCTATCAAAAGATGAAAATTTACTTACTATCCCTAACAATAGAGTAACAATCGAGTAGGATGAAAAGAATCACGATTTTCCCGCAATTGCGAAATTACATGGGCAAAGCCGTGCCCGCCCGTTGTGGCAATGCTGCCATCTTCACGTGGCTTGGAGCGCGCTTTATGGCCGAAAAGTTTTTCTACGATTGAATGAAAATAAAGTTCTAACAAACGATAAAAATCGACTAACAAACACTAACAAACGACTAACAATCGATTGGCATGAAAAAAATTCGACATTGCAATAGTCGCCGGCTAAGTTTATTGATCTTGTTTTATCAGATTTTGACCTATAATATAATCGATATATATATAAAGCAGGCTTTCATTCCCCACGCCGTTGAGGCTTCCCCTTGCAGACAAAGCCACCATTCATATATTTATACGACCATGGGGGAAGTCCATATGCACTGTTATTCTGCAATGGCTTTCTATGCGTCGCAGATCCAAAGGAGAGTTCTTATTGGATAACGCTCACTGTTTAGCGCTCATTGCGCGAAATGTGCGAAGCGGCCGTTTTCGTAACTATTAGCTAGCGAAAGCCAATGAGAGACCCCTTTCTATTGTGATTGACCACGGGATGGGATATTTCTATTTATCCACACCGCGGGTACGAGAAAAGCTTGACAGTTATCTACTATCGTTGGGATAGATAGAATAGATAGAGATAGGAACAAAAAAAGACCGCGTTATCCTTCGGCTTGCCGGCACGACAATACAATAAATTATATATCGTGATTCCGTGTTACTGAAGTCGAAAAGTAATTATTATTTGACAAATAGCGTGTAAGGTGTATATAGTGCAAATAGTATATCATACTAGAAGTGAGGGAATAGTGGAATTGACAAAATGGTCAATAATCACAATGTGAAGAATAAACGAGCTCATTCTCGTCGACAAAGTAGTCTTCAGGTATGTAGCAATACAGTATTTTATTCATCCTAAATTCTTTTTTGCGGTGACAAAAATAGGGACGTAAGACCTTTGTTTTCATGATTGTTAGGTAATACGTCAAAAAATAATGCCAAAAAATATCATTTTTTGTATACAATTGAAATGCAAACAGTACAGGAGGAATGTTGACATTGTTCGGAGTTCTTATATACGTTCTCAATATTCATCAATCGTATATTCAATAATTGCACGAATGAAATATTGAACCGTTGGAAACTCAAGTGTACGGCTCGAAGATGAATTTTTCTATCTGTAATGAAATTCTTAATTTGTAACCGCTCATAAAGTTGGTTGGGGTTTTTGTACACAGGTGAAGACAAATAGAAATAGGCAACCGGACAACTTTTTAGAAAGTATTTAAAATTAACCATAATAGATATATATAGCCATGAAAATAATTTTTGAAGTGAAACTTCTATATAGACGGGGGGTATTAGGATTTTTTCTGTCACGAAAAAACGTTACGGCCGCGTGGAGGGGATAGACGATATATCGCGCGGTGAGAGGCGGCAGCGGCGCAGGGAGAGAAAGGCTGGCGGCAGCGGAGAGAGGGCAACGGTTGTGTTAGATGTATATAATGCGCAGCCGCGCGGAGAGTGGGGATAGGAGGGACAGCTGAGCAGATGCTCTACATGGAATGCCGGCTGTATACTCTCGTCGAGGGACGGCGAGGCTGAACGAGTGCGAGAGTGTGTAGTGTACACTCGCTCTGTCTCGCGATGCTTCGCAGTCAATCGTGGGCTCTCCATTCCGAGTCGGGTTTTTGAGCGCGAGTCAAAGGACCTCTCTTACCGTCGCGAGGCGGCACACGTGTATCACTGTACACTCTCGCGTCATTCAGTTGATGGCAAGCTTTCTAATCGTCCATCTTCTTGGCGTTCGCAAAACGTACTGAATAAACGAGAATGTACAGGGTCGCTCTCGTCCCTCGACCTCTCGCGCGAGAGCTCTCGACGAAACATCGTGAGAGCACTCGCGCGAGAGTGTACAGCCAGCATAATATGTCTCCGCTAGAGTCTCGGCGGCGTGTGCTCAGCTGTTGTTTTCTTACCTCCGCTCTCCACGTGGCTCGGCATCATTGCCTCCATTTGCGGTCTGTGTAAAAATCGTATTAATAAATGAATAAATAGAGCGTTTGTTAAGGAAACAAATTAATAACAAGAAAACCTTGCCGACGTTTCAGGTTTTGAAAAGTCACAACAAAAGGGAACGACAACGAACGACTAAAGTGTTGACGGAAAAAAAATGGAAATGTGTACTGGGACACATAGTAGAAGTGAAACTTCAACGGACAAGTGGAAAAACGAATCACAACGGACAAGAGGAAAAACGAATGGCAACGGGCAAGTGGAAAAATGAAACGCAACGGACAAGTGGCAAAACGAATCGCAACAAAATTTTAACTTGAAGTTTAACGGGCAGATTGTTAATGTACTTGTCCAATTTGAAAACCTGCTCGTAAAACTTCAAGTTAAAATTTTGTTGCGATTCGTTTTGCCACTTGTCCGTTGCGATTCATTTTTCCACTTGCCCGTTGCCATTCGTTTTTCCTCTTGTCCGTTGCGATTCGTTTTTCCACTTGTCCGTTGAAGTTTCACTTCTACTATGTGTCCCAGCACACATTTCCATTTTTTTTTATAAATAAACATTTATAATTGCCTAAAACGATGTTTGAATAATATCTCTTTTGAATTGCCGCGCAAACGCCACCTCGGAGCGCGCGACTTCATATGTACGCAACCATAGATTAGGAGGAAGATCAGCAACGGCTCAACAAAAGTTGAAATCTCGGTTGCAACGGTTTTGGTGCCCACGTTAAGTTGGCCGCAAGTTGGTCGGGTGTATCCGCGAATGAGACAGGCTGGGTTTGGTTGGCCGATCTTGGACGGCATGCGCTGTGATTGGTGTTTTGATCAAGGTCTACAGCAGACGACAAATTTTTGAATTTGTAGATTTTATTTATTGATTTAAAAATATAAATCATTACGATTTCACGAAAATATTGATTGAATGATTTTACATCTTACATCTTTATGTTTTACAAATCTTCATTTTAACCAAATTTTATATTTTTTGAGGCCGCTGTCAGGTTGCCTATTGCTTGAAATGGCAATTCCTTTTAGGTGAAGCAAATATTGGTGTTCATCTAGGCTGACCGTCACTTATAAAGTTTGTAAACTGAATAAAAAAATTACAGTTTTAGCAACATGATTTTTTAATCGTATTTATTCCGGAAAAACTCGATTTCTTCGCTCCTTTATCTTTATCAAGATTTTTTATGTGAACTGTTGTGCTTAAGAGGCAGTGATACCCAGCGGAAAATTCAGACGGCTTCGCTTTCGTCGCGGTAGTGCAGAGCTTGTAGCATTTGGCCACTGCTAATTACCGCTAGATGGCATGGCGCGCGTATGCTACGAGACTCTGATACGTCAAGGCGAGCCAAGCGCCGAGGCCTCGTAGCGATATGCGATCGCCCGCGTTTTTCCCCGCCGCTCCCCTCCGAGAGAAAGAGGCGAAGTTAAACAACCGAGTCGCGCAAACCGATCTCGCAGCTTCGACCACATGTATATAAACATATATACTAATTATATAGTAATTTTTATAAACTGCAATTCTGTCCGATATGTGTCAAAAAAATATGCAGAATGCTGTCGAGTTGCGGATGTGCGACCGAGAAACAAAGAATCTCGATCGTGTCTCGACGCGGTTCTTTGCATTGGTCAAACAGCTCTCTTGAGCCAAATGCATATTTGCGTCAAACAATCGAAAAATTTTTGTTGATTTTCGGCTCGAATATTTTTATCCGTCGATCGATGCCCGTTACGCATCGTCGATCACGCATTGTCGACGTCGAGCGAGAAAGTACGATCTCGGCGACGGACGACTCTCGTCAGCGAGAGTCAGACATACGGGCGCCAAACAATCTACAGAATATTCCGAGTTTGAAACTCACGATCGAGAATCCAAAATTCTCGGCAGAGTTTCGTCGCTAATATTTTTATGCAAGCATAGACGCGTCAAAAAATCTGCAGAATATTGTGAGTCTGAAAATCCCGACCGAGAATCGAAAATTCTCGGTTGATTTCCGACTCGAATATTTTTATCCGTCGAACGACGCTTCTAAAGCATTATCGATCATGCATGGTCGACATCAAGCGAGAAAGTGCGATCTCGGCGACGGAAGACTCTCGTCAGCGAGAGTCAGGTATACAGGCGTCAAAAAATCTACAGAATGTCGAGTTTGGCAATGAAATTCGCGACCGAGAATCGAAAATTCTCGGTCGAGTTTCGACTAGAATATTGCGAGTCTGAAATTCGCGATCGAGAATCCAAAATTCTCGGTAGAGTTTCGACGGGAATAGTTTTTAAGCAAGCACATATACGTCAAACAATCTACAGAATATTGCGAGTCTGAAAATCTCGAGCGAGAATCGAAAATTCTCGGTCGATTTTCGACTCGAATTTTGTTATCCATCGAACGATGCTACTAAAGCATCGTCGATCACACATGGTCGACATCAAGCGAGAAAATGCGATCTCGGCGACGGACGACTCTCGTCAGCGAGAGTCAAGTATACAGGCGTCAAAAAATGTACCAAATGCTGCGAGTCTGAAATTCTACAGATTCCTACACAACAGGATCTACAAAAATCTACATATTCCTTGTATACACTATTCATGTCTTATCGTTAAAATTTTATACATTATTTAGATTTTCCGTATTTCCTCTGTCCTCAGTATGTACCGCGGTGGGGAAACGAATAAAGAAGAATTTTATTGCCGAAATTCTAAGTTCTTTTTAGAAAACGATATTATTTTTTACGATAAGTAATAGTCTATACTAGACAAACTAAAAATCATATTTTTTGGCATTACTTTTTCACACGTAACCTAAAAGCTCAAAAAAGAGATCTCAGTTTATTCTCAGGTTTGTCATCACACAAATAAAATTTTATTTGTATAAGTGTCGTGATATATACCTGAAGACATTACTTTGTCGACGAGAATGAGCCCGTTTATCCTTTTTTTGTCTTCGATTGCCTATTTTTTGTATCTCGGCTACTCACTCACTGATTATATAATACTATTATTTACACTATATATATATATATATATATATATAATACATATATATACCATACACTAGAATATTCGAAATAATAGATTAATCACTTTTCGGCCCTACTAATCTCTTATTAGCACGTAATTACGGTAGTACGGGTTTTTTTACTGATGCGACAGCAAGGCGAATGAACCATGCCGCTTAGCTCCCGCGCTAGAAAATGACAGCGCGGTCGTGTTTTGTTTTCTTCTGTCACTCGACCACGCGGTGCGAAGAGATCTTTATGCATACGCGTTGTCCGCCTGACGTAGGCCGAATGTTTAGCGCATGCTGCAGCTATACGTCTATATTCATACATACATATGCCTATGTATACGCTCACGCTCATCGAGAAACGCAAAGCTACGATTCAAAAACGAAAAATGTGTTCAAGGGTGCTGTAAGCAACCGATCGAGTTCAAATTTGGATAGTACATTGAGAATAATAGCCGAAATGGGATCTTGATATTTTTTCGGAAAATTTCCAAAAACAAACTGCACTTTTTGTAATTACCATAAAAATTTATATAGGTATATTATGTACATATATATGAAAGATGTAGATTCCCGATAGTTGCATCGACCGTTTCATAGCTGTTGAATATACCGCTGTAGCTCAAAAGAAATGCATAAATGTTTCGTTTTATTTCATTTCATTCGACGGAAAGATAGAAATATCATTTGTGATTTGCTTCGTGGGTAAGACAGGGTACGAGTCTTCATTTCACGAGATCAGCGCGGTTGCCGGCGACGAAACAGCCACCAGAGCCGCACACATAGCCGTTCTTATATAGCATCTAGGTCCGCCTGACGTAGACCTAATGCAGGGTGGCCACTAAATCTGATGCAAAAAATTCCGACAATTCCCTGACTTTTACGAAAATAAATTATATACTGTCACGCCGATGGTGGGAGGGAATTTGGGGAACGGGGGGGGGGGGGATTAATAATTTGGTAATACTGATCGACTTCAAAAAGAAATACCAATATAAATTTATTGTTCACTCGTTAATAACACAACAACAACAAAAATATCGATTCAAAAACTTAATATCGGCGGACTATCTCCGGGGCGGTAAATAAACAAAAAAAAATAATAATACTTTAATGTAAACAATATTTTCTGTCTTTGGGCGCCAGTTATTTTTAATGCTTGAAAATAACAAAAATCTAATAATTCTGATGGTCAAATGGGGAAATAAGGCTAACTCGATAGGAGGGGGGGGAGGTCGGACGGGATCTCAGGGAGGAGTTCTCCGACTCTATTTGGCCTCTTAGTTATTACCACTGGCTGGTGTGTTAGGGAAATAATATTTGAAATAGGCGAGTTTATTCGCGATGTTCGGGCGATCGCTTCTCGCCGAACACCGCTTACGACAAACAACAGCAAAAATATTCGATACTCTCGATACAGAAAAAGAAAAATATAGACCCTCTCAAATATTCGCTCGGTCGTACGATCTATTATGTCGGTCGATCTTAGGAGAAGGGCTGGCGGGGGAAGGGAAGATGTAACGGTACTCGAGGCGGTTGGGTGGTAAGGGGGGTAGGCGGGTGCGGGAGCGTCGCGCGACGGTAACCGTCGCTCGACTTAGGCGTATGAGGTGATTTGTCCAGGCGGGGAGGGGAGGGGATGACCGTGAAATTTTCTTATACGCGGACTGACTAGGTAAATTATCGCGTATTTTATTTCGCTTTTCCTTAATTATTACAACCGTCCCACCGGTTTTGTAGTTCGTACAAAAATAATGTTGAACAAAATTTGATTCACGAATTTTCTTACAAAGTCTGCACGCACGCAAGGGGGGGGGGGGGTAGTCTCGATAAATTTTAATACGCAAGTATTTCGCGGGAGTATGCAATATGATAATTTAATGCAAGGGGGAGTAATGGCCGTCGTAAGTGTATTGCCGGGGGACCTGTGCAAACACTTACCGGTCGGCTGTCTCTTTCGATTCTCTCCGTTTCTTTTCGTCGCTCGTTCTCCATATTCACTTCCTCGCTTTCCTGATGTTTCCTATATCCTTTTCCTGCTCGTCGTTCTTTCTCTCCGCACTCACTCCACACACTCCTCGCACTCTCTATAATTCTGTAAACTTCCTTAATATCTGTCACGCTGTAATTTTTTCTCCTATCTACACGCCGGCTCGTCACAAAGTGACGGCCTCGTGGCCTGCCGGAAGTTCGATAATTTTCTCGGCCGTTGATTGGCCGAGCTTACCGGCATCGACCACGGGTCGCTCGATCCTTCGGCAGCAGCGTCACGGGTCGATAGATGGGTCAGGCGTATGATTGATTCGTGCCTGACGGTAGCGGGATCTATCGGGTGTTACGTCCTCGGTGATGTTTCGGAACAGCACGGTCACGCCGTTCTGTTGACTCCGCCGATATAGTTTTATCGGCGCGAACTACGAAGAGTACGCTCAGTTTGATCAGAATGAATGAGATATTCTGATCGAGCCGAAATTCGGAAATTCGGAGATTCGAAGATTCTTTATGAAATTCAACCCCTGCTATGCGCAGTTGAAGAGAACAACACGATGAATAACAGTTAACAATTGAGTTTATTCAAGTTGATTCAAGATTATTGTGTAACTCTTAGTTTGTGTCGGATTAACTGAACTGAACGTAGTGCAAGACGTTTTACAGAAACTGTTCTAACTGAGGACTGAGAGAACTCGAGTTGTGTAATAATTGTCTATGAGTCTAAAAAGACGTAGTCAATATGTGTCGATAGACGGAGTCTAAGAGTGACTGTAAGTGAGTATCTATCTAAGAGAGAGGGCTTTTGGGTCAGAGCGTGTCTTTTTATATCAGCTCTGACTTTTTGGTGGAAGGGATTTTTGTTTAGGGTGGAGTTTGGTTCAGGGTGGAGTTTGGGTATTCCTTTAGGAGAGGGTCGGAAAGTTCTTGTGATAGGCTGGGTTTTCCTACCGTCTCTAGTATTGAGATAAGTCATACTATTTACTTATCAGACAAAACTATCTGGTATGTCGGTACTAGGGGTAACTACGCAGAGCGCCCTTTTACCGACTAGAGGACATATGCAACCGACGTTTGGTCATGACTGAATTTTGAAAATTGACTGGGCCTCTAATGTCGGCCAGTACGTAACACTTCCCTCCCTGGAAAAAGAGGGAGCGTCCTCGCTCCGATATAAAATCAAGCACATTGGAATTCGTACTTTGGTAGCATGTGTCCCCTTATGATCTTAGGGTCTATTTGGACTATAATAGTATTACATGGAATTTCTTAAAATGTACTTATCGTTGTATACGAGTTATCTTAAGTTGTTAGTTCGAAGGCGGAGTAATAATTATGATTATTGCATATTTTACTTATTGTTAATGTTCTCTAAGTTTGTTTGTGAATGATGATTATTTATGTTTTTAACCTATGTTCTTAATTTATATTCTTATATAGCGTTTCATTTCTTAACATTTTTCTTTCTTGCATAATGGCTTGCTAAAGATTTTCTTTGTTTCTTATACAGAATCGTATGATTGGCGTGTAATTTTATTTAATGTTCCTTATACTTCTTATACAGACTTTGATTACAAATGTACTTATTCTAAAAGGGAATAGAGAGAAAAAATTTTTTTTGTGAATATAGGATTGTACTAAATTACACGCTGTACCTAACTAGGGGTAAGCTAAAAATTTGGATGTCCTTAGAATTCTAAGGGTGGAGGGGGTTCGAAGGTGTGCGAAACTCCCGTATTTGGCGCTGTCAACGGTGGGGTTTACCGTTATGCACCTTGTTATTTTGTGTAGAAGAGGAGGGGGGTATCATTAGGTTCCAAAATGTGTTTCCTCCCTCGATATCCAAACAATTCCCTGAGGTGTACGTGCATCTGACACCAGATCTTAATATTATTTCATTTTCGTTGGTTTTTACTGTTGCGGAATAGTCCTGTAACGTGATTTTAATTTGCCCCTGTATTACTACACTTGACCATGACCCGTAGTGGTCCGAGAAAAATTCCCCTTCGCAATTGCCGTCGCTGTCGACTCTACCTGCGAGGGTCAAGGGTCTCGAGAATGTGGCATTGGGAAGTATGTCTATGAAGATTTGCCTGTGTGTTTGGTATGATTGTGTGGAGTAAATGCGTTTGCATTCTTCGTAAGTGATTTCTCTTATATACTCCATGTCTGAGTTGGATACTAACGAAATGTGTGATAGCATCCCGCAGTAGAATATGGATCTAGGAATTTCTATTTTGCATTGAAAGACGCTTATTGATGTAAATTCGGCGGTTTGTAAAAGTTGTACTTTTGTTTTCTTAATTTCGGGCTTACGTATCGGGATTTTGCAATCCTTGATATTTAAAAGCGATAATGTAGTTATGTTCATTGACGGTGCTCCGCAATCGTAAGCTATAAATTCGGTGGTCTCTCTTACCGCCGATACTAACAGGAGCACTCCTAATATCATGACGTAGTCGACGCCCATTTCGTCTGAAAAAAGAATATGTTTTGCGTGTTTATCTTTCTTTATTTATTTTTTCTTATTTGTGTGCTATTTTTAGTCTATCGCAATGAACTATTTTTCTTTTGTTATTGCCCAAATCAATTTCTACGTTGTTTTTATCTGCGATGATATCTGTGATTGTGTATGGTCCCAAATAGTTGTCGTCTAATTTGTTTGTCTTATGATTTTTGGTTAAGTATACTTCTTGTCCTATTGTCAGTTTTATTGGGTTCAATTTTTTATCATAATGTTCTTTGGATTTTTGTTTTGCTTTTTCTAAATTTTCTTTTGCCTTATTTCTGTCTTTTGTGGTTTGTTCTAATTTTTTTTTAATGTAATCATTGAATGTCATTGCGTTATCTAATGGCGATATGGCTAATGGTATTCTTGCTTCTCTACCGAAAACGAGTTTGTATGGTGTAAACTTCGTGCCTTCGTGTACGCTAGTATTGTATGACATCGCTGCGTGTGAGAGCCATTCATCCCAGTCCCTTTTTTGTGTGTAGTGTTTCAGGTAGTCCACCAGTACCTGGTGGCTTCTCTCGAGAGAGCCGTTTGACTGAGGGTGAAATGCTGTTGTTTTGATTTGTTGGATTTGATATGCTTTAGCTAATCTCTTCATAACTTGTCCTATAAACGCTGCGCCTTGATCTGTTAAGATTACCTTGGGGCAACCAAATTTATTTATAAACTCTCGGACTAGCGCTTTCGATATTTCCTCTGCTGTTGCGTTTATTAGGGGTATAGCCAAGCTGTATTTTGATAGATCGTCCTGCATTGTGAGAATGTATTTGTAACCGTTCTTCGAGACTTCGAATGGTCCGACTATGTCCATTGCCACTTTATGAAATACATCCGCTGATGTATCTGTAATAATCATTGGTTGTTTTGTCTTTACTCTGACCAGTTTCTTTTTCTGACAGCTCGTGCATTTCTTAATGAATTCTTGAATATCTGTTTGCATGTTGGGCCAGTAATATTTTTGCCTGATTCTGTTATAGGTCTTGGTCACTCCTTTATGGCCTCCTAAGGGGGTCTCGTGACACTCTCGTATTATGCCTTCTTTGAGATCTTCGGATGGAATTACAATTTTGTCTTTGCAAATTGTTATCGTGACATCATTAGGTAGTGTCTCTTCTATAATCTTACTTATTTTGTTCCAGACTGCTGTTCCTAAGTTACTTTCGGCTTGTGAAATGCTGGCTGATTTGACGTTTATTTCTGCCATAATAAGTTTTAAATTTTGGAAGGCCTTTCTGATGGTTGTTTCTGTTAATTGATCTTCGTTAGTCTGTCAAACAATTAACGCGAAAATTTTTCTATTGTTTTTTGTTGAGACTACTACTTCTCCAATTGAGTATTTTTTCAATGGTGTGAGTTTATTTAGCAATCCTTTCTTAATGAGTCTTTTTCCCATTTTGTCTGATACTGTGCCGTCTGCATTGGCAAAGCAAATTATATTGTCATTCCCTATTTCCAGATTATCTCTCGTTTCGATTAATCTTCTGTCTTCTTCTTGGTTGTCGTCATCTAAACTGCTATGAATTTTCTTTGCAATATTTTCTGAAGGAACTTGTTTTTGTTCGCTATTGGTTTTATCGTTGTCTGAGTTACTATTTATTGCGTTTATAAAATTTCCTGGAAAAGATTGGTCTATCGCTTCATTATCCATGTTTGAATCAATAACATCTGTTTCCTCTGTCGGTGTTAGTAGGGGGTGTATTTTTATGGCTTCGTTATTGTTCGGGGGGGTTGCTGCTCGTTCCGTGGCCCTTGGTTCTTCTAATCTCTCGGTCTCTCTTTCATCTTGAGGGTTTTTTGGTGTGTATTCTTTCCGTTTTTCTACCGGTGGAATTTCTATTCCTTCGTTTATTGTGGAGATATTAGGGTTTTGTGTTTCTTTCTTATCTTTTTCCTTCGCGGCTTGTCGATGTTTAGTTATTGGTTTATGTGATGTCCCGTGTGTTCCTAAACAGCATGAGCAAGAGGGTTTCTTTGCGACCCTCTTCGATCGTCGGAGCGGTTGGGAAGGCTCTTGATCGTTTACTTTTCGTCGAGGCTTATCCTCCTCTAAATTTATGGGCTCCGAATTTTTTTCGAGTACTTGTATATTTTCAGCCTCCTTGTCGCTCGATTCCTGCTGGACGTCCATGTCGATATCTCTGAGTTTGTTATTTCCGCTGGTGATGGGTTTTACGACCTCGGTTATCTCGGGTGTCTCCGAGGGTGTTTCAGGGCAATCTAGCTTCGTTATCGTTTCGTGTGCGATACTATGGTCCGTGCCCGATGTGAGGTTTCCTATTTTCCTCCTTGTTCTTATCGCTGGGGACGGAGTGAATCCTGCTGCACACGTGGGCCTCTTTGTTAGTTCTCTAGCTAGCTTGCGTTGAAAATTATTTGGGGTTGAGTGTTTTATTTTTGGTTCTGTGGGAATTCTTGAAGTTTCTTGAGATGACGAATTTATTGCTGCATTTTCTCTCTGACAGAATGCTAACGGATTTTTCAGTGGTGGAGTTTTATCTCCCTGCGAAGAGTTTGTTTTTATCGCCGCTACGGCGTTTTTCGCATCTGATGTAATTTCTTCATCTCGGTCCACGAATTGTAGATGTACAGGCTTCATATGGTTTTCTTTTCGAATTTTTTGTGGTGACTTGACTGTGTCACTTTTGTTGCCTGACGATACTGACTTTTCTGATTTGCCGCTATTGGATATATATTTTTTACTCTTTGCCCTTTCTCTAACTCTCGATCTTAATATTTCTGTATTCCTATTCAGCTTTATCATGTTTATTTCTTCATCGGATGATTCTGGTGGAACTTGAATCTTAGAATCTGATTCGTTTGCCACCGATGACCTGCTTTCTTTATTCGCTTCCTATTCTGGTATGATTGTTTCCTTATGTACGTGTTCGAGAACATCATGGCGTTCGGCGGGTTGATCAGACCCCCCGTGGTCGCTAGTTGGACACTGTATCATTGGGTTACACTTTTCTATACATACCTTGTCCGTGCTTTCTTTTCCTTTCAGTGTTCCCTGTTCATCCGATGGTTTCTCTAACTGCCCTATCTGCTGAATATTTTCATCCGAATTTAGAATGCCAATAATTTCTTCTGATTTTGGCTTTGAAATTTTATCACTTTCCTTTTGTGATTTTCCTAATTTTTCAGTATCTCGTGATACTTTTGTTACTGAATTTCTGAAAAAATTTCCCGAGTCTACAATCTCTTTGGATATATTTGATTCACTCCTTGGAGATTTCAGTGATGCTATAGTTTCTGGGAATTTTATTGATTTACCACTTTCTTTTAGTGATGAATCTAACTTCTCAATGCTTTGAGGTATCATCTCTACTACGGAATTTCTGAAAAAAATTCCCGAATCTACAATCTCTTTGGATATATTTGATTCACTCCTTGGAGATTTCAGTGATGCTATAGTTTCTGGGAATTTTATTGATTTATCACTTTCTTTTAGTGATGAATCTAACTTCTCAATGCTTTGAGGTATCTCTACTACGGAATTTCTGAAAAAATTTCCCGAATCTACAATCTCTTTGGATATATTTGATTCACTCCTTGGGGATTTTATTGATTCTGGGGATTTTGTTGATTTATCTTCTTCATCGCTCTCGCAAATTTCTTCTAATAATTCGCTTAATTTCGAAAATTCGGGCTCGTTATGCACCCTATCATTAACTGTTGGAGATTCTTTCTCCGCGCAAATTTCTAACTTGTGATCTTTATTCTTATCGCTTTCGTCTTTATTGGGGAATCCTAAAAAATCTGACCCAGAGGATTCTATCTCCATTTGACTGTTTTTTATGTCAGTTTTATTGTTTCTCGGAAAGCCTAAGAAATCTTCGTCCTCGTCATCTGGTACTGCTACCGTTTTACTTTTCTTTTCCGCTCGAATGGTCAGTTTCGACCTTTTTTCTTCTATGCCGTCGCTACCCGGGGGTGAGCGTGGTTCGGCTATTGCCTGGCGTGCTTCTTCTCCTTCTCGGCGCGCTCTCTTCCGCCACCTAACTTCGACTACGTATACCGTTCCTTTTTTTATTATAGGGTTTCTGGACAGCGCGTCTGCGTTGGTGTTAACACGCCCTGCTTTATATTGAACTGTATACTCAAATTCTCTCAATCGTTCTCTCCATCTCATTACTCGTGATGTTGGGTCGCTTACTGTATTCACCCATACTAGCGGTCTATGATCTGTAACTAGTGTGAATGATCTACCGTAAAGGTAAGGCCTGAAAGTTTGTAACGCAAATACTACTGCTACCATCTCGCGCTCCGTGGTATGGTATCGGGTTTCTGCGCCATTGAGTACTCTCGATGCGTATGCAACCGGGAGATCCTCACCGATTTTGCCCTGAGACAAAACTGCGCCTATCGCGAAACCTGATGCGTCCGTTGTGACAATAAATGGTTTCGTGAAATCTGGGTATTGCAATATCGGTGCTTCACATAGCATATCGCGTAGAGTTTCGAAGGATATTTGTTCTCTCGATGTCCATTCGAATTTTCTATTTTTGCTAGTGAGGTCCGATAATGGTCTTGCGATTTTCGCGAAATCTTTAATGAAACGTCGGTAATACCCCGCGAGACCTAAAAATTCCTTTATATTCTTTTGCGTTTTTGGTGTCGGAAAAAATTTTACCGCTTCAATTTTCTTCGGGTCCGGTTTTACGCCGTCTGCCGATATCACGTGACCTAGGTATTTTACTTCTGTCCTGAGAAATTCGCATTTATTGGTCTGTAGCGTCAAGTTGGCTTTTCTCAGTCTGTCAGCAAGCTGTCTAAATTTTACGTCGTGTTCTTCTAATGATTTCGAGTAAATGACGATATCGTCGAGATATACAAACAGTTCGTTCCCCTGTAATCCATGTAAGTAGTAGGGTGCGCACTATGGCCACCCCCACTCCTTTTCCCCCACTCCGCGGCCGCCGAGTCCGTGGCTCGGTCGGTCGTCGGTGCGGGGGTGAAGAGGCGCGGGGGGAGAAGGGGGGATGGGTCGAGTCGCTATAGTGCGCACGCCTTTATATATATATATAATTTTTCTGAGCGTGTCGGTATAGCGGAGCGCTGTTTTTATTTTTGACATTTTTATTTTTCCGGAGCGTGTCGGTATAGTAACACGCTGCTTTTGTTTCCGCCATTTTTCTTTTATATATATATATATGTGTGTGTGTGTGTGTTTATAAATGTGAATTTTATAATTAAAAAAATTCGATGCCGGCGGTGAGACTCGAACCGTCGACCCTCGGACTACCAGTCTGAGTCGTTGCCTCCGCACCAAAGATCGCTATGCATTTAAATGTACGTGGAAGACTCTTGTAGCGATCGCGAGCACGCGTATCCCCACCCCGTGGTCGCCGAGTACGGCCCGCAGGGTAGTATATATATATGCCTGTTTCTGCCCGATATATATATATATATTTTACCGTGTGTGAGCACTATGGCGACACCCACTCCTGGACCCATTGCTATCCCTACTCTGCGGGTCGACCGCGGCCTGCAGAGTATTATATATATATACCTGTTTGTACTCGATATATATATTTTTTACCGTGTGTGAGCACTATGGCGACACCCACTCCTTGGCCCATTCCAGCCCCCCACTCTGCGGGACATGCTACGCGAAGAATGACTGAATTCTAACGACCGTTGAGAGCCGTGAACACCCTGCTACCAGCCTGCGGTGCAACTCAGAATCATCCCGAAGCTTACCTCAGCGTTTTTGCACGTGCATATGACGCATTGGTATGCGAAAAATAGCGACACAGAGACAGATAGATCATGCGACGACGGAACGTGCCTATATTATAGCTGCTAACAAAACACTGTCTAGACTTTATAAACAAGAAAAATCGTTTACGCGAAACGTGGTATTGTTATACTATTATACACTAGGACGCGTGTATTATTAAAGTTAAATGTTTCAATGAAGGGTCGACCTTTCGGAAACCCCAAAATTTTGAACCCAAACTCTCAAGTACATCGATTATACAATGTAAAAAACAGCGAGCAATAGTGGCTGCATATAGTATGGTAATTTATTTGAATTAACATGAAAAAACGAGGGAGAAAGAGTTATAGGAATTACTGTAGGTGTAAGAGAGAGCATGCTACCCTCTGTACGAATAGCCGCACAAAGAGGAGAAGCCGATACATAGCCTCGTTCAAGAGACAGAGAGAGAGAGGCTGAGCGCTCTAACGAACATCCGCACAAAGAGGAAACGCCGTTAACGCCACATACGGCCAGCCGTATACCCCTCTCCCTTTCACCACCACCTCACCTATGCTTTGAAGCAGAGACAACGCATTGTCCGTCTCTTTAAAATGTGTGTGTATGAGAGAGAAAGAACTATAACCGCTTCTCTAGAAAGACAGAGCAAGCATACTACAGGCTGTTTCTTTTTATTTTCTCTATATATTAAATAGATGTTAAATCAATTTTCTTTATATATTAAATAGATATTAAATAAATTACTATTTATATAATATTTTAAATATTATTTAGCGCTATTAATTATTTAATAATCTCTGCTCCCTGAATATGATACATGCTTGGGAAAAATAAACGATATACGATTTGAAATTTTGCAAAATTAAGACAGGATGCTCTATACATATTTATAGGTTCTCGGGAGTATTAAAAACACGCGGTTATATAGATTTATCTAAATAATGAATAAACTCGTACACCTATATATATATAAAGGCGGCCTGGCTAGACGGGTCGCCTTTACGAACGATCTAACGCCTCGTGAAACCGATACCCCTGCATGTTTTACACAAGGCGTTTGTCTCGCTACTTTGGTCAAAATGCATACAAATCAAAATATGAGCATAAGACCATCCTTTATGCTCCTCTTTTGACACAGAAGTTACAGTCTCAATCGAGCGGCGTAACAGTACGTTATATTTTATTGTGTAACAATGGCAGACCGTGCTCTTCGCAAATGTATTTGCGCTTTTTTACGTTTTGTAAAAATACATAGTGTGCAGATACGGCGCCACTGTGACGCTCAGTGGTGTTATGAACTAAGGCATTTATCGGGCGATAGGCTCGTTAATCGTTTGAAATATCTTATATGGTGGGCACCTCTGCGTAATATAGTGACAGCTTATAACAGAGGTATACTGCAGGGGTGGCGTGTGTTAACATGTGTGTATGAAGAGTTACAAAGACGAGGGCTTCAAGAATCTCAGAGCGTCCGTGCCATTGTAGATGAAATCAGGGGTAAGTACTCTTTTACAAGGGTTTTTTTTTTTAAAAAGAGCTGTATTTTTATAATAACAACGGTGCAATAGGTTATCAACAATTTTTGGATGCGTCGAGCGATGAAGAAGTCGCTCTCATAGAAGCCCCACGCGCTGTAGAGTATCAGGGGGAAAACGCCGTCGATGGTAAGTATTGAAAATTTCTATTTATTTAAAATCCCTATTTAAAGCTTATTTTTCTAAAATATATAAATATTGTTTTTTAGAAATAACACATGCTGCTCGAGAAAGAGAGCAGCTCGCTGGCCCATCAGGTCTATGCCAAAGACCATACCCCACCGAAGAAGAAAGAGAATCGGTTGCAGGCCCTTCAGGTCTATGTCTAAGACCCGAGGCTAGCGATGTTATTAAAGGAAACGACACCGATAGCAGCGACGAGGACGGCGCATACGCTGTTATTCCTGATAACAGCAATCACGCCTACAGACAGGCGCAAGAAGAAGAAGAAGAAGAAGAAGAAGAAGAAGACAGAATTTTCCCCCAGCACGAAAATCAGCTTGGTGAATACGCCATAGAGCACGATTTGCTAAATGGTATTGACGAGTGGCCAATCCGAAGAGCTGATGACGATTGGTTTCAGCGGCTTATGAACTCCTCCGAGTCAGGTAAGAATGTATAAGACATACTGCGTGGTTCTTACTGATACTCGTTCTATCGGTCACAGGATATTCTTCAGACGTTTCAATCTTATGATACGAAAATTAACACGAGGTACATTAAAACCACAATATATATTTCTAGGCGTATAACCTCAGCCTCTTACACAGATCTTTTATTACAGATATACAAACGGGTGCCGGAAAAAAGCGCGAGACACGGAGAGCTGAGGCGTTTGGAGATGTACAACCACCGGGGAATAGGATCCTTATCACGCACAACGCAGATCGTTATTTTAAGCGTTTTAAACTACGCGGCCGTGAGACGACGATGCGTATCCGGCAACCGCCCCCAGGAGCGGGCGTAACAGCATGGCTCGAAGGGGCATTCCGCGATCTTTTAACGCACCTCACGAGATACTGTGAGGGCTGTGACTATGCAGGAATCTCGTTCACAGCAAATAGCTTAGCACACGGTCCAGTTTGGCTTTCATTTCGACCGGTTCGCGACTATACCTTTGAGGATATATGGCAATTAATAACAAGCGTTGCTCAAAGTACAGCGTCTATGAATATTGATGACTCTTTTAATATCAAAACGTGCATTGTTAAAGGTGTGGAGGGCCGCGGGCGGAAGGGTTTAACACACGAGGGTGTTGCTAAAAAATCTATTTTAACGATTAAAAACACCGATAATCTGTGTTTACCGCGCTCGCTAGCAGCAGCTCTGGCATACGTCGAGAGGGGTGAAATACGTACGGGTGCTTTGCACAAGAGGTGGCAAATTATTAGACGAATTAATGGGTTAGCTCAAAAAGAGGCAGCGCTTGAGCTTACGAGAAATGCCGGTGTTAACATACCATGCGCTGGTTGTACAATGCGTGAAATTGCTTTGTATCAGGATTATTTGGCTCAAGAGGGGGTCGCGATCATAGTTTTTGAATTTTTGACATTGGGACGACGCGAGGCACCCTTATTCGACGGGACACAGATGGTTACGGCTATCGCGGGCTCGGTTCGTCACACATTATATATCTTGTATTACGAACGCTCACACCACTTTCAGCCTATTTTAAACCTGCGGGGCGCTGTAGGTAGTTTAAACTTTTGTGCAGCTTGTAATGCTCGTTTTCGTTATAACCATAGATGTTTAAAAAAGAAATGCCCCCGCTGTCTTCAAACACCGGCATGCGAAACACTCTCGACCGGTACAATCAGGTGTGAGATCTGTAATCGTGATTTCTTTGGCGAGAGGTGTCTACAAAATCATAGAGTTGTCGCAATCAGGCGTAGACGCAACGTAAATACTGTTTGCGAGTCTCTTAAACGCTGTCGTAATTGTTTCCGTTCTATCAGACCTTTGGAAAAGAAGAATCATATATGCGGTGTGGGCTTTTGTAAAACGTGCAAATCTCGCCAGCCATATAATCACCTGTGTTTCATGATGCCTGTTCGCTTCGTTAATACATCAAAAGAGAACATATTTATTTTTTATGATTTTGAAACACAGCAGTGTACACCTGTAAACGGCGATCCTTCCGTACGTATTCACGAGCCAAATCTCTGTGTGGCTCAACGCGTTTGCACACGCTGCTGCGACAACGAATCCATCAACGAGCCGTGCGAGTATTGCGGCGTTCACGAATTTATATTTAGGACGAACCCCGTGTATCAACTTGTAGAGCTAGGTATGAAAACTATCCCCGGTTTCTCACACACATTTTTAATAGCTCATAACGCGGGCGGCTTCGACGCACAGTTCATCCTACGCTATTTAATAGAAGAGAAAAAAACACAGTTACCCTCGTTAATAATGAACGGTACTAAAATTATCACGATACGCATTGGCAAAGTTATATTTCTCGATAGTCTGCATTACTTCCACATGCCTCTGAGCGCATTACCAAAAGCCTTCGGCCTGAGGACCGCTCTTGCCAAAGGGTCTTTTCCCCATTTATTTAACAGACCTGAAAATCAAAATTATATCGGTCCACTGCCCTCCATAGACCACTATTCTCCTGACACGATGCGCATGGCAGAACGCGAGCGCTTTTCTGTGTGGTATAACGATCTAAAGAATGCCGATTACGTGTTCGATTTTTCAAAAGAAATTACAAGCTACTGTAAGAACGATGTCACAATATTACGACAGGCTTGTGTCGTTTTCCGAAAGATGTTCATGGACAGCGGTCGTGTTTGTCCGTTTAGCGAAAATACAACAATAGCGTCGGCATGTTTTCAAATTTTTCGAAAAAACTTCTTGAAAAGTAACACTATTGGGATTATACCTACGGGTGGGTACAGGTGGGCTCATAACCAATCAAAAAAAGCGATTTCGTGGCTCGTGTGGATGGAGCACTCTTTAGGCCATCATATTATTCATGCAGGGCGGTCGCGTGAATTTAAGTTACCCCAAAATTTAATGGTAGACGGTTACTATGAAACAAACGACGCAACTCATGTGTTACAGTTTCACGGTTGTTATTGGCACGGGTGCACGACTTGTTTCGCCGTGAATAGGGACCGTAAACAGAGTGACGGCACGACAATGGATGAGCGTCTTGAGCGAACAAACGCCATATCGTGCAGAATCCGCTCAAGCGGCTATACGTTAACAGAAATTTGGGAGTGCGCGTATGACCGCATGGTAAAAGCAGATACAGAAATAAGTAATTTTGCGCGTGATCATGCTCTAATAAAATTAGATCCTCTCGACCCACGCGATGCATTTTTCGGTGGACGTACAGAAAACATGGTTACTCTGTACGACGTAAAAGACGGGGAGCAGATACGGTATGTCGATGTCTGCTCATTGTATCCGTATATCTGCAAATATGGCAAATATCCTATAGGGCACCCGACAGTGTATGTCGGTGACGAGTGTATGGAATTAACAGGACCCGAAAACACGGATCTTTCGCGCGTCGAGGGCCTTGTTAAATGCACGGTACTACCCCCGCGAAACCTTTACCATCCTGTGCTACCATTGCGTATGCATCACCGTTTATTATTCGGCCTGTGTCGCAGCTGCTGCGAAACAATGAGTCAATATGCGTGTCCCCACGAAGACCCTGCGGAGAGGTCATTAACAGGTACCTGGGTGGTAGATGAACTGCGAAAAGCCGTCATGTGTGGTTATAAAGTATTAAACGTGAGTGAAATCTGGCAGTATGAGATAACGCAGTATAACCGTGATACCCAGGAGGGGGGTCTTTTTGTCGAATATATCAACACTTTTCTTAAAATCAAACAAGAGGCCAGCGGCTGGCCCGCAAACTGTTTAGATGACGAGGCAGAGCAAGACAATTATATTGCTTCTTTCAAGACTTCCGAGGGAATTGAACTATGTCGTAGTGCTATAGCAAAAAACCCTGGTCTGCGCTCAGTAGCTAAATTGTGTCTTAATTCGTTTTGGGGTAAATTTGGGCAGCGCGAGAATTTCCCCAAAACTGAAATAGTGTCAACACGTAAAAAACTTATGGAGCTACTGAACAGCCCCGAGCACGATATCACAGGTATACTACCTGTTAATAATCAAGTATTGTACGTTAATTACACAAAAACCGAAGACGCCGTAGTGCCATCTAATATAGCAAATGCCGTAATTGCTGCATATACAACGGCTCAGGCCCGTTTGAAACTTTACACTTATCTCGAGCTGTTGGGTGAACGCGCCTTGTATTGTGACACCGATTCCGTTATTTACACGACGAAAAAAGACGTTAAAGAGTACGAGCCGCCTACAGGGCAGCTCCTGGGGGATCTAACGGATGAGCTAAGCTCTTACGGTACTGGTAGCTATATTAAATCTTTCGTTTCGGGTGGTCCAACATTTTATTCGTTCATAGTTCATACCCCTGATGGTGTAGAAAGCGAGGTTTGTAAAGTTAAAGGTATTACACTTAATTATTCAAACACCTCTCTGATAAATTATAGATCGATACGCTCGTTCATAATAGGTGAGAGAGAGGAACCAATTGTGTTACGATTTGCTTCAATACGACGCACGCCATTCCACCAGGTTGTTACACGACCCGAAACGAAATCATGTATGCCATTGAGCATCAAGCGGAGGCGTAATGGCGAATATGGCTCGCTCCCTTATGGTTACAGGGTTTAATATTGTAAAATAGCGTTATTATTGTAAAATATTGTTATTCTTGTAAGATATTTATGCTGTTATTGTAAAATATTTATGTTATTATTGTAAAATATTTATGTTATTATTGTAAAATATTTATGTTATTATTGTAAAATATTTATGTTATTATTGTAAAATATTTATGTTATTATTGTAAAATATTTATGTTATTATTGTAAAATATTTATGATGTCAATGTAAAATAAAAAGGCGTATACATATAACGAAAGCTTTAAATTACGCAGTCATGTAGAAAAAACGCTCATTCGTACAGATGGATACGCGGTGGAAACATCCCTGGACCTCGATGATCTGCGGCCCCACGGGCTGCGGTAAAACGTACTTCGTAAAAAAGTTTTTAAAGTTCATAGAGCTCATGAATAGTGAGTCATTCGAGAGAATTATTTTCTATTATTCCGAGTGGCAGCCCGCATACACAGAGTATGGTGCATCAATAGAGTTTCATGAAGGTCTGCCTCAGAGCACCGATTACGCGAATGATCCTCGTGCAAAACTCATAATAATCGACGATTTGATGCGCGAGGCATCGAATAATAACGTTGTAGATCTTTTCACCAAAGGTAGCCATCATAAAAACCTGAGTGTTATTTTTATTACCCAAAACTTGTTCCATCAAGGACACGGTCAGCGCGATATTTCATTGAACGCCAATTATATCGTAATTTTTAAAAATCCTCGTGATCGTGCTCAAATTCAACATCTCGCGCGCCAGGTATGCCCGGAAAACCCGCGGTTTCTACAAGAGGCCTATCATGACGCAACATCGAAACCGCATGGTTATTTGTTACTCGATTTGAAACAATCAACACCTGATAACTGTAGATACCGTACTTGTATTTTTCCCGACGACACCCATCATTTTGTGTACATACCGCGGAAAAAGTTAAAAAGCAGTTCGGGTACAAGCGAATTACCAGTTCAACGCATGTAATGGCGCCTAAAGCATCGTCGTGTCACGAAAAAGGTATAGCTATATTGAGTGTATTTGAACAACCCAACACAGCGCGTAATACACCTGACACGCACAAAAAACTAATAAGTGCTAGTCACTCCGTTTGTCAGTGTGTGTGGTACATTCTTAGGGGGACCACAGCCCCAAAGACATGTCGTGCAAAGGGTTTAAAAAGGAGTGATACATCAGGACGGTCGGCAGTTCATCAGACGTAATGGC
Organism: Netelia inedita; assembly: GCA_964017225.1. Classification (NCBI taxonomy): domain Eukaryota; kingdom Metazoa; phylum Arthropoda; class Insecta; order Hymenoptera; family Ichneumonidae; genus Netelia; species Netelia inedita. The sequence goes on from OZ024922.1 coordinate 22,967,988, forward strand.
GCAGGGTGGTTCACCGCTCTGCAAAAAACACGTTGCGATATTGCGTGCTCTTCAACACCTGAATAAGGAGCAGCGCAAGGCTGTTTTACACAAAACGGATCCGAGCATTATCCGCTGTATTTGTGAGTGTGCGTTGAACGTTCTCTGCGGTAATGTACCACTGAAGCCCGACCAGAGAAAAAAATTACGCCGACACGCACCGGTTCTCCGGCGTTTAGCCTCAAAAAAGGGCTGTTGGAAGAGTAAAAAACGGTTTGTTGTTCAAAGTGGTGGATTTCTACCTCTCTTATTAGCACCAATACTAGGTACTGTTCTATCAAGTTTGATCGGCGGTCGTGGATAATGGAGCACGCATGAAAAATGGTACTCGTGCCGGAGGAGCATCTAACGCGCCTGAACACACAAAGTCATACGCAGCCTGTTTTTAACGTGGATGCGCCTCAAGCACAGCCAGTGCGGGGTATTGACACTACGCTGGCTCGATTAGACGCGGAAATGAATGAAATTTTGCATTCCTGCGCATACAAGGATGAGCGAGAAAAGTGGGCGGCGTACTTGACTGTACTACAGCGTTATCTCCACTTCATCGATGATGAGAGAGCTCAGCAGTACCGAGGCCTTATGAAGAATAAACACGCTGTAGAGTCTGACTATGATAGAAACAGAGAAGAAGACGAAACCGGTGACGGTATGAGTGATACCATTATAATTGAGAGTGTACCAGCTAAATTTCGCGCGAAAGCGAAACTACTGCTTCGCCGTTTGCGTACTGCTCCACGATCTAATTTTTCTTGGGATTCTGACGGTGTCGTGTTGGTCAGCGGGAAACCGATAAAGGATTCAAATATTGTTGATCTCGTGAACGATGCTATGAGGGCTAGGAAAATACCTAATCCGGCTGGACGCGGTGCCTTTGCCAAAGTTCTCCGAACGATCAAGGCCCCTCGGGAATTTATTGGTAATGAGGAGTTGTGGGCGGAGTCTAGAGTTAATACACCACGGCGTCATTCGCAGTCTGGTGATAGTAGTACGAGCAGCGAGGGATCACCCGATACGGACCAGTTAGCGTTTTTCAGCGGTCCTGAGAGCAGATCACCAGCACGGCAAACGCAGGGAGATAAGCAGAGAGGTGGTGGCTATCATAATAAGAAAAGGCGTGTAACTTGGGCTAACCTGAAATTATAATCATGAAAATCTTAGAAAACGTGTACTTTAACCCCGCCCATGAAGCATCGTTTTCAGGCGCTACCAAATTGTTACACCTGGCATGTCAGAAAAAAATTTCCCGTGTAAAGGCGTTACAGTGGCTTGAAGCACAGGATACTTATACAAAACACAGGTCCGTGCGCCGTCATTATCCGCGTCGTTTTTATAATGTCCGAAACATTGACGACTTCTGGGAGGCTGATCTCGTAGATCTTCGCTCGATTAAAGATTATAATGATGGTTATGTTTATCTCCTGGTTGTTATAGATATTCTTAGTAAATTTGCATGGGTTCAGCCTTTACGTGACAAGTCTGCTGCATCTGTGGCTAATGCGTTTGATCGCATTTTATCTAAAAAAAATAGTAACGGTCGACTACCCGTTTACCTACAGACGGACAGAGGTAAAGAATTTACCGGTGCTGCATTCCAGGCTCTCTTAAAGAAAAAGAACATACAGTTCCGTGTTGCGAGAAACCCTGATATAAAAGCGGCTATTGTCGAGAGATTCAATAGAACACTGAAAGAAAGAATGTGGCGGTATTTTACGTATTCTAGAAAAAAACGTTACCTAGACGTTCTGCAGAACATCGTTTCGGCGTACAATCACACCACGCATAGCGGTATAAAAATGGCTCCTGTCACGGTGACCCACGCTACAGCGGCTAAGGCCCGGAATAACCTAATACAGCGGTACAGAAGAACCGAAAATTGCTCTCCTAAATACAGTGTTGGTGACATCGTGCGCATCAGTAGCGCGAAGGCAGCCTTTGCAAAAGGTTACGAGGGTAGCTGGAGCAACGAGTTATTTAAGATAATACGTGTATCGCACAGCATTTGTCCGGTGACATACACCCTGCGTGATCTCCACGACGAGGATATCGACGGCATATTTTATGAGGCTGAGTTATCGAGAGTGCATACGAAGGCGTCTAAGCAACACTCGGTAAAATGAAGGAGGAATTTTACATGGTTTTACCCAGTAATAGTAGTATGAATTATTATCCTGATAATGTGACAACAAGGTATACCACGCATTTGCCCCAATGTATGTCTCTTCACGGTAGCTGGGCTGTTTCTCTAGCTGAAATACACATACCCACGACGATTTTGCATGTGCCACCCGAGGGCGAGCGGAACTTTCTGAATGTCATAACAAACACAGTAGCACCCGGTAGTATGACAACCACCGACTTTAAGGAAGACCGTGTTTGTGTACCTCCAGGTGTATACCTCAGCATAGATACATTAATCGAGGCTATTAACGAGATATCGTGTGTTGCGGATCATTTGAAATTTAAGCATGGCCGTAACGGTTATGTGACGGTCACACGTATCTGTGAATCGTGTAAGAACGTGGAACACTCGTTCTACTTCTCCGACGTATTGAACAAGATTTTAGGATTCACCGAGGCCAAGGATGTGGTAGTTCAGAGTGAGTACACTGCTCAGAGACCTGCCAATCTAGCCCATGGGACCCCAAATATGATGTACGTTTATACGGATATCTGCGAGTCCTATATCACCGGAGATGTGCATACGCCACTGCTACGTGTCGTGCCAATCGTTGCCGCTGATAATCGTAATTATGGATCGGTGAAGATAAGAAACTTCTCACCACCACGCTATATTCCCCTATTACGCACTAGTTTTCAAACAATAACGATTGATATAAGGGATGAGTTTGGCAAGCCTATACCATTCGAGTACGGGACGTTGACGGTGACGCTACAGTTCAAACGTACAGATTAACCTGAACCAATCTAAAATGGCTTACTATGACGAATACTTTGATGTGCAAACGGGCGGTGGTCGAACCGGTTATGGTGGTATCAGTCATGTGTATATAGGCTCACCGAATCAAAGGGGTCATGGTATTGGGAGTTTCCTTGGTGGGCTCTTTCGACGAATAATACCTCTCTTGAAACAAGGCGCTCGGGCTGTTGGTAAAGAGGCACTTCGGTCGGGTATCAACGTGGCTACCGATATCATGGATTCTGGTATTCACCCACGAGAAGCATTCAAAACACGCCTGCGCGAATCGGGGGAGAATCTGAAGCGTAAGGCTGAAGAAAAAATTAGCACGCTCATGAAGGGTTCGGGATATAAAGCCGGTAAAATTAATAAACTGCTCCATTCTCTTGCCGGGAGCGCATCACGACGTACCGGTGTGAAAAAACGAAAGAAGGCTGTGAGGTCGCGAAAACGTTCGGGCTCTGTGAAAAAGAAACAGGGCAAGAAGACGAAGACTGTGAAAAGAAGAAGAGCAACAAAACAGACAGCTAAGAATCGTTACAAGAAATCAAGAACAGTGGCGGATATTTTTGCCTAACACAATCTTGGAAAAATGGCCTTCTTACACGCGCACTCGTGTGAGTGCCTTAAGTCGGAGCTTGAGCTATTCACATTACCACCGACCCAGACAACAATTGAGGGAGCACATACAGTGTGTTACAAGCCAATCTCATCATTGACGGATGATTCACCGATAGAGTTTGTCATACCTGGTCAGGGAGATGAGTACATTGATCTTGCACACACCATGCTGAGTATGCGTGTTAAGATAGAGAGTCCAGACACGAAGGATACTACGGCTCCTAAAGTAGCCCCAGTCAATAATCTACTGCACTCAATGTTCAATCAGATCGATGTATTTTTAAATCAGAAACTTGTGTCACCTCCTAATAACGTTTATGCCTATAGGGCATACATTGAAACCCTCTTGAACTACGGGCCTGGTGCTAAGGCCTCGCATCTCACGAGTACTTTGTGGTATAATGACTCGGCTGGTAAAATGGATGATACAGAAGATAATAATGTCGGGTTTGCAAACCGTCGGACCATATTAGGTAAGAATAAAACGACCGATCTCATCGGCCATTTGCACTGCGATATCTTCAATCAAGAGAGGTTTTTGCTAAACGGTGTTGAGATGCGTCTGCGTCTCGTACGGACCAATAACGCTTTTTGTCTTATGAGCTCTTCGAAAGATTATACCATACGTATTACGGAAGCGTCGCTACTTGTCCGACGTGTTAAGATAGCAACGGGTATACTTTTAGCCCATGCAAGAGCTCTGTCTAAATCTACAGCGAAATACCCTTTGACACGAGTCGAGGTTAAAGCGATATCATTGCATGCCGGGGTGCATGGCGATACTCTTGATAATGTCATACTTGGCCAACTGCCTAAACGTATAATTGTCGGTTTTGTCGACAATAAGGCCTTTAATGGTGATTGCAAAATGAATCCCTTCAATTTTCAGAATTACAATATTAATTATTTTTTTTGTATGCCGATGGTTTGCAAATACCGTCAAAACCTCTACAACCAGACTTCGCAGATGGAGATATATACGTGGATGCGTACCACACACTATTTTCTGGTACAGGTATCCATTTTCTCAACGAGGGCAATTCTATTACACGTACAAATTATCCGCAGGGTAATTGTCTCTTTGCATTTGATCTTACGCCTGATCTCTCGGCCAACTGTAGTACCCATTGGAATCTTGTGAGACACGGTAGTGTGAGGATAGAAGTACGTTTCGCAACAGCCCTAACGTCAACGATTAATTGCATTGTGTATGCGGAATATGATAATGTGTTGGAGATCGACTCTTCCAGACAAGTAATTGTGGATTTTAGTGGCTAGATCGTAAGGTTTATAGAGGGGGAAGTGTCATATATCCACAGAGAGCACAATATTTGTCGTCAGTCTGTATTGAAAACTCGACGTGTTACGACGATTGAGAAGCACCATGAATATCGTCATTGATATACAAGGCCTGAAGGATAAATATAATCATTTTATACCTAAAGAAGTTGCCGTGGTCTCTATAAAGACATCGTACCTAGCCCATTGGATTATATCTCCACCCTACACTTATAACGTTCTACCACCTAGTGTAAAACGTCAAAACACCTGGTTACAAACCAATCATCATGGTATAGAGTGGTCCGAGGGCGAAACGCATTTACGCACAGTCGAGGCTTCGTTGAAGAAAATTGCAGTGCAGTCTGATCGCCTGTTTACACGAGGAGCTGATAAAGCGGCATATCTGACACAGCTAACGGATTGCTACGTTGTAAATCTATAAGAAGATGAAGACGACGATTCGTCGTTCCGTTATCTTCCCGAGAGCAACACCCGTTGTATATATCATGGTTTGCTGCGTAAAAATTGCTCGTTCACGTGTGCCCTCAACAACGCTGTGAGAATCAAAAAGTGGCTTTCTCATAACGATCGTTCCAGCTCCTTGTGGGAGTATAGAACCACGACAACCTGGAATATCGGCCTACTAGCTGTGGAGCGCCGCGAAGAGGGGAAAACCACCGATATAAAAGCGCTCTAGTGTCTCTATAATCGTTGTCTATTATGAACACCGAGCAGCTTCTGCAGGCCCTACGCGGTATAAAAAGTCGTACTGTAGGTGTATACCCAGCAGATCGCATCCCTAAGGTGTGGACGAAACCAGCAGCGATTGTCGCCAATACCGATGGCCACAAGCAGCCCGGGGCCCACTGGGTCGCCATGTACGTCGATCGAAATGGACGCGGATGGTACTTCGACAGCTACGGACTACCACCAATCGTCCCACAGCATCTCCAGCGTCTCCGGCAGAACTGCAGGTTCTTTAGCTACAACGCTATACAGCTTCAGGGTCCTGAATCACAAACTTGTGGGCATTATTGTGTTATGTTTTTGCATTTCTTGTCTACAGGTCTTGGTATTAATATGTTTAGGAGTGCGTTTTCAACCGATTTAACACGAAACGATAAAATAGTGTATGACTACTACAATGAGTATATGAATAAGTGTAATAAATCTATTCCCTTGAAGAGTGTGCTCAACAAGGGCGCCGTTGTAGGGTGTGGGTACCGTTACAATAATCTTAATACTTTTGGTAATAAAAACGCCTTGTCGTGCGTGCAAGTCTGTTGTTCACGCAGCCGCTAATTGTACTGTAATTGTGAGCTAAAAAATAAAGTGTATATATTTTGTTCAAAAAACGTGTATTCTTTGTTGACTCCTTCAGCGAGAAATTCAACACCGTCTCAAATAGCCGTGATATAGGCACGTTCCATTCTCACGTGATCCCCCTATTTCTCGCTATCACTATGTCATATTAATTTCAACGCACGTGCAAAAACGCTGAGCTAAGCTTTCGAAGAATTCTGAGGTGACATCACCAAGGCGACTTACTAGCTTTTTTACAAAGTAAGCAAATGTTGCACCAATTAAATTCAGGATGCTTCTCACTGCATACAGAGTAGGGGGAATGGGTCTACCTGGTAGGGGGTCCGCTGTTTCTGCGCTCCTTGATAGACAGACATTGTTCTCAAATCTTCAAAGAGGTAAGCATCGCCAGCTGAAAGTACGTTTAGACGCCTTTTTGCAAGATATTGCAACGATTAAAGCAAAAATACGCGTGATATCAGAATTTCGTGCTTTAACGCTAAAACTGAAAAAACTCAAGTTGCACAATGGACTTCACACGAATCAACCAAGTGGGCCGTCTCGAGACGCTTCTCCCTGTCAAAAGATTGGCCGAGCTGGAGCTCGAGAAAGACTACCTTATCACCGACATCAAAATTGTCCAAACGAAATGGGGCGCGCGAATTGTCGTGGACGTGGACGGTACGTTTACATGCTATCTACCAACGAGGTTCGTCAAGGCTTTCGAAGAAGCGAACGAGCTGTTTCAACAAATGAGCCAGGCTGCGAATAGTAAAAATTTACTTATGCAGTACTACGGCACGAAATTCAACAAGATCGAGTTCAAAGCTGCTAAGGAATAATTATAAATAGGTATGTACTTCAAACTCTGTATAAAACGTTTATGTTACTACACATATATACGAGTCTCTCTCACACCACGTGTTTATCTCTGTCCTCCATAGTTAAATCAGTGTCTGATGAGAGAGAGAGAGAGAGAGAGAGAGAGAGAGAGAGAGGGTCAGAGAGAGCTGTGACGAGTATGGACCCAAAGAAGAAGAAGAAAAAGAAGCTAACGATTAAAAATCCTAATATTCACTATTTATTGTAAATGTATATATATATATATATATATGTGTGTGTATACATTGAGACCGTGTACTTTTTATTTGTCGAATACACTTCACCTGGCGCGGCCAGGGTCCTTTGACTGCCAGGGCCCTTCGAATTTTTAATGGTTTTAATAAATGTTGGGCGCCAGCTAGTTCAGTGACGAACTAGCAAAATTTCCTTTTGAACAAAACCGAGACGGCTCTCAGGGAGGGATCACGTTGGGACCCAGAAGAGAGAAATTTTGTGCGAAAGATTTCCGAGAGAAATAATAACAGGAACACCTGCAGGTACTTACATGAATGTTTTATTTCCAGTTCTATAAATCGACTCTCCGTCGATTTATTCCAATTCGGGATTCGCCGATTTCCCACTGTACAACTTGACAAAGTTTTCTAATAATTGACAGAATAATCGCATAACTTTGACAAATACAAACAAGTGAAATTCTAACTGAACTTAGAGATTTATCGCTTCGTCTATTTCTTTAGTGGTTCAGGATGAACTCTGCTATTTCTTTGGTCGTTCAGGATGAACTGTTATTCGTTAGGTTGTTCAGGACGAACTCTCGAGTGCCCGCTTCTTCGCGACACTCTCGCTCTCCTATTTTTCCGCCATCACCCGAACGCTCCCGAAGCTAATCGTCGGGGGCCAATCAGCCGTTCTTCTCACATTTCCCGTAGGCTAATGTAGCATTCGTATTTGACAAAATTTCGGCCGGCGTCGGGCATCGTCGTTGGCGCGCTCGAGTGTCGACATCAGGAGTTCGACAAAATCCCGTCTCAATCTTCCCCTCCGAACCTTGACGTCGTCGAGAGCGGCTAATCCTTAACCTAATTGCAAGTTACCCGCAAGTCTGTTCCCCTCTCGAACCTTGGTATCTGAAATCATTCCACAACAAAATCCCTCTCTTTCGAAATTAGGAGGATCGGAAACACAACTCAACGCAATTAGCAAATATTAGAACGCTTTATAAACTCGCAATCCTGAAATGTAATACAAGTTAGTAGAAAACTTAAGTGAGGTTAAGGTATGTCGAAGGTAAACTAAAGTTGTTAGATAGCGTAGAGACGGTGCAGTTGGCGAAGGGGTGTTCCTCCGTTCAGTCCTTGCGTCGTGCGGCAGCCTGCTTATATTTCGTCGGTACGATGGTCGTTATCTCCTCCCCGTCGTAGAGTTCCGGTCTTTCCAACATGATTTCGTCAAGACGTTTCTTGGCAAATGGACAGCTCAAGGCGGCAACGGCCAACGCCTGCTTTTCTGCGGATAGTTTCAAAGCAGCTTGAGCCGCAGGATTCGTTGGCTTTTGGTTTGCAGACAAAGCTTGCTCCCGAATAAGGTAGGCCCTGATCCGATTGGGGCAGTCATTTGCGTCGTCAAATCGTGCCTGATGCTTCCGTTGCAGTGTCCCCTTGGCTTCGTTTACCAAATATCGATGGTCTTCTGGAATCCAGCCGGTTGGCCATGTGGCGTAGTTGAGTCGCAACCAGTCGACGAGACCAGCGTATCGGATATTGCAATCCGGGCACTCTGGACAATACAATGTCAAATCTCGAGAGCACCCAGGGCATCTCCCGAGGGCTTGTTCGTGCTCAACTCCGTGTGGGTAGATGCAATCTTTGCTGTCGAATCCATCGGCACCGCATATCTGACAAAACCCTGGCCGATAGGGCAACAAGCAGTTTTTGAAATGGTGTTCGCGAGACCGGCAGTTGACGCATCCTGCGACATACTGCTTTCCGACCTGGGATACGAAGGTCTGGGTTCCCCGGCTGATTTTCGTTGAGTCCAGGCGTCTCACAAGGTGTTCGGCTCGCTTAGTTATCAAATCTTTGAGCAGTCGCTCGGTCAGGATTCGGCAGTCGGCCCAGTATAATGGTGGCTTGTGGCCTTGCGAGGTCGCCATCTGAGGAACTCCTAGCTCCTCGAGGATCTCGTCAAAGGTCGGCACGTGGTCTACAGTTGCCGGCTTGACCATAATCGATGGGGCGACCTGGGCTCTCGGATCGTCAGTCGTTCTTTTTACTCTCCCCAAAGAGTTCAACTCGAGTTTGTGCAGTTTTGTCGAAATTCGATTACGCTGCACATTTTCCGCGTACATTGCTTCTGGCGTAATTCTGCTGATTTTGACCGGTTGAGCCGCTGGTTTCGGTGGCCTGAAACCACGAACTTCTCCCAGTAGATCGGCCACCTCGTCGGCAGTGGTGTCAGTAGAGGTGCCCGCGGCCTCGTAACCTTCCTCGTAGTTGTCTTTGTCGAAACGAGTTTCGACCTTAAGTTTGTCCAAGGACTGAGAAGGCCCGGGGACGGATTCATTCGAGACTGCCTCGCCTTCTTCCTTCAGCCCCTTAGCGTGTCGGAGGATGCTCAGTTCGGCTTCTAAGGCGGCATACTTTCGCTGCAGCTCCGCTTGCTCCTGGATCAGGTGTGTTACCTGAGCTTCCTCAATTTCGGGGAGGCTGCGCTGGTTTCCGTCGTCCTCTTTTCCCTCGACGTCCCTCGCTGTAGAAGGTGCTACCTCCTCTGCGTTCATTGTCTAAATATAAATTCACACAATTCGTAAACTTCGCCGTGGTACTTTTAAATCGGTCACATAATATTTACCAATGGGTTTCTGATTCTTGTCTTCCAACTCGACAACCATTTCTCCAATCATCCTCTTTATCATAGCTGGTCCAATATATCTATGTCCTAATTTCGCGGAATATCCCTCGGCTTTATTACTGAGCTTTTTGTTTGGGTAGTATACTTCCATACCTTCCTTTAGTTTAATCGACCGGACACGACCTGCATTAGCCCTGGCGAGGTGCTTTTCGGATTGGAGTTTCATATGTTGTTCTATCCTGTGACGGAATTCGTCAAACTTTCCTAACTTCTCCACCCAATTCTTTTCTAACTCGGTGGTTATATTGTCAGTGGTTTTGACGGTTTCTTTTCGTGGCGTTACTTCTGCTTCCCGAGCGTGATTTAGATAGAAAGGGGTGACTCTACTTCCGGAGTGGGGTACGGTATTATAAGCGAGTTGGAGTTTTGACAATACTTCGTCCCATTTGTCGTGGCTTCCCTTTAGGAAAGCTGCTATCATGGGTTTTATGGTGCGGTTCACCCTTTCGACAGGGTTTGCCTGGGGGTGAGCCAGCGGTGTTGTGCAATGCCTAATTTGTTTGACTTTCAGCATGGCCTCTACGTCTTTGTTCACATATTCAGTGCCGTTGTCTGTTATTATGGACTCGGGAATTTTTCCCCAACGATCAATTACCGTATCTAATACTTTGACTACAATTTTGCCTGTTTGATTTCTTACCGGAAATAATTCGACGTACTTCGTATACAGATCTTGGACAACAATAATGTATGAATTTCCCTGCTTGGATCGAGTAAGTGGCCCGACAGTGTCAATTGACAACTGGGCCCAGGGTTTAAGTAAAGGTCTCGTTGTTAACAACCCTTTCACCGGGTTTTGATTGTACTTGACCCCTACGCATATATCGCAATCTTCTACGAACGTCTTTACGTCTTGCGTCATACCAGGCCAATAATACTTTTGTCTCACCCTATGATATGTGTTGTCCCTGCCTAAATGACCTGCGTGGGGGGTTTCGTGGCATTCTCGCAAGATGTTCGGAACTTCAAGGGGTCTGACGACTAGTTTCCACGTATTTTCGTCATCGAACAGTAATTTGTTATAGTCTGGTCTGTAGTAATACAGTTCATCGCTTTCGATTTTCCACTCGTGAAACAAATCGGGATTTTTCGCGACCAGCTCGCGTTTTGTCTTATACCAGTCGGGGTCGCATATTGTTGACAAGGATGTGTTCTTGCGAGCCTCTTCTATCACTTTTTCCCACCCGCACGGATCTACGTCCAAGTCGAACATCCGCGATAATGCATCGGGAGCCTCATTGGTTGTGCCCTTTTTAAATTGGACCGTTATGGAGTGCTGCAGTAAGTAGATAGCCCATCTCGCCAGGCGGCCTACCGGGTCTTTTAATCCGTACAGCCATTGCAAAGCTTGGTGGTCTGTAACTACTGTAAACGACATCCCTTCTAAGTAGCACCTCCATTTTTTAACTGCCCAGACCACCGCCAGACATTCCTTTTCTGTGGTGGTATAATGTAATTCGGCGCCCCTCAACGGTCGACTAAGTGCTTCTATAAGATTTTCGTTTTCGGTTTCCGGGTCTTTCTGAACTAAAATGGCCCCCAGGCCAAAATCGCTGGCATCAGTATAGAGGGTGAACGGTTGCCCTACTATCGGTGTACATAGTCTAGGTGCATTAATCAATGAAATTTTGACCTCGTCAAACGATTTTTGCTCAACCTCAGTCTATTTCCACGGTACCTTGGGGCTCGTCAACTTATTGAGAGGGCCCTGAATACGAGCGATACCTTTCAGGTGACGGTGGTACCAGTTTACAAGGCCATTGAATTGACGGAGCTGAGTCCTATCCTTTGGAACGGGAAAGTTCATTATCGGCTGAATTTTCTCCGGATTCGGGCGAATACCTGACTCGTCAACAATGTACCCTAAAAATTTTACCTCTTTACACGCGAAACTACTTTTCTCGCGGTTCAATTTTAACTTAGCCTCGCGAATCACCTCGAACACGAGCGACAAAAGTTGAAGATGTTCCTCAAATTCTTGACTGAGGATTATCCAGTCGTCTAAGTATACGAAAATTCCCTCAGACCATTTATTCGGAAGTTGTCGTTCCTCGATCAACCCCTGAATCCTTCGTTTCAGTTTGTCCATAAGAGTCTGAAATGTGGAAGGGGCGCCTGTCAAACCGTAGGGCATACGCACCCATTCGAGCAGGCCCTTTCCTTCGACAACGAATGCGGTATACTTCCGACTAGCCTCGTCCATCGGTATTTGATGGAAGGCTTCGCTCATGTCAAGGGTTGAGATAAACTTAGCTTGTCGTAGCTGTGACAAAATGGACTTCATATTTTGCAGTGGATACGCCGGTTTGGCTGTTTTGCGATTCACCGGCCGGTAATCGATACAAAACCTGAGCCCTCCGTTGGCCTTTGGTGCTACCACAGGAGAACAGGCCCAATCACTGTTACTCCACACGACGTAACCCTTTTGCAATAGTCTGTCGACTTCTTGGTCTAAAAATTTCCGTATTGTCTCGCTACGGGGGTACGGTTTTTGTCTGTGAGGAGTCTGGTCTTTTAGTTCGATTACGTGCTTGATTAAGTTTGTCAATCCCGTCGATTCATTTTCGAATTTCATGAATTCTCGGTCTAAGAAGATCGTAACTTCGTTCTTCTGTGCTACGGATAACGCTTTTAATTCGACCGGCTCCACGGTACGGTGTGACATAGGGTAATGGCAACTGCTTCCTTCTAGGGTCCACGTCTCCGTTAACGGATTAATTTTAACTTGAAATGTTAACCAAAAGTCCATCCCCAATATTACTTCGTTCGAAAGGTCCGGCAAAACGCTGAACCATTGGGGGCCATAAACATCACCTATATCTATTATAAAACAGGTACCCCCTATAGTTTTTATTATGGATTTATCCCCTAGGCGTACGCCGTTTGCCGTTGTGGTGTCCGCTCGAATTTCTTTAATTTGATACTTTTTGACAAACTCATAAGCCGCTTGACTAAGGTAAGATCTCTCACTCCCACTGTCTAAGATTCCCTGAATTTCTTTTCCGAAAATCGCAATTTTCACTGGTATTCTCGTGATCTTAACCGGTTCCGATGTACCGTTTTTCGTTCGATAGATACACCTTTTTGACAATTGAGCGACTGCGCTCGGTGGCACGTCAGCCGGAATCCAATTTTCGAAATTTTCCATGTCAAACAAAATAACCTCGGGACCGGCAACAATTTCCTGCTCGCATGTTGTCACGGTAGACAATTGCGGCGTTTCGTCTGATACTGCTCTGGAGATTTGAGATGTTTCGAAATCGGGTTCGTCATCCGACCTTTCCCCGTTACTTGATAAATCCGTTGATAACTCTAACTCGTTTTCTGCTTCCTCAGTTTGCAGGAAAAGACAACTGTTATCTAACTCCTCGCTAGATGTGTCGAACGATTTTATTTGCTCGATATTGTCTACACGTTTATTCTCTTTTACAACCTGAGTAACCTCGCTTCCGCCCTCTTTGACAATAGTCTGAGGCTTGCCTACTGTCGGGCCTCCGCGTTTCCCGAATCGGTCGGACAGTCCTTCCTTACGTGCCCTATTGCTTTACAGAGAACGCATACGGCCTGCCTCTCGGCAGTACAAAAGCGTGCCGTATGGCCCGTCTGCCCACAATTGTAACAAAACATGGTATTGGAGTCCGATACGAATTTTCCGCGAGAGGGTTGTCTGTCTCTGGCGGAGGTTGCTTCCTGAGTTTTTGAATTTTTTTGAAAACGAGCGAGATTTGTCTCGAGCCTTTGTTTCATTAAAGTTTTCGGTTTGTCTCGAAAATTTTCCCGATCTCGGTTAGTTTTCTGTAGATTTTGTCGAATTTGCAACAGTTCGTGAGGTCGTTCCTCGTCATCGCTTTCTTCCGACAATTGCGAGTCTTTCGCATTTTCAGTTATTTCTTGCAAGTGCAGCAATTCCATTTTACTCGACTTGCCGCGCATTTCTCTTGCGGAATCTACGGACCGACGATAGAGATAATTTCTCTCATTGACGTAATGGAGTAGTTCGTCATAATCGTATATTGGCAAATTGAGAACTTCGAAGATCAACCGTGGGTTAAATTTTACCAATATTTGCTTTAATTGGTCACGAAATGGGGGTGGGTGTCTCATTCGCTCGAATATCAGTCGTGCCCGACAAATAAATTCGGCCAGAGTCTCGCCCTTTTCCGATTTTAAATCGCGCACTTCTAGAAAAAGGTCACCGTCCTGCTTTTTTACCCCCCACTGGAAACGAAATGCTCGAGCAAATTCCTTCCACGTTCCCCAACGCGATTTATTTAACAAATACCAGGCTCTATACGGCCCTTCAAAAATACTCGACAAGCACGGGACGAATTGGTCCTTATCTATCCCGCTCGCGCTCAGTTGGTCCTTTAAGATGAGTAAAAACTGTTCGGGGTCCTTTTCGGATTTTGGGAACGTCAGTCTCCAGTTGCTCACTATTCGTCCTATTTTCAGGGCTGATTCTACTTCCCTATTGCGAGCGAATGTGGCGTTGCTTGTCTGTCTCGATTCTATCTCGCGATAACGTTCACCGTAGTCCCCACTATCACTCGACTCGCTCGTCTGCCATGATAGCGCTCCCCTTCGCGGTTCGCGTACAGCTCTACGGGGATTTCTTGAATCGGTTAAAGTTTCGAGCGGATGACTTCGTACGTCCGTTCCGCTAAATATTTCGCGACATTGGTTTTGACTGACAAAATTTTCCGCTGTTATTAGTTCCCCGTGTTCACCCTGTCGGGTAATGGTGAGTTTAACTTTTCCGCGCGGGATGTTATCTTGCGATGTCGTGTTACTACCAAAGCTTAAATTGTCAAAATGCCGTCTTTGAGAATTGTAGTGTAATTGTTGTTCTTCGCGATCTAAATTCGGGAGATCATTGCCGCATGTACCCTTGTTTTCGCTGAAACGCACCCTACGCGGCTGTGCGTTGTAATTCTCAAAATTATTCGGCGCTGGATTTTCCATTTCGGGATAACACATAATATTATTACTGCGTTCCTCGATAACTCGCGGTCTAAATCCGAACGCTCGAGGTTCGTTATGAGCAGTTTGTTCGACTAAACTCGCGTTGTCCACATTGCCAATTTTTTCCCTCATTGCCTCTGATCTTTCCGATTGTAAAAAAGCATTTGTAGGGGTTTTATTTAACGACGCATACGTAGTCGCCCTGTTTCCCCCAAGAATTTCTTGGATTTCGGAATCGACGTTCGGCAATGGGTTCACTAATAGGTTCGGTCTCTCTTCCCCTCCAGACCTCTGTACACCATGGGAAGCACTATCTACCGATTTGTTGATTCTCAATTCATTCAATATTCCTAACATCTCGTCGAATTTAGTCTCGAGCAAATTTACTTTCCGAACGTAAGTGCCAAGATTCAGATTGTCCGTTTCAAATTGCGATGGGTTCGCGTTCGTATTAGGCCACCTGTATAATTCGTTCGGAATGGGTGTCGTTCCCCTCGACCCCCTTCCCCTAACCATCGTATCGCCAGTCCAGCCAGTCGCTGTCGCTGCGTTCGTTGGCTGTGTCGCGCTTGCCGTGTTCGTACTTAGGGGAGGGGAAACTTCCCCCCCCCCCCCCCCGCCGAATCGTCAACTCTATTTCTGTGAACCGATTCGGCCGATAGCCTATCACTTTGTGGGCCTCCCCCCTCAGACGGGGACGGGAGCGCCTCATTTCGAGACGTACCGCTAATTTTTTCAGTATTTGCGCGCGACATTTCCTTTTTCCCGCTCTTTACCCCGGCACGAGTGGTTCTTTTTATTGGGGAGTAAAACATGGAAGTCATCCTAAGGCATGACCAACTCGCAGTTCCTTAATTTTTTTTTTTTTTTTTTTTTTTTGACAACTTATTTAAGTATGAATTTACCGGGCATTTCCCGCTCAAACCAATACACAATCCTAACCGGTCGATAACAACAAAAAAAATTTCCAAGTATGTCGGGAAGAAAATTCTTTCCGTTTTAATTTTACTTTTCGAAAGCTCAATATTAAGAACCGTTCTTCTCACTTTAATTTCTTGTTACAATTAGCTCAATAATTCTTCGTTTCGATTCCTTATAATCGATAACTTAGTAAATGTTTTGGACCAGCTATAATAATTACAAAGTTTGAGGACTCACCAAATTCTGTCGACAAATTTTCCTGTTTCCTTTTTTTTCCTTGCGTTCTTCGCCTTGGATTAATCCGTCCGAAATTTCGGTACCGGCTTAGTCGCTTTCGCGTCAACCCTTTCTTGCTATACACGAAAATAAATATATTGCCGGTTAATATTTCATCATATAATATTTCAACCAGAATATCTGAGATAAGTAAGAAAGGAAACAAAGCAAGAAAGGAAGAAAGAAAAGTATCGGCAGCGGTTACCCAGAGAGAATATACACACACACGCCAGGCTCGGAAATCAACATTCACTCATACATCCGTGCCTTGTTTACATCGGGCTCGACTAGGGACAGCGCCTGGCGCGGCGTGTGTAACGCTCGCCTTTGTGTTACAATAGAGCGACTCTCGTCGAAACTTTTTCTTTGTCGTCGCCTTATTTCGTCTTCTCCTTCGAACCTTCTCGAATTTCAACTGATCACAAAATAAATTTTACGACACAGTAGATAATAAATTAGTTTGACTCAACGAACAATAATTTAATTAACACTGCGTGAATTCGAAAATTTTCACTCTTTACTTTACAGATCAAATTAATAATTTTTCATCACATGGAATGATTATTCGACAAAATATAATTATTCAACGTTCCACTTAACACAATAGAAATTATTTGACACACTATACTGTGTCCCAATTCGTCTTAACACTGAATAAATTATTTGACGAGATATAGGCGAAACAAAATTTGACTTCTCACAGAATAAATTATTTGCCAAATGTGGCTTTACACAAAATTCTCTTTACCAAATAGTACGGGGTACGGGATTTTATTCTAATTGTTCTATCTCCGATCCTCGTAATTTACACCAATAATTTTCAACGCTGGCCCCACGTTGGGCGCCAAATGAGACCGTGTACTTTTTATTTGTCGAATACACTTCACCTGGCGCGGCCAGGGTCCTTTGACTGCCAGGGCTCTTCGAATTTTTAATGGTTTTAATAAATGTTGGGCGCCAGCTAGTTCAGTGACGAACTAGCAAAATTTCCTTTTGAACAAAACCGAGACGGCTCTCAGGGAGGGATCACGTTGGGACCCAGAAGAGAGAAATTTTGTGCGAAAGATTTCCGAGAGAAATAATAACAGGAACACCTGCAGGTACTTACATGAATGTTTTATTTCCAGTTCTATAAATCGACTCTCCGTCGATTTATTCCAATTCGGGATTCGCCGATTTCCCACTGTACAACTTGACAAAGTTTTCTAATAATTGACAGAATAATCGCATAACTTTGACAAATACAAACAAGTGAAATTCTAACTGAACTTAGAGATTTATCGCTTCGTCTATTTCTTTAGTGGTTCAGGATGAACTCTGCTATTTCTTTGGTCGTTCAGGATGAACTGTTATTCGTTAGGTTGTTCAGGACGAACTCTCGAGTGCCCGCTTCTTCGCGACACTCTCGCTCTCCTATTTTTCCGCCATCACCCGAACGCTCCCGAAGCTAATCGTCGGGGGCCAATCAGCCGTTCTTCTCACATTTCCCGTAGGCTAATGTAGCATTCGTATTTGACAAAATTTCGGCCGGCGTCGGGCATCGTCGTTGGCGCGCTCGAGTGTCGACATCAGGAGTTCGACAAAATCCCGTCTCAACATCGACACGTAAAACTTTATAATGCTAATTTATGAGGTCATAAGATTTAATAAAAAGGGTTATAATATATATATTCTTGGCTTTGAATATTTATTGTAAACTTGTGGAAGTACGAGAGAGAGAGAGAGAGAGAGAGAGAGAGAGAATGTGTGTACACGCGCGCTCGCTACAAGAGGCTTCCACATATACTTCATCTCATAACGATCCTCGGCGCAGAGGCAGCGGCTCAGACTGGCAATCCGAGGGTCTCCAGTTCGAGTCCCGCGCTTGCATCGGATTTTTTTAATTATAAAAGAAAAAATAGCGAAAATAAAAGCAGCGTGTCACCATACCGACACGCTCTGAAAAAAAAAAAAAAAAAATGGCGGCAATGTAAGCAGCGCTCCACCATACCGACACGCTCCGAAAAAAATAAAAATTACGAAAATAACAACAGCACTCCGCCATACCGGCACGCTACGAAAAAAAAAAAAATATACATATCTATAAAGGTGTGCGCACTATAGCGACTCAACCCATCCCCCCTCCACCCCCGCGCGCCTCTTCCCCCCGCACCCACGACCGACCGAGCCACGAACTCGGCGGCCGCGGAGTGGGGGAAAAGGAGTGGGGATAGGAGTGGGGGTGGCCATAGTGCGCACCCTACTACTCACGTAGGACCATATCCATTAGCCGTTGGAACGTTGCCGGTGCGTTCTTTAAGCCGAAGGGCATTCTGTTGAATTCGTAGTGACCATGAGGGGTCGTGAAAGCCGTTTTTTGTCTATCTTCCGGGTCCATTTCGATTTGATGGAATCCCGAAGCTAGGTCGAATATCGAAAAATACTTGGCTCCCCCTAGTTGGTCTAGAATATCCGTTATCAATGGCAATGGATATGCGTCGCCTATAGTCTTCTCGTTTACTTTTCTAAAGTCGATTACGAGGCGCCAACGCGGTTTCTCCGATGCGTCTGGCTTTTTGGGTACAATCCACAGAGGTGAATTGAACGGCGAACTTGAAGGTCGTATTATGTTTGATTGTAACAGGTCGTCTATCTGTTTCTGTACTTCTATTTTTTGCGATGGTGTGTGTCTGTACTGTCGGGTATTAACGGGTATATTGTCTGTGGTCAGTATGCGATGGGTGAGCGTGCTCGTTGCTCGCAATTGTTCTCCGGGGATATGAAAGAGGTCAACGTATTCATCCACTAGGGTGTTTACCGCTTTACGCTCTTCTTCATTAAGATGATCGAGTTTCAACAGTTTGATAACTTCTTCGGTACGAGTTCCCTGAGCTCTAGGGATGTACTTAGAGTTGTTATCTTTGTCGAAAGTTTCGTCCTCGTCCATACTTGTATCGAAAGGATACAGAGGTATTACGGGAATGTCGATCTTAATGTCATTCTCCCGGGTATTTATTGCGTATAAGTAGGCTACTCCTTTATTATTCTTGACGATACCCTCTCCTGCGTATATACCTTCGGGTAGGTCAAGACGTGGCAGGTAGCCTTCTTCGAGCGCGTTTATGACTCTCACGAATATACCGGTTTTGGTTCTTGCTGGCAGGACTATGTTCTCTCTTTCTATGAAAGGGATTTGTGTACCATTTAGTATTATCTGTCCCTGTTCGTAGTTTATTATGCTTCCTGCCGCGGATAATAATTCGGATCCTATGATGCCCGAATAATTTAATGGAAAATCATCTGTGATTACGTGAAAGATCGTCTGAGTCTTGTTCACATTAATTTCAATTTGCCCTATTGTGCAAGGTTTGTCTGTCTTTGAAATCCCCGATAATTCATACTGAATATAGTTATTTATGAGATTTGGGTTTTTCAATGAACTGTATTTGATAAGGTTCAATTGAGAACCTGTGTCTATCAAAAATATTGCACGATCTGACAAAATGTCTTTTGATTCTATTATTATTGCTGGAGAATTGACACATGGGGAGACGCATGCTGATTTGTAGTCTGCCTGCAAGACTTTTACCCTGTCTAATTTTGTTGGGTGCTCTCTTGACGCTGAGCCGGCACGTGCCCCGTTGCTGCGCCGTGGCCGGGGGCTGCCTGCCCGTTTCCCGAATGATTATTTTGACTACCTGCTCGGGCCGTGTTCTCGTTATACATCCTTTTCCTACAGACTCCGATCGAATGGCCCTGTTTTTTGCAGTAATGGCATGTCATACTCGCGTGGGGGTTCGCTGACTTGTTTGCCTGATTTTTACTTTTTAAAGCCCAGCAATCTTCGATGGTGTGATTCGATTTTTTGCAATATGTGCAGAATTTGCCTGATTGCTGTGAATGATTATTGTTCCTACTTTGGTTTTGACTCGATTGGGTCATTCTATTGTTGTTTCTCTGAGCATTTGTGTGGACTGTGAAACACTCCGTTTCTTTGTCTTTGTCTGATCTAAATCTTTCTTCGATCTTTTCAGCCATTGTTGTGGCATCGGCAAGGGTTGCGAACTCTGATTCTAAGAATGCGGCTATTCTTTGTGAAACTCCCCTTTTGAAAACCCAGATTGCTAACTGTTCTGCTATCAATACCCTTTCCCTTACCGATTTCTTTTTCAAGTCTATCTTCTCCAATGTCTTTTTTAAATGTAGTGAAACTCGGTAGCCGAAGTCTAAGACCTTTTCGTTCGGTTGTTGTTTGAGCTTTGCAAATTCCATAAACCATTCTTCGACATCTTTCTTTGGCCTATAGTGTTTTGAAAAAAATTCTATGAGCTCGTCTACTGTGGCTACATCCGCTTGACTTGCCCGCCTCAAAGGTTCGCCTTTGCATTTGCTTATCAAAGTTCTTACGACGAGAGATTCGTTAACTCCCTGTGCCAGTTCTTTCGCTAATTTGCAATCACGTAAAAATGAATCTATTGGGTACCCGTCGGTCCCGTTATCGAAATTTGGAATAGTTTTCAAAAATTCTCTAAAATTTTGTTCTGCTCTATATACAGGTGGAGGGTCTATTGACATATCCATTGTTGACGTATTTGTGTTTGCGGTAGCCATGATTTATGCAAGAAAGAAAAAAAAATGAAACGCTTACTACTTAAGAAGATCTGTGTTGTCCCGATGTAGCTGTTTGGTCGTTGAACTCCAGTGTCGATGACGAGATTTATGGCGTTGCTGGTCATTGGCGGGTGTCTTGTTGTGTTGCGCCGGTGACGATGGGTCCTTTACGGTGCGGTTGTACCTGCTGCGGTGATGAATGGTGATGGCCCTCGAGTTGTTGTCGTCCACAGTAGTTGGTTGATTGCCGTTTTATGCGATTCGGTTATCGCGTTGTTGTTCTGACTTTTGATAGGTCAGGACGAAGTAGGAAAAAAAATTTTTTTCCAGATTTTCGTTTTGTATATGATGTCTTCCGGTCGAATCCCGTTCGCTGCCACCAAATTTATTTATAAACTGATCTGTTACGTCCTCGATGATGATTCGGAACAGCACGGTCACGCCGTTCTGTTGACTCCGCCGATATAGTTTTATCGGCGCGAACTACGAAGAGTACGCTCAGTTTGATCAGAATGAATGAGATATTCTGATCGAGCGGAAATTCGGAAATTCGGAGATTCGAAGATTCTTTATGAAATTCGACCCCTGCTATGCGCAGTTGAAGAGAACAACACGATGAATAACAGTTAACAATTGAGTTTATTCAAGTTGATTCAAGATTATTGTGTAACTCTTAGTTTGTGTCGGATTAACTTAACTGAACGTAGTGCAAGGCGGTTTACAGAAACTGTTCTAACTGAGGACTGAGAGAACTCGAGTTGTGTAATAATTGTCTATGAGTCTAAAAAGACGTAGTCAATATGTGTCGATAGACGGAGTCTAAGAGTGACTGTAAGTGAGTATCTATCTAAGAGAGAGGGCTTTTGGGTCAGAGCGTGTCTTTTTATATCAGCTCTGACTTTTTGGTGGAAGGGATTTTTGTTTAGGGTGGAGTTTGGTTCAGGGTGGAGTTTGGGTATTCCTTTAGGAGAGGGTCGGAAGGTTCTTGTAATAGGCTGGGTTTTCCCTACCGTCTCTAGTATTGAGATAAGTCATACTATTTACTTATCAGACAGAACTATCTGGTATGTCGGTACTAGGGGTAACTACGCAGAGCGCCCTTTTACCGACTAGAGGACATATGCAACCGACGTTTGGTCATGACTGAATTTTGAAAATTGACTGGGCCTCTAATGTCGGCCAGTACGTAACACGGGAGTAGGTGGGTAAGTAGGGCGGTCGATAATTCAGGGTAATTGCGGGTAGGGATTTATGCGTGGGAATAATGGGGAATTCTTGGGGATCGCCGTGCGCAGCTGCCATCTTCGCTCTCTTGTCGCCGCTCAGCCGATGGATGGTTGGGGAAGCGGGGACGGACGATTGCAGTGTTTGACAGTTGTGTGCTTTCTTTGAGTGTAATGCAGTGCGGATAATGTGCGAGTTTCGAGTGCTGGATTTTCCTTCTTCGTGGGATTATTTCTTCGTTCTCCGGTCTGACTCGTCGAGGGGTGATTCTCGTTTGTACCAGGTGAGTAATTTTTCATTTCATTACTTGTAATTTTCTGGCAAGTAATCGTCTTTTGTTTTCTTTTTAGGTTATTTCTGCAGGCGACGACGACGACGACGACGACGACGATATTGACGACGACGACGACGACGATGACGATGACGGGGATGATAAGGACTGCCGGGGTCAGTCCAGCGAGTGGCTGGCCTCCCGGGTAAGTCTTTGCACAGTTCTTATAACTAAATCTTAGTGCGTAAGTAATACTTATCTTTATTCGCAGGTTTCGTTGGGACGGTTGCCTTTGGACGGGCCGGACGCTTACAAGTACGATGAAGGCACTTCGAACAATTATTAAAGTGAATTTTTGAAAGTGGATTAGGCCTACTGGGGAGACCATTATAAAAAAAGCGCGCCAAGCTATCTATCTCAAGGTGGTGTGGAAACGATAGCGTTTCATTCCCACGAAATCGTTTCGTTAATAAGTGTTGTGTGACGAAGCTATAAACCTCGATTTAAATTTTCATAACGAGAAATATGTAGCAATAATCAACTTGCATGTTTTATTGGTTACAGATTTTTCAGAACGAAAACGCGAATCGGTCGATAAGTAGTACATCGTATTCACAAGATTTTGGATAATTACGAGAATGTGAAATACTTAGCCGCTACGAACATTGTTCTCCACCACACTTTATGTATTTTCTATTTCGATGTAACTGATAATAAAAATATTTAACAACCTTCTACGAAGCGCCGAAGTCTCCTAAATTTGGGTTTGATAGTGTAAAGTGACAAGAAAAATTCTTTTTCGAGTCGCAAACGTACGAATCTCAAAGCATTTTTTTTAAATTAAACTTCTTTAGTATCGGGAGTGATTTTAAACTCGATG
Source organism: Netelia inedita (assembly GCA_964017225.1). Lineage (NCBI taxonomy): Eukaryota > Metazoa > Arthropoda > Insecta > Hymenoptera > Ichneumonidae > Netelia > Netelia inedita. The sequence continues at coordinate 22,991,028 of OZ024922.1, forward strand.
AAACTAAAAAGAGACAGACATTATACGTCCATAGGGTTTACCGTGCCAGAGAGTCAGATAGAAATGTGCAGGTATGTGGCGTTTTCTATCTTCTTACTATTAGTCTCCTCTATGTGCGGTACTTCGTATTCTCCCCACTCTTGTCTGCCGTAGTGCCGAGCCGAGCTTATTTTTCGGCCGATAATTATTTTTTCGTCTTGTTGCACTATCAACATGCCGATCAAACACGACAACTCTTTACATATTTTATTATTACTTTTACGATTAAATATTGTTCTTATAGGAGATACTAGAGAACGATATCATTTCTTTCGGACTCGATAGAAAGAAGTGATGGATTACAATGGAAAACAAACATCCCATTGCATCGTTTTCTCTATTTCATTTTTTTTATATTACATGATCTTATTACGGTTTCAGATGTGTTTGCTGTATTAATTAATTTTCAATTGCAATTGTTGTATTTAGTACTGGACATTTAGATAAAATAGTGGAAAATATCTACAAAACGGATGGGCAAGCCGCATTTTTTAGGACACGTAGAAGGTCATTATCGATGTCTAATTCACCGGAAACCAACAAAATTTCCTTGTGCTTTCTCCACTATGTTTAATTTGAACTGTGCCGTACTAATTCGCGAGTTTGGTGGTCATAGAGACGAAAGTCTCGGCGCGGTACGGCGCGGGGAGTGGGTCGTTGATACAGCGGCGAGCGCGGGCAGCGACGAAATCTCCGTCCTTCGTCGCTGCCGTACCGGCAGGCAATGATTGATACACTGCGCTGTCTACGCTGATTTTATTACGCAGTCATTTTTATTTTGGGTGGCTCTAATGCTTCTCGGCGCGCTCAGCAACATTCAGAGCAGTCGGTGCCCGGCAAATAAAATGACTGCGGAATAAAATAATAATATGTTACGGACCGATCAGCCTAACGACAACGAGGCTGGACAATCCATCGGTGCACGCGTAGCCTAGTCATCAGATTCCCTAAAAGACTTCGACCCACGACGGAAACCTCCAATGCACCGTGATGCCACGCGCTGCATGATCAGCACTGGCATGTCAACGACCCCGGCCACGCGCTGCATGATCAACGATGGCATGTCAACGACCCCGGCGCAAAAGTAACACCTACGCAGGAATCGACAAGCGATTTCCCAATTGATTTCCCAATCGGTAACCCGACACTTCCTAGTTGCCCCCACGAGACTCTTCCAATGCCTTCGCCCCAGGGTAACGAGGATACCGATCGACCAAATTCTCATCAGTCTTAATTGATTGCTCTGTCCTGACAGACATAGCCCTCGGTCGACCGGTGCTCATACCCTAGCGGCAAGTACATCTCGCGTACTTAGAGTCTCGCGAGTGCAACTTCGAGTTCGGGAAATAAAACCGAGTACAACGATTAAGAACTCTATACGTGTAAGCAAACCCTAGCGGCGCTTCACGTCTCTCGTAATACTTTTGTACCGCGATAATTACCTTAGCGGCATTACGCGTCGGAAAATTTCGAGCGTAAAACATCTCTCAAATATTATTTCTTTGTCAGTGCAAGAGAGTAAGAGTCCAGCGAGTCGTATCGCGTTCCGAACGCTCGCCCCTTCTTGCCGACTCAGCTAATTCGCGACATCGTAGTGGCAGCGTCGTAACCAGCGCGTATGTGTAAGCCACTACGGTCTCCACTACACACATCCAAATAAACACTGAACACCCATCTTGCACGACTTATCTCTACGGCCTAGACCAGTGGTTCCCAATTTTTTTTCGCCACGGAACCCTTATCGATCATACTTTTCTAGGCGGAACCCTATTTTTATAAGAAAAAAGGTAAACTTGTAGTTTGAATACTTTCATGTTTATCTTGAAAAGAAGGATCAAAAGTTTTGTGTAAAACTTACATTAATGTGAAGAGTGATATTTTTTTACATTTTTTGTTAAAATAGAATTAAAATCAGGCTTTATGTCAGACAGCTGAATACGAAGATCTGGAGCTGCATCCAGTCTGTTTCTGTATTTGTTTTTTGTGTAAGCGTAAGCCGAAAAACCAGCTTCACACCGGTAAGTGGTCACAAACGGTAACAAAACTGTGATTGCCTTCTCGACGATTCCTGGATATTCATTTTTAAGTCCAATCCAAAAGTCATCCAGATTAGCGTTTTCTGAATTCAACTTTTGTTGTAAGGAAGACGAACATTTGATATCTATCAAAGTCTCGTACTCTGTTGCTGTAAGCGTCGACGGTTTGCTGCGAGCTATGAATGGATTCTGTACCCAGTCAATGTCCTGCAGGTTTTTTTCAGGAAAATACTCTTCCAGAGATTTGTTGAAGGCCGTCAAATGTTCGTAAATGCATTTTTCAATATCTGAGGTTACTTGCAACTCATTTTTTTCCAGAAACTCGTTTAAAAGAGTAAAACATTGGTACTGTTTCTGTTCAACACATTCTATCCAGAAGACAAGTTTCATTCTAAGAGAAGAGATTTTGTCGATTACTGTAAAAGTAGTTGTGTTTCTTCCTTGCAATGACTTGCAAATTACATTCAGTTTGTCAAATATGTCTGCCACATACGCCAGTTTCATTAGCCACTGCTCGTCGTGCAATAGTTGAACGAGAGCATTCAAAGATGATGAAAGCGATTCTTTGGAAAAAAATACCATTAGTTCGTTGCGCAATTCAAACAATCTTGATAATACTTTCCCTTTGTAAAGCCATCTTACTTCCGTGTGGAGAAGAAGTGACTGATGCTGACTTCCTATATCTTCACACACTTTTTTAAAAAGTCTCGATTGGAGCGGACGTGATTTAACGTAATTCACAATTTGTACGACTTGATCGAGAACTTTCTTTACCTCGTGTGGCATTTTCTTTACGACAAGGGCATGGCGATGTAAAACACAGTGACTGCTACTACATTTAGGTGCAACATTCTTAATTCTTTTTACAGTACCTTTGATTTTGCCAGTCAAAGCGGCAGCTCCATCGCTACATACATCGATACATTTGTCCCGATGAATGTTATGTACATTCATGTAATTATCAATGACTTTGAATATTTCTTCTCCAGTGGTGTTGGTCTCCAAAGGAGCACAAATAAACAAATCTTCTTCAATAGATCCTTCGAAGGGGTATCTCACGAAAACAAGCAGTATTGATAGTCCAGCGACATCTGTACTTTCGTCAAGTTGTATTGCAAACATCTCACTACTTTTCAGTCTACAAATCAATTCATCTTCAATGTGGTCAGATATTTTATGGATTCGATCAGATATGACGTTATTGGAACTCTGAACTGCTGCAACTTTCTTCGCTGCGTCTTTGCCAAGTACACACTTGACAATTTCTGTCATACAGGGTTTTATTTAAGTCTCTGCAATCGTGTGTGGTTTGCCAGCACGAGCAATCCTGTAACTTAGCAGAAATGATGCTTCTGTGGCATTTTCGTTATCAGTTTTAACATATGTGTGTAAAGCAGCCACACTGGTTTTATGTGCATCTTTGTATCTTTTGAAAAAGTCTAAGCTTTTTTCTTTTAATTGCGGGTGGTTGGTATCAAGATGTCGTTTTAGCTTCGCAGGTGCCAGGGAGCTATTACATATGATTTTGTTGCAGATAACGCATCCTCTACTCCTACAATATATACCTATAAATACGCGCCAGCGATAATTGATTTTACTTATAAGTACTTACAAATAAGAATGTCTTTACTTTAAAAGCATTACGAAGATTACGCGTTCCATCCGGATGGAACGCGGAACCCTTGTGATGCTTCTACGGAACCCCAGGGTTCCGCGGAACACCTTTTGGGAAACGCTGGCCTAGACAGCCGTCTCGACCGACCTTCCCGACGACTCCTGGAATTCGCCAACGTCAGCAGGTCGACGAACGAGCCACACACACACACATTATACACACGGAATAAGGTGGGGTGCGTTACGCCGCTTTAAAACGGACAGAATCCACGCGTCGAGTCTCCTGACAAACTCGACCAATAACAATAATAATTATAAATCTAAACGTAATTACGACGGAACCCGTACGTAAGACCCACGGAATTCGAACGTAACAACTGGTGTCAGAAGTGGGATATTCTGTCCACCTAACTCACCGTTGGTTTAAACAAATAACCCCCGAAATCATTACCATGACGGAACTACTAACCACCACATCGATGGGTTAAGCCGGATGAGGAGATAGACTACCTGGAGGGGTGAAAACCAAGCTTAGAGGAGCCGCCAGGGACGCGGTCGAGGGCAGAAACATCGACTCCCTTAACGCTCTGATAAAACACCTCAAGAACAAATTCGCCCCCGGGAGAGACGTAGACCTCTACGTCACAGAGATCCACCGCCTCAACATAAAAAAAGACGAATCAGTCCCCGACTACATCTTGCGGACGGGGAGGCTAGTAAGGAAAGCGCGCGGTGCCACCCGTGGAGACCGTCCTGCCGCGGAAGTCGGAGGCGCTCTCGACGCCCTCGAGAAGGTCGCCTTAAATAACTTCCTAAGAGGACTGCCCGAGGCGGTCGATTTTAAGGTCAGCCCCAAAAATCCAAAGACCCTCGACGAAGCATTCGACCTAGCCGCCGAGGAGGACCGGGCACAAAAAAACCGCCGTCGGTTCTTAGGGAAGCAGGGAAAGAAACCCAGCTCGAAGAAATCGCATAGGAAAACCTCACACAGAAAGAAAAAATCACACCGACGTAGAGATTCCTCTGAAAGTTCCTCACCATCCACCGACAGTGACTCAGCCGACGAATCTGAATCATCGGATTCATCCTCCTCCTCCGACGAGGAAAGCAAACGCAAATCTGGGAAGGTATACGCGACGTAGCCCGATCGGTCCACCAGTCGCGAACGCCCCAAGTACCAGGCGCAAGTCACACAATACCGGGACCGCGACGTCCCAGAATGTTGCTCGCTCTGTGGACGATCCCCGCCGCGGATTCGCTGGCGAACGAGATCACCGTCACCGCGCGATACAGCACGCACCTCGTCCTACGAAGCTGGCAAGAATTTAAACTACCAGCGCGCTCGTCCCGCGATCAGCTGGCCGAGCGCTCAACAGAACCGGGCGAGGTCCCCAGTATCAAGAGGCGAACCGAAGAAGGCCATAATGATGGCGCCCCGAGAGGAATCCAATGCTTCCTCAAAGAGATACCCCCCGCACGGATCATGGTAGACTCGCCAGAATTCCGGAAAGGACGAGCAGAATTCGTCATAGATGGAGGCTCGTCCCTTAATCTCGTCCACGCCGGCGCATTGCTGCCGGACCAAGAAATCGACACTACGGACACTCGGAAAATCAAAGGAATTACCTCGACCACCTTACGAACACTTGGCACCGCGGTGCTCAAAATAAGGAGGTCAGATGTGGTCTTCCACGTTTTCGACGGAGAGCGATTAACGGAAACGGATGGTCTGTTGGGAGCTCCATTTCTCCATTACCAGAAAGCGGAGATATCCTACAATCACGGGACCCTCGTCACCTTGGACGAACCCATCAAACCCATTCCCTTCTCGAATCGCGACGAAATAGAACCAACCCTGCAAGAGCAAGAATCCGTAAGGTTACATCTGGAGGGACGTAGTAGGAAACAAGTCGCGATAAAACTGCGCAATTGCAATATCTACGACGGATACCTAAAGCGCATCGACCTCGGCTCACACGTACACATCGACGAAGCTGTGGTGAAAAACAATGATGGCATATGCTTCGCTATCGCCACCAACACACACACCGATGCGATAGACCTCGACGTGCCAGCGCAGGAACTCGAGCCGTACGTAATCGGATCCGGGCCGCTCTCGGACGGCGAAGACGAACAGCTGGCCACGAGCAACGCACCGGCAAGGCCGACCCGTGACCGAGTAAGTACGATTTTGCAGACGCTGCACTTTGACCATCTGAATCGTATCGAGCGTCAACACGTGCGCGAACTCGTGAAACGAAACTCCGATCTCTTTCACCTCCCCGGAGACATACTAAAGGGCTCGACTATCGTCGAGCACGAAATTCCAACAATCGACAATAAACCCGTACACACGAAACAGTATCGGTACCCGGTGATTCATCAAACCGAGATCGAGAACCAAATAAAGGGACGGCTCGATAACAAAATTATTAAGCCGTCTCACTCCCCGTATAATTCACCCCTGTGGATAGTCCCAAAAAAGGCGGACTCCCACGGAAATAAACGGTGGAGAATGGTAATCGATTACCGGCAACTGAACGAGAAAACGACCGGCGACAGCTATCCGCTACCCAACATCACCGAAATTTTGGACCGGCTCGGAGGAGCAAAATATTTTTCGGTGTTCGATCTAGCTAGCGGATTCCAACAAATCAAGGTAGCCGAAAAGGATCAACCGAAGACGGCCTTCACGACCCCGAGAGGCCATTACGATTTCGCACGGATGCCCTTCGGCTTGAAAAACGCACCCGCGACATTTCAACGGCTCATGGACAGTGTTCAGTCCGGCCTCACGGGTACGGAGCTATTCGTCTACCTCGACGACATTGTAATTTTCTCGACGTCGCTCCAAGAACACCGTACCAAAGTCAACCGACTTTTCCAACGGCTGCGAACGAACGGGCTGACGCTACAGGTCGACAAATGCGAGTTCTTGCGCAAGGAGGTCAACTACTTAGGGCACATCCTGAATAAGGATGGAGTTCGACCTGACACAAAAAAATTAACCGCCGTGGAAAATTTTCCGACCCCCAAAACACCGAGGAATGTGAGAGAGTGTTGAATGTGAGAGAATTCATCCTAACAACGGACGCCTCGGACGTTGCAATAGGAGCTGTGCTGAGTCAGGGAGAAAAAGTAGGCCAAGACTTGCCGATACAGTATGCCAGCAGAGTACTGAACTCGGCAGAAAGAAACTACTCGACAACCGAGAAAGAATGCTTAGCCATGGTGTATGCGGTCAAATATTTTCGGCCATATTTATACGGACGGAAATTCACACTGATAACCGACCATCAACCCCTGGTATGGCTGCATTCGGTCAAGGACCCTTCTTCGAGACTCGTGCGATGGAGACTGCAGCTCGAGGAATACGAATATCAAGTCGTTTACAAAAAGGGAAAGACCAACTTGAACGCCGACGCCCTCTCGAGGAACCCAGCAACAACATTACCAGTGACCCCTCGCGATGACGACGAATTTAAGCTAAAGGGCATGCGACAACAAAACCCTGACGAGAGTACCATCGCCAGCCGAATTCGCGACCGAGGTCGAGCGGCTACCACCGCCGCGTACGATGACCCGAGCTTCCTAGAAACACCAAGCGACGACGAGGTCATCGAAGAAAATCGACGCCATAGCATGCTGCCGACACCGGAACTCGACAATATCAACGAGTCTGCGGAAACGACAGCCGATACCACCGCGGAGCTCGACACGTCAACCCAATCGGACCCCCACGGTTATCGGTTCGATACGTCAGTCGCCCTACAACACGGCACCAACCAACTGACCCTAGATGAGGCAAAGGGACGACTAAGACGACTGTCCGGCAGCCTACCGCCGTGCCGGAAGACACCAATGGAAACGAGTTCGATACTCGACCACGACTCGTTATGCAGCGACACCGAAATGACACCCCAACAACGAGAGATGATAGAGAGGGACCTCTGCGACACCCCGCAGACGTCACAAAGAATTATACAACTCCTCCGCAGATCGTTACCCACCGACAACGCGCAAACCGCGACACAGACCACGGAAACGCGAAATGCCAGCCAGATCAGCGGAAACTGTCCGACTCAACAGCAGACAACACACGCATCAAAAAGAATATCACTGATGCCGACCCCATCAAAGGGAGAGAAACCTGCGTGTGGGTCAACGCCGCGCAAGGTGCGGTTTTCGCTGCCGCTGACCGAGCCTGATGAACCGCGCGACGACTTAACGCACACAACGGAGGTACGTCGGATACAGGCGATCGACAGTCTGTCGCTCCCACCATCGCCATCATCATCATCGGAATCGTCATCGTCATCGTCATCGTCATCAGAAGAAGACGAACTCGACGTCTCCAGCGGCGACCTTGAAGATCTACAGTATAGGCGAGGTGGTGGTGAACGGTACGGGGCGAGGTACGCCACGAGTCGTATATGCTGTCAGCGGTCTCTCCTCTTCGCTACCTCGCGCGCGCTCTCTCTCTCTCTCTCGTTCTTACCTGAGAGCGTATGCCTTCATGAGCTCGCTCTCTCTTTATATATATATATACAAACATATTTACGCATAATAGCGTAAGATCCTAATAATTAAAAATACAATTATTAAATTAACTCCCATCATGTTATAGCATACGGTACGCGCGAACGAGCTCTGTCATATCTATGCAATATTTTGACATTAGTCATAGGTACGTGATGATTCGAGCGCTCGTCCCGAGCAATCATACGTATATGACGCATCGTTGCCGTATGCAGGATATCGTATATTCTGCAAAAATGCTGAATCGTCTTTGTGTCAACAATACCATAATAAACTTTAGGATAGTTCAGAAAGAGACCTGGGGATCTGTTGAATAATTTCGTTGTTAGCTAGAGTTTAGTTATTTTCCAGCAGTCGCGCGTGAAACATAAAAATGTAATATCTCGTATTTTTAACAAATAATTTATTACGCGCGGTAGTTATTCATGCCGGGGGACGATCGATAATTCAATATTTATTCTGGATACTATAATACATTTTTTCTTCATTCTCACGAGCACTATCTCCGTGCGGGCTATTCATTTCAACCGTCTATGTCTCGATCTCAATTGTTTTCTCTCTCGCGACGATGAGTTATACACACGTGCAAAAGTGCTGATCTTGGGGTTTGGGGAGCAGCGCAACAGGGTGCTGCTGCTCCTCATTAGCCTCTAGAAATCAGTTCAAGTCGAGGAAGCGTCGCGAGTTGTTGTGACAAATTAAAAAATGAGCAAACGCTCTATGTAGTCGGTGATGCAGGCGCGATGGTTCGATCGCCTATTTAGCCCGGGTGTGAAAGTGCGCGAAAAAACAGGTGTGTGTGTGTGTGTATGTGTGTTGAGCGGAACAAAACGGATATGGATGATCAGCTGCGCAATAAAAGGAGGGTAGCATAGCAACTGGTAAGTGCTAGGTTTAATTACAGATTTAAAACTTCAAGAAACGCGTACTACGGTGACATACTCCATCCCCTCTCCTTCAGAGAGTACAGCGATCCTCTTTACTGATATTAAAGATTTTGACCGGTTGCTATAAAAGCCTTCCGCATAAACTTAATGTCATAACGGGTCTTGGTGTAGCGGTAGCTATTCAGACTGGTCCGAGGGTCGGCAGTTCGAATCACGGTGTCTGCATCGAATTTTTTAATTCTTTAAAAAAGATTAAAATAAAAAACAGCGCTCCACCATACCGACACATTCCCTCCCCGCTAATAAAACTCCAAAAATAAAAAAAAAGGACAAGCTCTCCACTATACCGACACTCCCTCCCCCCTCTAATGAAACGCCAAAAATTAAAAAAGAACAAGAGCTCCACTATACCGACACTATCCATCCCCTCCCCGCACCCAAGGCCCGCCGAGCCAAGGACACTCGGCGGCCGTGGAGTGGGGGTAAAAAAGCGTACTATGGCCACACACTCTATCCCCCTTCTCCTCCCCCCCGCAACTCTACCCCCCGCGCCCACGACCGACCAACACTCGGTGGCCAAGGAGTGGGGGAAAGGAGTGGGGATGAGAGTGGGGATAGGAGTGGGGGTGCCCATAGTGCGCACCATACTACTGAGATCGATGCAAACGCTCCTAAAGGGACGTTCAAGGTGAAACACGATAAGCACAGTGGTATAAACTTTATCACAGTTGTTGATTCAAAATAGGTCTCTATTCTCTCTACAGCTGCTGGTGTTACACCCCTTTCAAATGTGAAACGTTACATCAAGGACACCAAACAAAAGAACGCAATACCCTTTCCGAATGCGTTCAAAGCTTATAACAGTTTCATGGGCGGAGTTGATTTGCATGATCAACATTGTAATAAAGTTATGCCAATAGTGGGATCAAAGAAATGATCATGGGTGATTATGATGAGACTTGTTCAGGTATCGATCACAAATGCCACGGTATTATACAATTCAGCCAACGAATGTAAAAAAACGAGACACGAAAGACTTTGCATTGGCAATAAGTGAACAATATCCAAATCGGCCCAACCAAAATATGAAAAAAAACACATAAACTCAAAACTAAAACTCTCAAACGATCTTGCTCAACAGAAAAATGTACTGTATGGATGCTCAAGACCTGCGAGGAGTGTGAAGCATATTTTTGTACGAAATGGTTTGCTGAAATGCACAAATAAGTGTTTTCAAATATAAACAAATGAAAAATGAAAAAAAGTAAAAAAAGAAAAAAGAAAAAAAAGAAAAACAAAAAAAGAAAAAGGAAATGAAAAAAAAGATGTTTCTCAATGACGTTGTTACGATCCGCTGAACTCTCCCGAGTATGGGGATGCGTAGCACGGTTCGATTTCTCTTTTCGAGGCAGGGCAATTTAAGTCCTTTCCTCAGGGACGGAGATCTCGCCTTTACTTAACCGCAAGATTCGTTTGGAAGGGTTTTGAACTAGGATGGCACCGTCGGTTTCGATAGTCCGATGGTCAGTTTTGACTATGCGAAAGATTGTACGATGGATCGACTCACTCTTTCGTTGGTCGTACGATACCGAAGACTCGTGGATGCTCGGTGTACTGCAGCGGTGACTCTGGTGACTCGGTGAAGAGGGAAGAGAATATGCTGCACACTCGAAGTTTATCTCAAAGTCTTTTATTGAAAACACTACTTTACTGACTCTAAGATATATTACGGTATACGACTCGTAGATCTGGGTGAGTTTACAACTTGATACTCAGACGGAAGACGAGCGGGAATGCTCCGCAGATTCTGTCGCGCAAGGTAGTTGCGTTGCTGGTCCCCGTTGAAATTGTAACTGCCTCCTTAACGGAAGGATGTCCTTTTTATACTAATTTTTGGTGGTTGCTTAGGGCTAACCAAATCCTCTGATTGGCTAGTTACATTTTGATTCGTTCCCTGATTGGTCATAACAATTTGGAGACCTAGTTAACAAGTAGGGGATTCGCGGAAAGAGCGCTTAGGCTCGCTTAGGTTGGACAGTCCGTGAATTATTATTTCGTCTTAGAAGGGGTGAATTATACAGATATGGGGTATGCTCATCGCACCCTCTGAGTCACAGTTCGTGTGCCAAACGGAAGTGACTTCTCAACGAAGTGTCAACGGCTAATGAATTCATTTGAGCGTGGTGACTCCGACACCTTCTCTCGTGTAATATTGGTAAAAAGAGAAACCAATATCAAATGATCTTATGTATCGCAAATGGGTGCGTACGCTAGGTGCTGAGTCATAGGTGAATTTCGTATCGTGCGGTTTTCTAGAGTAGTTCAAGTACGCTGGGTGACGGTACTAGCAGGTGGTAAGTGCAGTCCTTAGCTTGCGCGATGTGTTAGAATTGTAACGATCCTCAGGGTGAATTTCGTATCGCGCGGATTTTCCAGAGTTTGTTGGAGCAGATGGTTAGACGAAGGCTTTAGATTGTGCGATACTTCAAATTCGTTAGGTGACGATCCTCGAATCGTAACACCTCTCTCCTTAAGTTGGAGCATATCGAGTTGAGACTCGATGCTCCTATGCGTGTCCGCACGTATGCCCATTCTTGGCAAATAATATAAGAATAAAAAGGATTTTATTGCTATATGAGTCTATGGGTTACATTTTCCATAAAGTTTCCCTTTTTAACAAATAATGCTAGGTACTAGGGTTCTTCCCTGGGCGTGCAACGAGATTATATTTTTGCTCGATTATGGGGACCCGGTGGTCTAGCGCACGAAAATGACACCTATTTTTACGATTTGTTTTTTGCTATTAAAAATTAAAAAAACGATGTTCTAACTTTTTGAGCTTATTATTACGTTTATTAATCATACAAAAAAAATTTTTTTCATTTTAAAAACAATATTTATTATTATAAAAATGCCGCTAAAGATGACCCTCTCGAAAAATCGGATCCGGACCGCGTAGGTGATTTCGAGACTTCTACTCATCTGAAACAAAAAATCCAAAGACATTCTTAATCAGAAAGAGTGCAGTTATGGTCGGAACTAGAACAAATCGAAAAAATTGAAAATTGACAAAATGGCGGGCGTTGAAAAAAAAAGTTCGTAAAATCGGGTTTTTTTCACTAGTTTTTTAGTGTAAACAATAGGAAATTATTAAAATAAAATTATAATTCTAGTTCCGACGATAGCCATACATGTTGTGAACAACATATCCAAATTTCAAGTCATTCGGTTGAATAGTTTTTTTATTTTCACCCCCGCCGTGCCGAAAAAAGTCGTTTCGAGATAAATGAGTTTAAAGTTTGAGGTACAGATATTTTCAAAAATTGAGCAAATTTTGAATACTTACAGTTAATCCGCGATTCCGGCACCATAGAGGATCCCTTCGGAACGTTTGTATTCCTCGATTTCGTCACTTCTTTCATTTTTTCGAGCTGTTCGAGCTTCTTTGGAGTTGTCAGTGCTCCTACGATTGGCGCTCCATACTCGCCGCTCGTCTCGGTTTCGTGCGAGTTGCTCCGCTTGTGGCCCGATTGTTATGCCCATGGTCTCCATTATTTTTAATAGCGATGCAAAGCCCTCGTTGAATATACACGCGGAAAAATAGGTGGCAAATTCCACGATTTTTTTGCCGGCAAACATATGTTTCGGCGCAAGGTGCCACACACAAGCGTTGAAACTTTCGTTGTTGTTCTGCGTATTGCTGCCAATACACCTTTCCAATAAATTTTCGGCGGTCAATTCTTCATAAATTGGTTTTAATATTTCTTGTGCATCATCGTCGAGAGCCGGTGGATGCTTGTAGGTGTCTAAAGTACCTGCAGCCTCACTTTGACGCCACTTGCACCACGATTCGGAACCTGGAGGACAGTACGAGTGTTGCGGATTTTCATCTGTTGAAATTTTGTGATAATATGCGGCCCATATTTCACTTCTCATCCCTTCAGTTGAATCTGAATTACGTCTAACTGCTAGACCGTAATAAGTGGACAGCTCTTGCAATAATTTATTCGTCAATTGTTGACGCTTCGGTGTTTTATCTTTCGGTTTTTTAACTTTCCGCTGTGTTTGTTTTTCCTCTTCTTTTCCTACCAATTTCTTTGTTGCTTTTTTTATTTGTGCATGTTTTTTTTCGCATCAAGAGCACGTTTGTATAAACGTTTTTTAACATGCAAAACACATTCTTTTTTGCAAACTACAAAATCATCTCCATAAGGCTTTCTGTCCAATAAGGCTTTGAACGTTTTTGTGTCGCCGTCTCCGATATAGTTCCTGTATTTCACGTTGTATAACTCTTCAGATCTCTCGAACATTTCCACGATGCCGTCTACCTCCATTTTGCCAGCACTTCCCGTATGATTTGCTTGACATTGATCTTCATGCTCTCGATACCACTCTTCATATTCAATCGTATCCTCGTGGCCTTTCCAATTTGAGCAGCCTTGACATATACTGCATTTGACGACAACGTCCAAAATTTTGTTACTGAATTTCCCTATCAACGAGGCTATACCGATAAGCGATGAAAATCCACGTTTCGCCCACGATCCATCACCAGACACAGAAAGTTCATCCGCGGGATGCCCTGCTTCTACATTCAATTCGACTTCTTCTTTCAATGCTTTTTTGAAAACGATTTTCGCGACGGCTTCAGCTGCAATTTTTATGTTGTCCACGATGCTGTAATATGTACTATTACAAATTCCTTGTCCAAGATCCATGAGACCGCAGAAATTTTTCATGCCTTCAAATCCTACTCCAAGCATTCTCAGGGCGAGAACAAGTCGACGGTTGATTTCAAAAACCTTATCGATTAACGGCGAAGACAAAATAAAAGTTTCTTTACACCCGCACTTCACAGAGAGTTTGAATCCTAACCCACGTTGTCCGTTTTTGCTAAAAGTCACTGCACCGTTACAATCTTTACACTTTAACAACTGTTGCAACGTTAAAAATATCACGCTGAATTCGATGATGCAATAATTGAAAGTAGGATTAACGTTTACTTCCAATTCCTTATTGTCTTTTAATTTTTTCGCAGACGTGCTCGTAAAATCAGTCGTATTTTCGGCAGTGAATCGATTGCCCTGGAAATGTCTTTTACGCCCTACAGAAGATGGTCGTCTAGAAGAGCCGCGGCCTTGCTTTCTATCCATATTTTCTGATATTTTATTTCAAAATGCTCGATGTTACTTCGTCAAGACGAAACGTTGCACTGATCAAGTCAGGGGAAAGCCAAACGACCTTTACCTTTACAAATGTTCAACAATGTGCATACATATTTCGGGGAAGGGAAGGCTATATATAGATATATAGTATATAGTATATACAGGTATATATTTGCGGAGAAGGGTCGGGACAGCTGCCGCGCTCCGAGTGCTGAACCCGCGTTAGGAGCGCGCGGACCGCTCTCTACCTGGTTAATGGGCTGTCGAAGCTATAATATTGGGAATTTCCGCATGAAAATTTCACAGTATATTTTTAAGATACTATACTTTCGAAATATCGAAAAAAAATCGATTTTTTGAAATTTTTAGACCAGGAGGTCCCCTTATATATATATTTTTTCTTTTTTGAAGTGAAACTTCTATATAGACGGGTGGTATTAGGAGTTTTTCTGTCATGAAAAAGCGTTACGGCCGCGTGGAGGGGATAGACGATATATCGCGCGGTGAGAGGCGGCAGCGGCGCAGGGAGAGAAAGGCTGACGGCAGCGGAGAGAGGGCAACGGTTGTATTAGATGTATATAATGCGCAGCCGCGCGGAGAGTGGGGATAGGAGGGACAGCTGAGCAGATGCTCTACATGTAATGCCGACTGTATACTCTCGTCGAGGGACGGCGAGGCTGGACGAGGGCGAGAGTGTACAGGGTACACTCGCTCCGTCCCGCGATGCCTCGCAGTCACTCGTGGGCTCTCCATTCCGAGTCGGTTTTTTTAGCGCAAGTCAAAGGGCCTCGCTTACCCTCGCGAGGCGGCGAGGGTAAGCATTCAGTTGATGGCAAACTTTCTAACCGTCCATCTTCTTTACATTCGCAAAACGTACTGAGTAAACGAGAATGTACAGGGTCGCTCTCGTCCCTCGACCACTCTCGCGAGAGTGTACAGCCGGCGTAATATGTCTCCGCTAGAGTCTCGGCGGCGTGTGCTCAGCTGTTGTTTTCTCACCTCCGCTCTCCACGTAGCTGGGCATCATTGCCTCTATTTGCGGTCTGTGTAAAAATCGTATTAATAAATAAATAAATAGAGAGGTTGTTAAGGAAACAAATTAATAACAAGAAAACCTTGCCGACGTTTCAGGTTTTGGAAAGTCACAACAAAAGGGAACGACAACGAACGACTAAAGTGTTGACGGAAAAAAATGGAAATGTGTGCTGGGACACATTGTAGAAGTGAAACTTCAACGGACAAGTGGCAAAACGAATCGCAACAAAATTTTAACTTGAAGTTTAACGGGCAGATTGTTAATGTACTTGTCCAATTTGAAAACCTGCCCGTAAAACTTCAAGTTAAAATTTTGTTGCGATTCGTTTTGCCACTTGTCCGTTGCGATTAATTTTTTCACTTGCCCGTTGCCATTCGTTTTTCCACTTGTCCGTTGCGATTCGTTTTTCCACTTGTCCGTTGAAGTTTCACTTCTACTATGTGTCCTAGCACACATTTCCATTTAAAAAATGTATTTTATTTTATTTGAAACCAGTGATTATTAACTATGTGTATATAATATGCCTAATCTAGCGTGAGTAATTGATTTCTTATTCTAAGTGACATCGTTGTCGTATTCGTAAAGTCTTCAGTCCGATTGTGCGAGTAAATAGGGTTATGTAAGTAAAATCAAGTTTGTATAAGACCTGCGCAAAAATTTAAATCTAATGGTGCGGGTATGTTTTTACTAAATTATCCGAGTTTTCTTCGAGCCATTGTAGGAACTTATTCATGTCGATCCCGTTGAAGTGGTCGACGGGGTTGAACTCCACCAGGTCCAATGCCCGGAGAAATTCCGCTTCCTCGGGATCTGGTGCGGTAATTCTTGGAGTGATTCGAGGATCTGGCTCCACTGTTTCGTTGGGTGATGTCGTCGAACCGCCATCCTGTCCTTGAATTGGCGTAGTGCCCTCTAGGTCGGTTAGGAACTCGAGGAGTTCCTGTTCCTCCTGGGTTGGCGGTGGTACCGCCGTAGGTTGTTCGTTGGTGGTCAATGGTATCCCCATCGGGATTGTTACCGGGGGTTGGTCCCTGCTGATCACCCCAGCTCGTGGTGTATCGCCGAGCAAGATCACCAAATGTTGCAGCTCTCCTTATGGTTCCTCCTGGGTCGCCGGTGGTACTGCCGCAGGTTGTTGAGGCGTCGGAAGTGGATGGCCTAGAACGACCGGACTAGTCTGTACTAGGGGAAATACTACCGGTGGCGGCGTGTTAATCGGCATCACTGTGGCCGACGTGTGCGAAGCCGGGTTTGTCCTCGCTTTTATTGAGACCAATAAATGGTCTCCTATCAATATTTTGATACTTGGTATCGGCGTCGGTGCGGGAGGCTGTGTTGAACGCGGGCTCCTCCTCGATCATGGTTTTGCCTTCGGCTGTTGGTCCTTGGGCGGTTTTGATTTCTTTTGGCGCTTTGGTTGCTGTTCCTTGGGCGGGTTCGCCTCAGCCTTTGACCGCGAACGTTTCGCCTGTCCGGTCTTGCGCTGCTTCGATGTTCCGCTGATTCCGGTCGATATAGAGGGCTGCTGGTTGTCCATGTTTTCAAACTTCTTTTCTTGCGTGATCGGTTGCGTAAGAGAATAGTTGTGATGCTTTTCACAGGGAACATCCCGGTATTTATATGTTTTCCTCATTTTCATTATCGTGGGGTTTCCCCAGGTCTCGGCGACGAAAAATCCTTGTCGCACGTCAAGTCTCGTTGAGAGGACTCGGGCATTTATATATATATTTTTTCCTCTTTTTTTTGGTAAGTTGTTTTTCATTTTATTATTATTATTATTATTGTTATTTTATTATTATTTTACCCTTCCCCCTTCCTTTTTTTTAAATATTATTTTTTTTTAATTAGATTTTCCTTTTTCTCTCTATTTCCCTTTTTTTTATATTATTAATTTTTTTATTATCTTAGTTTCCAGCGTTGCCTAAGGTGTAGGCCACGGTATATTCCTTGTGCCTACCTCCCACAGTGGAGGCTGCCTCGAGTTGATGGCGAGGATATAGGGGTGCAGTTTTTTCTTCAGGTTTGGGTGCCGGATCACGAACGAAGGTGTTCGATTGTCCTTCTTGCGGGGTGGCTTTCCCCAAGTATAATAAGAGATCTGTTAGCGAACTCCATATAGCACCTAAGAGGTGGATGGACCACCCATATACGTCGTGCAAGGCGTATCCATATATAATCATGTGCGCGATGAGTTTAATTCCTCGTATTATTAAGACAACAACCAGTATTCCGCCGCTTGCGGTGCCAAAGGTCATAAAATTTGGTCACAGCCTTTGCCAAGTACTGTCGGTTAATTTCTTTAATGCATCTTCATCTAATAAATTAACAATCGACATGCCTTGTTGAATCGTCGGTTCACCCGCTACGCCTCTCGCTATAGTGTTGTGTATTGTTAGCCGCTCGGCGGGGAACATTATACGGTCCCTTAGTTTCTCTAGGTCCTGCTGGCTATAGACGCCGCTGGTGGCTAATTGACCCGGATTAATATATTTCCAGGTGGGTTGCGTGAGGGGTTTCATTTTGGCTGGTGAAGGTGATTCAACAGGCATTGGGAGAAATTTGTACCACGCGTCCTCCAATCGGTACATTGTTGGTATCATATGATTACACGTTGTCTGGCTGCCAGTTTGAAGTAAGATGTGTGTGCGAGGCAAGAGAAAAGCCGTTTGGTTTCCTCTGAATACCGGAATTTCTTGGTAGCATTCTTCGGTACGTTTAGCCTTGGTTTCTACCGGAATGCATTTAATAACGTGTGCGACTTCTCCTGCTATTACTGCCATATGTCCTGGTCCTTTCATTAGCTGATATGCGAATTCATCTGGGGCTTGCGTGGCCAATGTAAGGGTATTCATCAACATTTGCCTCTCGAGGTTGCAATATTGCATCAATACCTTGTGATATAAAACATTCATTTGTCTTCGGATATGCTTTTCCACGTAGAGAAATTTTGAATTAATATATGCGAATATGTCTAAATTTTCCGTAGAAGTGACTCTATCTGGCACTAGAAGTTCTTTGTGTCCTTCGATGATATAAAGTTTTGGATGCTCTGTTTGGTGCAGGGTGTATCAACACACGATTTGTTTCCTCCTTTTCGTTAGGGCAAAAGTAGCATGCGTGGTTGCGACTGTATAGACGGTTTCCGCTCCTTCTTCTAGGATGCTGCTTACCTTGTTCGCTGGACCGTCGTATAGTACATCGTAACGGCCGAAGCGGTAATCTTCGTAGGGTATCGGGTCCTAATATGTGTAGCCTCCTTCAAGGTCCATGCAATTTCCTCCAGTAAAATTGCATGTGAGCCCGGATCGCATGTTTATTAGATTTGTATGTATTGAGACAGGTATCGTCTCACACCGTCATAACCGCCACATAAACCCCACCTAGACTGGCCGGCGACAGTTAAATCTGCGAGCCGGGCAGTCAAAACACCTGATTGGGTGCAGGCATCGACCTATCCCGACCACGGAAAATCGCCAAAATCCAACAAGGACGGACGATTTTCAGCTATAAAAGGCCGATATTTTATACCGTTTCCGAAGACTTTCTCCAACCTGCAATAACAGACCTTGGCTGGGCCAAGAGATCCGGGACGCAAGGGCCCGAGAAATAACCCGAGGGGGCTAATTAAAGCACGCGACGTCGGGAGATCAGCTGAGCGGCGCATATTGGCAAGAGAGACGAAATATTATATTTCTCTCGGCTAAACAAGCAGCGAGGTTCAACGATACCTGTCTATTGTGTCGATCGAGGAGAGCGACGGAGAGGAAACCCAGAGCAGAGGACGACGCACGATCCCAGCTGCCTATCTCGGACGCATGTAAACAAACCACACGCACAGCACGATACCCGCACATACTGCGGAGCACCAACACCTCGTCAGCCCCACGGTCTGGACATTGACCCAGGTATCGCACAGTTCGGGCAGCAACGGACCAAGGACGCGAACACGCCTATCGCCGAATCTCAAGACGTTGGCAGTAGGAGGGGGAGCAAGGAGCGGCTTGGACAAGGACTAGAAGGAGCAACGACAACCAATATTTCGCGTTGACTTGCTCACTATTCTCTTAAACTCACCTTTCCATTATTAAAGAGAGGAATATACTTTCGAGATTTACCTTTAACTTCCTACCATACTAATGAAGCAAAAACTAATATTAAAACATGTAGCATGTATAAATGAGTTAGGCAAATAAAAATCGATTTATTTTTTTTGTCAAAATCTCATAACTGTCGCTTACCCTCAACCTCCCGCAAGTAATACGATCGTCGGGACCACTCAAAAATAAAAATAAGACTGGAACGTTTGAGTATATTAACTATGGCATAATAATCTTGTATTGTTATTCTGACGACGTCCTGTACGAGTACGTGATCCCAAGTGTCGTAAGGATCAGAATATTGTGCTCCCTTGCATGTGCCGTCCGTGCTCAGGCTGCCGGCTAAGGTTGCGGTACGGGATGTCGTAGAGTTTGGTTTGATCCCGGCAAGGACCGTGAATGGAGTCAATGTTAATATGCCGGTCTGGTGTAGCTTGGAGCAAGCGTCTAAATCTACGTCGTTGATGTACTCCGTCTGTCCTTGGGCCACAACAGATGTGTAAGAATGCGTCCCGCAATGGTAGATGGTGCGTTCGATTGATATCTTACATTGTGTAACCTTACTTTTAGTAAAGGTATTCAATTATAATAATTGAATGTGAACTTCTTCCATCTTCGGTTCCACTAGGGGAATATCGCATTCTTCGACATCCAATAGAGATAGGGTCGTCACGTTTAATTGGTTGGCTCCGTAGTCATATCCAACGAGTGCGGTCCCTGGCTGGATTAACCCCATGGTTAATAGGATGACTAAGAGGGCTGAGAGTCTTTTTATCCTTGGAGTTCTCTTGGGTTTTACTCCGATATTGTCTTCCTGTATTTTGAGATTCTCATAAATGAGTTGCTGCCCTCACATGTCCTCGTAGATCATTTCAGTGTCCCTTTCTGAATCCTTTTGGTTTTGTAAGGTGCGTGCAATTTTTAATTCCAAATTTATAGCGCATTTCTTCCAATCGTCCAGGATGAATCACTGGATCTTTTGGGCATTATTGAGTGCGCAATTATTTTTCCGTGATAAAATTACGCCGTGATGAATGCAGAATTCGGGCGTCCGCTGCGCCTGACTGAGTAATAAACCGCTCTCAGCGATATTTATTACATTACAATCGATAGCATCCGACAAGAACTCCGCGTTTTCCTTTCCAAATGTATAAATTAATTTAGCATTTTTGGCGATGCGGTGTAATTTTCCAAACACCCAGGAGTAAGGCATATCTCCTTCCTCCCACTGTAGTCCATGTGTCCTCCTGCTCAAATATTTATTGTTCTCTTGAGTCGGTTTATTCAGACAGTGATACCAGTAAGGTGATTCGAGTATCCAGGAGTCGGTGAACGGATCGGTTAAAGATAATATAGCGACTTCTTTGGGTAGGACCTTCCCATTGTTGTCGATGAACCCTTCTATGTCAATTACATACAGTTGTTCGGGCGCCATGTTGGAACTGGCTAGTCGTACATGAAGTGAAACGGCACGAAATAGTCATTCTTCATCACTACCTTCACTTAGATCTAACAAGGAACGTCACTTAGGTATCCCCCTCCGATTTTGTTGAAACTTCGGTATGTGGTAGATATCGAAAACTAAGTGACACGTATTTTTTTATCGGCGGAAAACCAGTTTTAGGGGGCGAAACACACCCTCAAAAATGTTTTTTTTATTGCTCAGCGATAACTTTTGAACGGTACGAGATATTTAAAAAATTCAAATTGCAACAACCTTCATTTTTTCAAGTACTATACATTGGAGATAAGAACGGTGCAAATAACAATAAATTTCAGATTGTTTATTGCAAAATTCGAATGTTTTCATACGTATCTCCGACAATTTTTAACCGTTTGAGACGTAAATTTGCATACACGTGGAGGATCTAAAACTGGCGTATACATGTTTTTTGATTTTCCGATATCTCGCAATTAAGGGGTTGAAACTGCCCTTCGATTTTTGAGGCAAGAGCATCGTATAGTCAGCTCGCATTATGCAATTCCGGGCTAAATACACGTAATTATTGACGTTTGTGTGCATGTTTGTAACTACCCCCCCCCCCCCTGTACAAACAAAAAATTAAGGAGCGAACCACCCTTGTATTTATCTTTCTCCCACCCTCTATGAGAACGAGATAGATCTAATTGAAGGAAACCTGTTCTGTTTTGATGGAAACACAAAAATCTAGTTGATGTGTTTTTGCATTTTTTCCAAATAGCAACCTTAAGGAGGTAAACTACCCTCTACCCGAACTTTCTTATCGCAGTCGTCTTTTCCTATTTAACACTTCTTTGCGGATTCAAAATACTTCTAACAACTCCGAATCGATGTTTCCTCATGTTGCGAAGTCAATATGAGACCCTCATTATGAGAGGGTGATCGATTCCGTCTCTATTTTCCTTTTCATTGGCGATTTTAAAAGTTGCTACGCTTTTTTGATGAACATGGTTTTGGATACTTGTGGATATTTTGCATTATTATCTAATGGATTAATCTTTATTAATGTCTAATGGGTATTTTGCATTAATTTCAACAGGGGCCGAGCTCGCAGAACTGTCGAAAACGCTTTTGGTATACTAGCGAACAGATGGCAAATTTTGCTTTCCACAATATCTCTTTCTGCTGACAAAGTACAGACAATAACTCACGCGCGTGTACTTTTGTATAACTATTTGATCAGCGAATCTAAAAATGGTTCTAGTCCATGGCACGTGACAGATGTTTATAGAACTTCAAGCCATGACGATGGTAATTGTAATGAAGTACAACTATCTGAAGGGCACACTTCGCATAATCCAAGCACTAACCGAATCAGTAATGAAGCATTAAATGTTCGCGATCGATTCTGCGAATACTTTAATACTGCAGGCGTAGTGCCATTTTAATATACCGCTATTGGCAGTGCCGGCGTTAGGGGGGGGGCGCGATGGGGTGACGGCCCGGGGCGCTAAATTTGGGGGGCGCTGAGGTCTGGGGCCTCGGCCTCCTGCCTCCCGCGCTGTGTACCTGCAATACTGTGCTCTATGTCCCGTATTCACAGTTCACAGTCGGTTAACCAACTGCGAATACGGGACTTACGTCTAAGAATTAAGAATTCTTAGATATCAGTCCGTGCTTAAGTCCACGATTTCATTGTCTTATTCTGAATATGAATAAGTCAATGAAAACGTGGACTGACGACGGACCTATGCTCTATGTGGGTGTGTGGCTCTGGGCTCTCGCTCTGTGCTCTATGCTCTGTGCTCTACACTCTACGTATATCGTTAGAGTCGGTCCTCGACCACACTGCGCTTGCGCTTGTGTTATGATTTATGATTGGTGAGATGCTTCCACCACCACCCTTACACGTTACACGCGTAGTGGATGGTGGGGATTCCGAAACGTCCTATGTCCTATTGTCGTGCTCGAGCGTGGCGCGAAGTTGCTGATTTGTATACTTGGTCTCTCGACTCGAGCGTTGCTCGATCATACAACGAGAAAACCGTCCACAATATTTTGACTGCTACAGAGTGCACGTGCACGAATTCTTTTTCTTACTGACTTTGTAATATCATTCTTCAAATATCCCAAATCCTTTATTCCTATTTTTTGTATTAAAAAATACTTCTTAATTCTTCTTTTAAATATATATTTTTTCAGGATTGTGAACTTTTCTACAGTTTTCTTTGCCGTTTTTTAGAAGTACTAGTAATAGTAATAGGTTAACTACAATTGCAGGTTTTTCCTATTGATATTACTTCTTTGAAAATGTCAGACCAAAGGATTAAAAAAAACCTTCCGGTGCGGAATATCGGAAACGTAAGCGCGAACAGGAAAAAGAGTTTCACAAAACCAAAAAATTAATGAATATGGATAAATACATTTCAACAAAATCCCAAAAAGAGCATGAACCAGTTTCAGAACAACCCTGCGCTTCTACTTCTTTCGAATTGAAAGAAGACAAGTACGATGAAGATAAGACCACGACTGAATTTGAGCTTTCTCACCATAACCACAGTACCAGCGACGTGAATTGATAAATGTCGTGTGTGACCGTGCAGATGATTGTAATTAGTCGTTTCGGCTCAGTATCGGTCCAAGATTCTCGGTGGTAAAAGAAACAAACCACAGTTTTACGTTTCGATCCTCTATTCGGATCCTCTTCAGAAATAATGATTTTATTGCAGCTAAAATCGTCACATTATGATTATTATAATGATGCTCGGTGTAACAATTAGTTAAGATCAATAGCATGGACAGAGATTTTTATTCTATTTTATAGGTTAAGTACTAAGGAATGGACGTACCTTAGTATGTAATTAATTATATATATCAAGATGTATTTCACTCCTCGTTAATTGTTTGGGAAATATGTATGACAGGCACGAGTGAATTGCGAAAATTTTGAACATGGAGAATTTCTCTGTTCATCCATTTTGTGTGTTCGAGCACGTGTGAGATCGAAATCTAACAGTTGATAGTCTGTTAGATATCATCTGTGAATTTCACATAAACGAACAACATAAGAGGTTGATTCATATCTCAATTAGTTGAACACACAAGAGAAAATCAGAGTAATTACCTGTAACAATTCACTGGTGGTATTTTAATTATTCAACGTTCCATAAGTAACGATGTTATTTTCCCACTTTCGAGTTTGAGAGAAAGATCTCGATCGATGTCTCAGTTCGCGAATCTACGAGCGTACTGGTGTCGAGAGATATCCCGGTCTCTTTGTATTATGCGACAGTGCCGTACATACTCGGTTCATGCACGTTAAGAGGCAGTGTAACAGCCGACGAGCGATTCGAAAACGGCATCCCTATTTATACGAGCACTGAGCAACCGATCGGGTTGAAATTTGGCCAGTACATAGATAATTATGGCACACGGTACATGAGAGTCGTGTTTTTTCGAAATTTTGAAAAAAAATTTGCAGATTCGACTTATCATTGGAGAAATGTAACAATTCTTCATAATTCACCGATTCGATCGAAATTTCCCGACTCTCACTCACTAAAGCATCAACAAACGCACATTTTGAGCTTTGTTTCATTAAATTTGATGCAAAATTGGCTTCAAAAATAGGGAAGCCGTTTCATGAAAGAAAAAAGCGAGATTTTTGTCAGCGTAACGAGAAAATAGTATGACGAAATTCCGCGCGAAGCGCTGACGCAACATTCTCACGAGGTCGGTAAGTGCTGTGGCCCGCGCGACGGAAGGGGCAGCCGCGAGAGAGCAAGGCATAGCCGCGCCTCGTGTACCCGTTGGACTTTGCCCTGCACGGAGACCTAATGCGTCGCGCGTTAGGCGTGAGGCATCGGAGAGTCGAAGGCATAGGCACGGCTCGTGCCTATGCCTTCGACTCTCGTAGCTACCCCTCCCGGCCCTCTCCTCCGCCGCCGGTCACATAAAATGAGTACAGTGCGAAGCATAGGTAAGGCCCTCGCTGCGCACTGTAGAGCGTTCGCTCCATGCTCGCCGAGACCGAAAAACTCGGCGGCAACTCGAAAACGAAATCCCTAATTACTCCGGCACTAATCATCCGATCGGATTGAAATTTGGAGATGAGCTAGAGAATGATGGCACACGGTACCTGAGACTCGTTTTTTTAATGGCGAAAGCGGAACCGCTTTTTTGTATAAAAACGATACATTTTTCATAGTAGCACGATGTTTCTCGTCGCGTTGATGTAAAAATTTCGTGCTCCATGGAAATATGCACATTTTGGATTTTGTTTTATATCATTTGATAAAAAAATGACCGAAATATAGCAATTTGAGTTTTTATGCAACGCGGGTCTAGCATCGTCAAGTTCGGTGGCCCGCGCGGCAGGAGGGGTAGCCACGAGAGTCGAAGGCATAGGCGCAGTCCTCGTGTACACGTTGGCCTCTGCACGGAAACCTAACGCGTCGCGCGCATATATATGGATCAGTCATCTCTGAAAAATCTGGCAGATTTTGCATATCGTTAGTTCCTGACGAGATAACGTATCGTGTCAAATATCTTTTTTTAATTGCAAAATTTTTCGATTTATGAATATAGGAACATTTTTCGACTTTTTAATCAATAAGCAATTACATACCTTCTTTCCTTTAATTTTTTTCATTAAAGTTGTGACAAAACGACTATATTTTATCATAAAAATATTTACAACATTAAAAAAACTATTTGGTATTATTTATATAACAAATGATTTTTCAATAATTTTTTTACCTGTCAGGGATACGATGAACAATTTAAAAAAAAACGTGTGTGTGTGTTCTTCACACACGTAAGAAGTGAATGCTTTTGGTGTCTAGCCTTTCGCTTGAATGAAAAATTAAAAATATAATCATTAAAATAATCGTTAAGATTATTAAAAACAATCATTTTAAAAAATTGAAAAAACTGGGTTGCGGAGCCTGATGAGGCTAACTCAGAGACCTGCGGAGCCTATTGAAGGCGCTCGGACAGAATACAGAGTCTATCAGAAACCCTGCGGAGACCTATATAAGAACAGCAAAAATAATTTTCATGAAAATAATTACAATTACAAAGATTTATTAAAATAACAATTTAAAAGAATCATCTAAATAATAATCTATTATATCCGAAGGTCCCGCAGCGCTTTCGAAGGACTGCGCAGGGTTGTAGAAGGCCTGCGGGAGCTGTAGGAGGCCTTCTAAAGCCCAGCGCAGTCCTTGGAAAGTGCTGCGCAGAGTTGCAGAAGGCCTGCGGAGGCTGTACGAGGCCTTCTAAAGCCCTGCGCAGTCCTTCGAAAGTGCTGCGGGGCCTTCGGATATAATAGATTATTATTTAGATGATTGTTTTAAATTGTTATTTTAATGAATCTTTGTAATTGTAATTATTTTCATGAAAATTATTTCTGCTGTTCTTGTATAGGTATCCGCAGGGTTTCTGAAAGACTCTGTATTCTGTCCGAGCGCCTTCAATAGGCTCCGCAGGTCTCTGAGTTAGCCTCATCAGGCTCCGCAACACAATTTTTTCAATTTTTTAAAATGATTGTTTTTAATGATCTTAACGATTATTTTAATGATTATATTTTTAATTTTTCATTCCGGCGAAAGGCCGGATACCAGAAGTATTCACTTCTTGCATGTGTGAAGAACACACGCAGAGGTTTTTTTTAAATTGTTCATCGCATCCCTAACAGTTAAAAAAATTATTGAAAAATCATTTGTTAAATAAATAGTACCAAATAGTTTTTTTAATGTTGTAAATATTTTTATGCTAAAATATAGTCCTTTTGTCCCAACATTAATTAAAAAAAAAAATTAAAGGCAAGAAGGTATGTAATTACTTATTGATTAAAAAGTCGGAAAATATTCCAATATTCATAAAACGAAAAATTTTGCAATTAAAAAAAATATTTGACGCAATATGTAATCTCGTCAGGAACTAACGATATGCAAAATCTGACTGATTTTTCAGAGTTGACTGATCTATATATATGCGCGCGGGTTACGTATATTCGAATTTCGATTTTTTTGTGGCGTTATGTTGGTACTCATGTCTCTCACTTATGCCGACAAGCTCGGCCATTTTGAATGTTCACTTAATTGTAGACAGCTGCTTTGCTTGCACGTGTTTTCGATCGTCTTCGATTTTTACTTATTCAAAAAAATGGATCAAAGAACCTGTATCAAATTTTGTGTGAAAAACGAAATTAAGTGCGCGGATGCATTCCGAATGTTGACTGTGGCATACGGAGAAGCTACCTTGGACCGAAGCAACGTTTATCGGTGGTACAAAATGTTTTTAGAAGGCCGAGAAGATTTGAACGACGAAGAGCGTGCCGGACGCCCGAGCACTTCAACAACAGACGAAAAAATTAATGAAGTGGAGAAAATGGTATTGGCCAATCGTCGAATCACCGTTAGAGAAGTTGCTGAAGACCTAAACATATCGATTGGCTCGTGCCATTCGATTTTTATCAATGATTTGGGCATGAGACGGGTCGCCGCGAAATTCGTACCAAAATTGCTCAATTGCGACCAAAAACAGCATCGCATGAACATTGCTAATGAGATGTTAAACTCTGTCCGCGACGACCCAAATTTGCTCCAGAGGGTCATAACTGGTGACGAATCGTGGGTTTATGGTTATGACGTGGAAACCAAAGCTCAATCATCTCAATGGAAGCTGCCACAGGAACCAAGACCGAAAAAAGCGCGCCAAGTTCGGTCGAATGTGAAAGTTTTGCTGACAGTTTTCTTCGATTGCAGGGGCGTGGTGCATCATGAGTTCTTGCCACAGGGAAGAACGGTCAATAAGGAATATTACCTGCAAGTTATGCGCAATTTGCGCGAAGCAATCCGCCAGAAACGCCCGGATTTGTGGAAGAACAAAAATTGGCTTTTGCACCACGATAACGCCCCTGCTCACACATCGTTGCTTGTGCGCGACTTTTTGGCCAAAAACAACACACTAATGATGCCGCAGCCACCGTATTCCCCAGATCTGGCCCCCTGTGACTTTTTCTTGTTCCCTAAACTGAAGAGGCCCATGAAAGGACGACGTTACGCTACGCTTGACGAGATAAAGACGGCATCGAAGGAGGAGCTGAACAAGATAAAAAAAAATGATTTTTTGAAGTGCTTCGAAGATTGGAAAAACCGTTGGCACAAGTGTATAATATCTCATGGGGATTACTTTGAAGGGGACAAAATAGATATTCATGAATAAATAAATAATTTTTGAAAAAACACAAAATTCGCGATACTTTTTGAACACACCTCGTATATACGGGCGAAGCGTTAGGTTTCCGTGCAGGGCAAAGACTGCGCCCATGCCTTCGACTCTCGTGGTTACCCCTCCTGCCGCGCGGGCCGCCGAACTTGTCGATGCTAGACCCGCGTTGCATAAAAACTCAAATTGCTATATTTCGGTCATTTTTTTATCAAATGATATAAAACAAAATCCAAAATGTGCATATTTCCATGCAGCACGAAATTGTAATATCAACGCGACGAGAAACATCGTGCTACTATGAAAATTTTATCTTTTTTATAAAAAAAAAGCGGTTCCGCTTTCGCCATTAAAAAAAAAAGAGTCTCAGGTACCCCGTGCCATCATTCTCTAGCTCATCTCCAAATTTCAATGCGATCGGATGATTAGTGCCGGAGTAATTAGGGATTTCGTTTTCGAGTTGCCGCCGAGTTTTTCGGTCTCGGCGAGAATGGAGCGAACGCTTTACAGTGCGCAGCGAGGCACCTACCTACGTTTCGCACTCTGCTCATTTCAAATGAGCGGCGGCGGCTGAGCGGGCTAAGGCGTTTTAAACTCGTCGAGCCATCAATGGTTCGATTCATCTCTACGCAAATTTTTTTTCGTTAACAATTTCATAAACTTTTTATTTAAAAACGACAAAATATTAACTGACGAAAAAATATGTTATCTTACGATTATTCTCAAACTAACACGACAAGACAGCACGATACGACCAACGTTATAAGAGCAATGCCATTGTTAGACCGATCGCCGTGTAGAGTCAAATTCAGGCATAATGTTTTATCTTTCTCGCCCTAAGAAGCTGCCTATAGCTCGATCGGGCGAGCCATATACTTGCGGCGACAGTACATATATGGATATGCCTCGCATTGGGGCTACGTACGGAGCAGAGTCGAACGTGTATATGAGGCGTCTCTCTGTTCGACTTTATGCCGACTGTACACGCTCGCGCGAGTGCTCTCACGATGTCTCGTCGAGAGCTCTCGCGCTCGCGCTCCCGCGCCCTTTGACTGGCGCTCAAAAACCGACTCGGAATGGAGAGCCCACGAGTGACTGCGAGGCATCGCGAGACGGAGCGAGTGTACCCTGTACACTCTCGCACTCGTCCAGCCTCGCCGTCCCTCGACGAGAGTGTACAGCCGGCATTACTATGAGAGACGTGTCCACGACGCGATCTAACACGTCGAGAACAAGGGACTTTAAAAATGTCAACATTGGACGCTCTCGACTGTCGCCCGAGAGCCGCGTGACGTATGTTAGTCGCTCAGCTTGCCGGGCACGCGAATGTTTTACGGTAGTTCGCGACGTGTATTATTTTTAATTCGTCGCGAGTTATAACGAGTTTTCTTTTATTTATTGAGTCGCGGTGTGTTTAGTGAACCAGGAAATATCAGTGAAAGTGATGTGATGTGTGTGTGACAGTAACGAGAGAGGATTTCCATCGGAAATAGCCGAAACAAACAGAAAAGACTTACACGGAAACGGAGTTATTTTATTCGGTAAGTTTACAATTTTGTAAAAAATGTTTGTCATTCTCGTTTTTCCGTGAACATTTTTTTTCTTTTTCCGTGATCGATTTTCACTGAGCGATTCTCTTTACAATTTTTTGTATAAGACTGTTCTTCGTTTAACAGTTTTTTAGAACGGTCTAATAATAGACAAATAATGAGCTGATTTTTTTCGAATTTCCAACAGCTACGTTCATTGTATTTGTTTTTAAATGAAATGGATATTTCTTAATTATGTTATGAACGACGATCGGCAATTTTTATTTGAAGATACCACAATATATCATTAATGTATTACATTCATGATACTATACTCAGGTATCTTCAAATAAAAACTGTCGGTTGTCGTTCATAAAATAATTATATGTATTATTATTATTATAGTATACATTGATATGCAGTCCAGTCGTGCTGTATATGGCATCTTGCCATATATTAATTTTTAATAATGTTTTATTTTCAGTGTTATAATAAGTTTAGTTAATAAGTACGTCAACTTATAAACACCGCTCTGCTAAAGAGAGAGTGTTAGCGATGTCTGTCGCTGTTCTCCTCCGTCTGCTAACACGGGCGGAGAGAGTATCAGTTCATAAGAACTGTTAGTCATATACGGAATATGATTGCAAGAATTGAATTCTTGAATAATAAATATTTTTTTTCAGGTGAACATTTTCTATTTTACCTTTAAGAATTATTAATTAACAAACATGTTAATTAATACGTACCTTGCTAAAGAGCGAGGGTACAGCGACACTTGTCGCTGTTCGCCACCGTCCGCTACAATGGACGGGGAGAATTACAGTTTATAAGAATTATTACTTAACAGAAATGTTAATTAATAACTACCTTGCAAGAGCGAGGTTACAGCGACGTCTGTCGCTGTCCTCCTCCGTCCGCTAAAACGGACGGAGAGAGTATCAGTGTATAAGAACTGATTATCATATGATATGATTGCATGAAATATATTTTTGCATAATATACTATATTTCTTTTCAGAAGACTGGGTGTATATTACCCAGAAGCACATATATATATATATATGCATAGCAGTAGTTAAGCAATGCGGGTTCCGGATACACGCGTGTTAGTTCACACATACACGGCACACGTACACACCCACACATACACACTGGGTTCCACGGCGAGGGGGGTGGGCGGGGCATCTCGAATATTCCATGACACCATAGAGCCGTGGGGGGGGGGGGGTGCATCAGGCGTGAGGTATGAGTTACCCCATATTTCTTAGTCGGATTGTTTATTTAAAGTTTCTGATAAATATTCTTTGACACCGCCGACTAATATCCGATTTCAACACCATCAATTGTATTGTTTATTCGATGGCAGAGTGTCGGATAAATAACTTATTCCGCGAAGGACGTAATAAATTAGATAGGGGTGTCACACGATTGACCAACGGATAAATAATTTTTTGATGCGAGGTGTTATACGATATATTTTGTCGGATAAATATTCTTTGATACCGCCGACCGGCGGATTTTTTTTCAGAGAACGTAGGGGGTGGGTTTATGGCTATATACCGATGACTGGCATATCGAGACAATTCTCACGATGAGTTCCATAAGCGATGTTTTTTTTTCATCGATAGCTCCGGTGTAGCTGCTCGAACGCTTGGGGGTTGAGGCTCGCGAGCGTCCGATATCTTTTTTAATGTTCGACGTGTTACAACGTGAGTAGTAGGGTGCGCACTATGGCCACCCCCACTCCTATCCCCACTCCGCGGCCTCCGAGTCCGCGGCTCGGTCGGTCGTGGGTGCGGGGGGCAGAGGTGCGCACGGGGAGTAGAAGGGGGTGTGGCGAGTCGCCATAGGGCACACTACTTTATACAGAGGTGGGCAAAAGTTCCGTAACGGTCAAATATCATGGAAAATAATGATTACGGAAGAAAATGTTCAATACAAAAGTTTTAGTATATGAAGTGGTCTATTACATGGTTACATTG
>OZ024922.1:23027603-23040180 GCA_964017225.1 Netelia inedita
CACACACACACACACACACACACACACACACACACACACACACACACACACACACACACACACACACACACACACACACACACACACACACACACACACACACACACACACACACACACACACACACACACACACACACACACACACACACACACACACACACACACACACACACACACACACACACACACACACACACACACACACACACACACACACACACACACACACACACACACACACACACACACACACACACACACACACACACACACACACACACACACACACACACACACACACACACACACACACACACACACACACACACACACACACACACACACACACACACACACACACACACACACACACACACACACACACACACACACACACACACACACACACAGACACACACAGACACACACAGACACACACAGACACACACAGACACACACAGACACACACAGACACACACAGACACACACAGACACACACAGACACACACAGACACACACAGACACACACAGACACACACAGACACACACAGACACACACAGACACACACAGACACACACAGACACACACAGACACACACAGACACACACAGACACACACAGACACACAGACACACACAGACACACACAGACACACACAGACACACAGACACACAGACACACAGACACACAGACACACAGACACACACACAGACACACAGACACACAGACACACAGACACACAGACACACAGACACACAGACACACAGACACACAGACACACAGACACACAGACACACAGACACACAGACACACAGACACACAGACACACAGACACACAGACACACAGACACACAGACACACAGACACACAGACACACAGACACACAGACACACAGACACACAGACACACAGACACACAGACACACAGACACACAGACACACAGACACACAGACACACAGACACACAGACACACAGACACACAGACACACAGACACACAGACACACAGACACACAGACACACAGACACACAGACACACAGACACACAGACACACAGACACACAGACACACAGACACACAGACACACAGACACACAGACACACAGACACACAGACACACAGACACACAGACACACAGACACACAGACACACAGACACACAGACACACAGACACACAGACACACAGACACACAGACACACAGACACACAGACACACAGACACACAGACACACAGACACACAGACACACAGACACACAGACACACAGACACACAGACACACAGACACACAGACACACAGACACACAGACACACAGACACACAGACACACAGACACACAGACACACAGACACACAGACACACAGACACACAGACACACAGACACACAGACACACAGACACACAGACACACAGACACACAGACACACAGACACACAGACACACAGACACACAGACACACAGACACACAGACACACAGACACACAGACACACAGACACACAGACACACAGACACACAGACACACAGACACACAGACACACAGACACACAGACACACAGACACACAGACACACAGACACACAGACACACAGACACACAGACAGACACACAGACACACAGACACACAGACACACAGACACACAGACACACAGACACACAGACACACAGACACACAGACACACAGACACACAGACACACAGACACACAGACACACAGACACACAGACACACAGACACACAGACACACAGACACACAGACACACAGACACACAGACACACAGACACACAGACACACAGACACACAGACACACAGACACACAGACACACAGACACACAGACACACAGACACACAGACACACAGACACACAGACACACAGACACACAGACACACAGACACACAGACACACAGACACACAGACACACAGACACACAGACACACAGACACACAGACACACAGACACACAGACACACAGACACACAGACACACAGACACACAGACACACAGACACACAGACACACAGACACACAGACACACAGACACACAGACACACAGACACACAGACACACAGACACACAGACACACAGACACACAGACACACAGACACACAGACACACAGACACACAGACACACAGACACACAGACACACAGACACACAGACACACAGACACACAGACACACAGACACACAGACACACAGACACACAGACACACAGACACACAGACACACAGACACACAGACACACAGACACACAGACACACAGACACACAGACACACAGACACACAGACACACAGACACACAGACACACAGACACACAGACACACAGACACACAGACACACAGACACACAGACACACAGACACACAGACACACAGACACACAGACACACAGACACACAGACACACAGACACACAGACACACAGACACACAGACACACAGACACACAGACACACAGACACACAGACACACAGACACACAGACACACAGACACACAGACACACAGACACACAGACACACAGACACACAGACACACAGACACACAGACACACAGACACACAGACACACAGACACACAGACACACAGACACACAGACACACAGACACACAGACACACAGACACACAGACACACAGACACACAGACACACAGACACACAGACACACAGACACACAGACACACAGACACACAGACACACAGACACACAGACACACAGACACACAGACACACAGACACACAGACACACAGACACACAGACACACAGACACACAGACACACAGACACACAGACACACAGACACACAGACACACAGACACACAGACACACAGACACACAGACACACAGACACACAGACACACAGACACACAGACACACAGACACACAGACACACAGACACACAGACACACAGACACACAGACACACAGACACACAGACACACAGACACACAGACACACAGACACACAGACACACAGACACACAGACACACAGACACACAGACACACAGACACACAGACACACAGACACACAGACACACAGACACACAGACACACAGACACACAGACACACAGACACACAGACACACAGACACACAGACACACAGACACACAGACACACAGACACACAGACACACAGACACACAGACACACAGACACACAGACACACAGACACACAGACACACAGACACACAGACACACAGACACACAGACACACAGACACACAGACACACAGACACACAGACACACAGACGCACAGACGCACAGACGCACAGAGCACAGACGCACAGACGCACAGACGCACAGACGCACAGACGCACAGACGCACAGACGCACAGACGCACAGACGCACAGACGCACAGACGCACAGACGCACAGACGCACAGACGCACAGACGCACAGACGCACAGACGCACAGACGCACAGACGCACAGACGCACAGACGCACAGACGCACAGACGCACAGACGCACAGACGCACAGACGCACAGACGCACAGACGCACAGACGCACAGACGCACAGACGCACAGACGCACAGACGCACAGACGCACAGACGCACAGACGCACAGACGCACAGACGCACAGACGCACAGACGCACAGACGCACAGACGCACAGACGCACAGCACAGACGCACAGACGCACAGACGCACAGACGCACAGACGCACAGACGCACAGACGCACAGACGCACAGACGCACAGACGCACAGACGCACAGACGCACAGACGCACAGACGCACAGACGCACAGACACACAGACACACAGACGCACAGACGCACAGACGCACAGACGCACAGACGCACAGACGCACAGACGCACAGACGCACAGACGCACAGACGCACAGACACACAGACACACAGACACACAGACACACAGACACACAGAGACACAGAGACACAGACACACAGACACACAGACACACAGACACACAGACACACAGACACACAGACACACAGACACACAGACACACAGACACACAGACACACAGACACACAGACACACAGACACACAGACACACAGACACAGACACACAGACACACAGACACACAGACACACAGACACACAGACACACAGACACACAGACACACAGACACACAGACACACAGACACACAGACACACAGACACACAGACACACAGACACACAGACACACAGACACACAGACACACAGACACACAGACACACAGACACACAGACACACAGACACACAGACACACAGACACACAGACACACAGACACACAGACACACAGACACACAGACACACAGACACACAGACACACAGACACACAGACACACAGACACACAGACACACAGACACACAGACAGACACACAGACACACAGACACACAGACACACAGACACACAGACACACAGACACACAGACACACAGACACACAGACACACAGACACACAGACACACAGACGCACAGACGCACAGACGCACAGACGCACAGACGCACAGACGCACAGACGCACAGACGCACAGACGCACAGACGCACAGACGCACAGACGCACAGACGCACAGACGCACAGACGCACAGACGCACAGACGCACAGACGCACAGACGCACAGACGCACAGACGCACAGACGCACAGACGCACAGACGCACAGACGCACAGACGCACAGACGCACAGACGCACAGACGCACAGACGCACAGACGCACAGACACACAGACGCACAGACGCACAGACGCACAGACGCACAGACGCACAGACGCACAGACGCACAGACACACAGACACACAGACACACAGACGCACAGACGCACAGACGCACAGACGCACAGACGCACAGACGCACAGACGCACAGACGCACAGACGCACAGACACACAGACACACAGACACACAGACACACAGACACACAGACACACAGACACACAGACACACAGCCACACAGACACACAGACACACAGACACACAGACACACAGACACACAGACACACAGACACACAGACACACAGACACACAGACACACAGACACACAGACACACAGACACACAGACACACAGACACACAGACACACAGACACACAGACACACAGACACACAGACACACAGACACACAGACGCACAGACGCACAGACGCACAGACGCACAGACGCACAGACGCACAGACGCACAGACGCACAGACGCACAGACGCACAGACGCACAGACGCACAGACGCACAGACGCACAGACGCACAGACGCACAGACGCACAGACGCACAGACGCACAGACGCACAGACGCACAGACGCACAGACGCACAGACGCACAGACGCACAGACGCACAGACGCACAGACGCACAGACACACAGACGCACAGACGCACAGACGCACAGACGCACAGACGCACAGACGCACAGACGCACAGACACACAGACACACAGACACACAGACGCACAGACGCACAGACGCACAGACGCACAGACGCACAGACGCACAGACGCACAGACGCACAGACGCACAGACACACAGACACACAGACACACAGACACACAGACACACAGACACACAGACACACAGACACACAGCCACACAGCCACACAGACACACAGACACACAGACACACAGACACACAGACACACAGACACACAGACACACAGACACACAGACACACAGACACACAGACACACAGACACACAGACACACAGACACACAGACACACAGACACACAGACACACAGACACACAGACACACAGACACACAGACACACAGACACACAGACACACAGACACACAGACACACAGACACACAGACACACAGACACACAGACACACAGACACACAGACACACAGACACACAGACACACAGACACACAGACACACAGACACACAGACACACAGACACACAGACACACAGACACACAGACACACAGACACACAGACACACAGACACACAGACACACAGACACACAGACACACAGACACACAGACACACAGACACACAGACACACAGACACACAGACACACAGACACACAGACACACAGACACACAGACACACAGACACACAGACACACAGACACACAGACACACAGACACACAGACACACAGACACACAGACACACAGACACACAGACACACAGACACACAGACACACAGACACACACACAGACACACAGACACACAGACACACAGACGCACAGACGCACAGACGCACAGACGCACAGACGCACAGACGCACAGACGCACAGACGCACAGACGCACAGACGCACAGACGCACAGACGCACAGACGCACAGACGCACAGACGCACAGACGCACAGACGCACAGACGCACAGACGCACAGACGCACAGACGCACAGACGCACAGACGCACAGACGCACAGACGCACAGACGCACAGACGCACAGACGCACAGACGCACAGACGCACAGACGCACAGACGCACAGACGCACAGACGCACAGACGCACAGACGCACAGACGCACAGACGCACAGACGCACAGACGCACAGACGCACAGACGCACAGACGCACAGACGCACAGACGCACAGACGCACAGACGCACAGACACACAGACACACAGACACACAGACACACAGACACACAGACACACAGACACACAGACACACAGACACACAGACACACAGACACACAGACACACAGACACACAGACACACAGACACACAGACACACAGACACACAGACACACAGACACACAGACACACAGACACACAGACACACAGACACACAGACACACAGACACACCGACACACAGACACACAGACACACAGACACACAGACACACAGACACACAGACACACAGACACACAGACACACAGACACACAGACACACAGACACACAGACACACAGACACACAGACACACAGACACACAGACACACAGACACACAGACACACAGACACACAGACACACAGACACACAGACACACAGACACACAGACACACAGACACACAGACACACAGACACACAGACACACAGACACACAGACACACAGACACACAGACACACAGACACACAGACACACAGACACACAGACACACAGACACACAGACACACAGACACACAGACACACAGACACACAGACACACAGACACACAGACACACAGACACACAGACACACAGACACACAGACACACAGACACACAGACACACAGACACACAGACACACAGACACACAGACACACAGACACACAGACACACAGACACACAGACACACAGACACACAGACACACAGACACACAGACACACAGACACACAGACACACAGACACACAGACACACAGACACACAGACACACAGACACACAGACACACAGACACACAGACACACAGACACACAGACACACAGACACACAGACACACAGACACACAGACACACAGACACACAGACACACAGACACACAGACACACAGACACACAGACACACAGACACACAGACACACAGACACACAGACACACAGACACACAGACACACAGACACACAGACACACAGACACACAGACACACAGACACACAGACACACAGACACACAGACACACAGACACACAGACACACAGACACACAGACACACAGACACACAGACACACAGACACACAGACACACAGACACACAGACACACAGACACACAGACACACAGACACACAGACACACAGACACACAGACACACAGACACACAGACACACAGACACACAGACACACAGACACACAGACACACAGACACACAGACACACAGACACACAGACACACAGACACACAGACACACAGACACACAGACACACAGACACACAGACACACAGACACACAGACACACAGACACACAGACACACAGACACACAGACACACAGACACACAGACACACAGACACACAGACACACAGACACACAGACACACAGACACACAGACACACAGACACACAGACACACAGACACACAGACACACAGACACACAGACACACAGACACACAGACACACAGACACACAGACACACAGACACACAGACACACAGACACACAGACACACAGACACACAGACACACAGACACACAGACACACAGACACACAGACACACAGACACACAGACACACAGACACACAGACACACAGACACACAGACACACAGACACACAGACACACAGACACACAGACACACAGACACACAGACACACAGACACAGACACACAGACACACAGACACACAGACACACAGACACACAGACACACAGACACACAGACACACAGACACACAGACACACAGACACACAGACACACAGACACACAGACACACAGACACACAGACACACAGACACACAGACACACAGACACACAGACACACAGACACACAGACACACAGACACACAGACACACAGACACACAGACACACAGACACACAGACACACAGACACACAGACACACAGACACACAGACACACAGACACACAGACACACAGACACACAGACACACAGACACACAGACACACAGACACACAGACACACAGACACACAGACACACAGACACACAGACACACAGACACACAGACACACAGACACACAGACACACAGACACACAGACACACAGACACACAGACACACAGACACACAGACACACAGACACACAGACACACAGACACACAGACACACAGACACACAGACACACAGACACACAGACACACAGACACACAGACACACAGACACACAGACACACAGACACACAGACACACAGACACACAGACACACAGACACACAGACACACAGACACACAGACACACAGACACACAGACACACAGACACACAGACACACAGACACACAGACACACAGACACACAGACACACAGACACACAGACACACAGACACACAGACACACAGACACACAGACACACAGACACACAGACACACAGACACACAGACACACAGACACACAGACACACAGACACACAGACACACAGACACACAGACACACAGACACACAGACACACAGACACACAGACACACAGACACACAGACACACAGACACACAGACACACAGACACACAGACACACAGACACACAGACACACAGACACACAGACACACAGACACACAGACACACAGACACACAGACACACAGACACACAGACACACAGACACACAGACACACAGACACACAGACACACAGACACACAGACACACAGACACACAGACACACAGACACACAGACACACAGACACACAGACACACAGACACACAGACACACAGACACACAGACACACAGACACACAGACACACAGACACACAGACACACAGACACACAGACACACAGACACACAGACACACAGACACACAGACACACAGACACACAGACACACAGACACACAGACACACAGACACACAGACACACAGACACACAGACACACAGACACACAGACACACAGACGCACAGACGCACAGACGCACAGACGCACAGACGCACAGACGCACAGACGCACAGACGCACAGACGCACAGACGCACAGACGCACAGACGCACAGACGCACAGACGCACAGACGCACAGACGCACAGACGCACAGACGCACAGACGCACAGACGCACAGACGCACAGACGCACAGACGCACAGACGCACAGACGCACAGACGCACAGACGCACAGACGCACAGACGCACAGACGCACAGACGCACAGACGCACAGACGCACAGACGCACAGACGCACAGACGCACAGACGCACAGACGCACAGACGCACAGACGCACAGACGCACAGACGCACAGACGCACAGACGCACAGACGCACAGACGCACAGACGCACAGACGCACAGACGCACAGACGCACAGACGCACAGACGCACAGACGCACAGACGCACAGACGCACAGACGCACAGACGCACAGACGCACAGACGCACAGACGCACAGACGCACAGACGCACAGACGCACAGACGCACAGACGCACAGACGCACAGACGCACAGACGCACAGACGCACAGACGCACAGACGCACAGACGCACAGACGCACAGACGCACAGACGCACAGACGCACAGACGCACAGACGCACAGACGCACAGACGCACAGACGCACAGACGCACAGACGCACAGACGCACAGACGCACAGACGCACAGACGCACAGACGCACAGACGCACAGACGCACAGACGCACAGACGCACAGACGCACAGACGCACAGACGCACAGACGCACAGACGCACAGACGCACAGACGCACAGACGCACAGACGCACAGACGCACAGACGCACAGACGCACAGACGCACAGACGCACAGACGCACAGACGCACAGACGCACAGACGCACAGACGCACAGACGCACAGACGCACAGACGCACAGACGCACAGACGCACAGACGCACAGACACACAGACACACAGACACACAGACACACAGACACACAGACACACAGACACACAGACACACAGACACACAGACACACAGACACACAGACACACAGACACACAGACACACAGACACACAGACACACAGACACACAGACACACAGACACACAGACACACAGACACACAGACACACAGACACACAGACACACAGACACACAGACACACAGACACACAGACACACAGACACACAGACACACAGACACACAGACACACAGACACACAGACACACAGACACACAGACACACAGACACACAGACACACAGACACACAGACACACAGACACACAGACACACAGACACACAGACACACAGACACACAGACACACAGACACACAGACACACAGACACACAGACACACAGACACACAGACACACAGACACACAGACACACAGACACACAGACACACAGACACACAGACACACAGACACACAGACACACAGACACACAGACACACAGACACAGACACACAGACACACAGACACACAGACACACAGACACACAGACACACAGACACACAGACACACAGACACACAGACACACAGACACACAGACACACAGACACACAGACACACAGACACACAGACACACAGACACACAGACACACAGACACACAGACACACAGACACACAGACACACAGACACACAGACACACAGACACACAGACACACAGACACACAGACACACAGACACACAGACACACAGACACACAGACACACAGACACACAGACACACAGACACACAGACACACAGACACACAGACACACAGACACACAGACACACAGACACACAGACACACAGACACACAGACACACAGACACACAGACACACAGACACACAGACACACAGACACACAGACACACAGACACACAGACACACAGACACACAGACACACAGACACACAGACACACAGACACACAGACACACAGACACACAGACACACAGACACACAGACACACAGACACACAGACACACAGACACACAGACACACAGACACACAGACACACAGACACACAGACACACAGACACACAGACACACAGACACACAGACACACAGACACACAGACACACAGACACACAGACACACAGACACACAGACACACAGACACACAGACACACAGACACACAGACACACAGACACACAGACACACAGACACACAGACACACAGACACACAGACACACAGACACACAGACACACAGACACACAGACACACAGACACACAGACACACAGACACACAGACACACAGACACACAGACACACAGACACACAGACACACAGACACACAGACACACAGACACACAGACACACAGACACACAGACACACAGACACACAGACACACAGACACACAGACACACAGACACACAGACACACAGACACACAGACACACAGACACACAGACACACAGACACACAGACACACAGACACACAGACACACAGACACACAGACACACAGACACACAGACACACAGACACACAGACACACAGACACACAGACACACAGACACAC
Source organism: Netelia inedita (assembly GCA_964017225.1). Lineage (NCBI taxonomy): Eukaryota > Metazoa > Arthropoda > Insecta > Hymenoptera > Ichneumonidae > Netelia > Netelia inedita. The sequence goes on from OZ024922.1 coordinate 23,039,421, forward strand.
AGACACACAGACACACAGACACACAGACACACAGACACACAGACACACAGACACACAGACACACAGACACACAGACACACAGACACACAGACACACAGACACACAGACACACAGACACACAGACACACAGACACACAGACACACAGACACACAGACACACAGACACACAGACACACAGACACACAGACACACAGACACACAGACACACAGACACACAGACACACAGACACACAGACACACAGACACACAGACACACAGACACACAGACACACAGACACACAGACACACAGACACACAGACACACAGACACACAGACACACAGACACACAGACACACAGACACACAGACACACAGACACACAGACACACAGACACACAGACACACAGACACACAGACACACAGACACACAGACACACAGACACACAGACACACAGACACACAGACACACAGACACACAGACACACAGCACACAGACACACAGACACACAGACACACAGACACACAGACACACAGACACACAGACACACAGACACACAGACACACAGACACACAGACACACAGACACACAGACACACAGACACACAGACACACAGACACACAGACACACAGACACACAGACACACAGACACACAGACACACAGACACACAGACACACAGACACACAGACACACAGACACACAGACACACAGACACACAGACACACAGACACACAGACACACAGACACACAGACACACAGACACACAGACACACAGACACACA
>OZ024922.1:23040380-23042880 GCA_964017225.1 Netelia inedita
GCAGCCACTTCCAGACGGGGTGTCGATGGTGGCCTTCGCGGACGACGTTGCTCTCGTTGTCGTTGCGAAGACCATCGATGAGGTTCAACACCTTGGAGACGACTCAATCGAGGTGGTACCTGGCTGGTTGAGCGACCATGGGCTGAGCCTGGCGGCCGAGAAGACTGACGCGGTGCTCATCTCTCGGACGAAGAAGAGGGTGTACGCCACATTCACGGTCGGTCATAGCAGGATCAAGACCTTAGACTCGGTGAATTATCTCGGTGTCATCCTGGATGCGCGGCTGTCGTTCAGAGAACATCTCCTGAACGCAGGCTCGAAGGCATCACGGGTCGCGCGAGGGCTTGCAGGCATCATGCCCAACGTTGGGGGACCGAGGGAGCCGCGACGGCTCCTCCTTTCCTTCGTTGTGAGCTCCGTAATTCTCTACGGGGCTCCAATCTGGGCTGATGCCATGACCACCAATGCAAGCTACGGAGCCACGTGCCGACGAGCCTGCCGGACGGCCGCGCTGCGGGTGGCCCGAGCGTATCGAACCGTGTCTGACATTGCTCTCTCGGTGATCGCAGGACTGCCTCCTGTTGATCTACTGGCAGCCGAGAGAGCCAAAGTGCACCGTGATCGTAGGCGTACTGATGCTGACGGCAACGATCAAGAGCGTGGGGATGATCGGTGGTCCAGCAGAACCTTCGAAGAATGGCAGCGGAGATGGGATTCAGCAGGCGAGGGTCGGTGGACCCACCGTGTGATTCCTAATGTGAGAGCGTGGGCGAGCAGGCAGGTTGGACTTACAACTTTCCACCTGACCCAGGTGCTCACCGGGCATGGCTGCTTCCGCAGCTACCTACATCGTATACGCGTGTATGATAGCGCGGAATGCCCGGCGTGCCCGGGGATCGACGAGGACGTGGAACATGTCCTATTCCATTGCCTGAGATTCGCCGATGACCGGGAGCGATTCCGGGCATCATGGAGAGGATCCATGACACCCGAGGGCTTGGGAAGATGCCTGCTCGGCTCACAGGATGGTTGGGACGCGGTGGTCACCCTCGCCACGTCCATTGCGGACAAGCTGAATTCCATCAGGAGGATGGAAGAGCGTAGAGGCAGACGCGCTTGAAGTCCGAGCGCGTGACAGAAGGGCCGTCTGAGGCGTAGACTGCCCCTCGCGAAGTAAAGCCTTTTGGGCGGTTTCCGCGGGGGGGACAGCAGTCGAGAGGAGGAATGTTTTTAGTGGGTATTGCCAGAAATGGCCGAGTCCCACATAACCCTTTCGGGTATGCGTTAATGCATTTTCAATCCTCCTCTATAAAAATAAACACACACACACACACACACACACACACACACACACACACACACACACACACACACACACACACACACACACACACACACGCACACACGCACACACGCACACACGCACACACGCACACACGCACACACGCACACACGCACACACGCACACACGCACACACGCACACACGCACACACGCACACACGCACACACGCACACACGCACACACGCACACACGCACACACGCACACACGCACACACGCACACACGCACACACGCACACACGCACACACGCACACACGCACACACGCACACACGCACACACGCACACACGCACACACGCACACACGCACACACGCACACACGCACACACGCACACACGCCCACACGCCCACACGCACACACGCATACACGCACACACGCACACACGCACACACGCACACACGCACACACGCACACACGCACACACGCACACACGCACACACGCACACACGCACACACGCACACACGCACACACGCACACACGCACACACGCACACACGCACACACGCACACACGCACACACGCACACACGCACACACGCACACACGCACACACGCACACACGCACACACGCACACACGCACACACGCACACACGCACACACGCACACACGCACACACGCACACACGCACACACGCACACACGCACACACGCACACACGCACACACGCACACACGCACACACGCACACACGCACACACGCACACACGCACACACGCACACACGCACACACGCACACACGCACACACGCACACACGCACACACGCACACACGCACACACGCACACACGCACACACGCACACACGCACACACGCACACACGCACACACGCACACACGCACACACGCACACACGCACACACGCACACACGCACACACGCACACACGCACACACGCACACACGCACACACGCACACACGCACACACGCACACACGCACACACGCACACACGCACACACGCACACACGCACACACGCACACACGCACACACGCACACACGCACACACGCACACACGCACACACGCACACACGCACACACGCACACACGCACACACGCACACACGCACACACGCACACACGCACACACGCACACACGCACACACGCACACACGCACACACGCACACACGCACACACGCACACACGCACACACGCACACACGCACAC
>OZ024922.1:23050380-23052880 GCA_964017225.1 Netelia inedita
GTTGCAAAGCGGAAGGCTCAGGGTCGGATGGGTGAATTGCCGGGTTCGGCCGCGCCAAGCATCCTCCCGTTGCTTCAGGTGAAATGAAACTGGGCATCTGGCAAAGGACTGCAAAAGCGAGGTCGACCGATCGAGGCAGTGCTACAGGTGTGGCAAAGAGGGTCACAGGGCTGTGGACTGCGCAGTCAGGCGACAGGCAGTGCAGGAGGTTGGGGCATCGACCAGCAATGGCTAAGGTGCTCCAAATAAACCTGAACCACTGTGCTGTGGCCCAGGACCTGTTGTTTCAGATGGTCAGGGAAGAGAAGGCCGACGTAGTCATCGTCAACGAGGAGTACAGGGATCTCATTGAACCAAACTGGGCAGGGGACTCGACCGGCAAGGCGGCCATCTGGGTATGCGGAAACCTCCAAATATCTAACAAGATGGCCGCCCCCCAGCCCGGTTTCACTTGGGTGGAGGTGGCGGGTATAAGATTATACAGTTGCTACCTCCCACCCAGTGATACGACCGACGAATTCCTGAGATCCCTCGATGCCATCGCTGACAGTGCTAGGACCTCCCGATTGCCGGTCGTCATCGGAGGGGACTTTAACGCATGGGCGACGGAGTGGGGCAGCGCGAGTACCAACAATCGCGGTCGCGCCCTCCTCGAGGCCTTCGCGATTCTGGAGCTGGAGATCGCTAACACGGGTTCCAAGCCAACCTTTTCGAAGGGTGGCAGGACGTCCATTATCGACCTGACCTTCGTCGATCCTAGACTGATGGGGGAAGGGCTCGATTGGAAAGTTAGCGATCGGTACACGGGCAGCGACCATCAAGCCCTCGTATACCAGCTCCAGCTGACCAGCAGGACAGCAGAGGCGTCGTGCAGACGCAAGAAAGAGAGATGGGCACCCGCCACCTTCGACCGGGAGACGTTTCTCTGCATGTTAGAGGAAGCGACAGTGCAGGGAACGTCCGAGGAGCGAGCTCGAAGCCTCTCGCAGACCATCACAGCGGCCTGCGATGCCTCCATGGCCGCGAAGTCCAACCCTCGCGGCCGTCCACCAGTATACTGGTGGAACGAGAACATCGCAGAGATACGCCGAGAGTGCCTTCGAGCTCGTAGGCTACACCAAAGAGCCGTTCATAGGCCGCAATACCAGGAGCTAGCGGCGGCCTACGAAATACTGCGGAGACGACTCAAGGCTGCCATCAAGGCCGCCAAGCGGAAATGCTGGCTAGACTTTTGCGAGGAAGTGGACAGTGACCCTTGGGGCCGACCGTACAAGACGGTTATGAACAAGATCAAGCCCAGGGGTGCCACCGCTCCAACTTGTCCAATTTTCCTCGACAGGGTCGTCCGACACCTGATTCCGGAACACCGGAAGCGGCGTGCCGAGACTGGCCTGATGGCAGACGATGGTGTAGCCGAGCCGCCAGACGTCACGGAAGACGAATTGAAAATGGCTGCCAGCAGGATCACCGTTCGCAAGGCCCCAGGGCTGGACGGGGTCCCTGGCCTGGCCGTAAAGACCGCTGCGGTGAATGCTCCCGATATTTTCGGGAACACATTCAGCGCATGTCTTCGCGAAGGATGCTTTCCGGCACACTGGAAGGTACAGAGGTTGGTCCTTCTGTCCAAGGGGAACAAACCCCCGGACAAACCTTCCTCCTACCGACCGCTGTGCATGCTAGACATAGTCGGGAAGCTATTCGAACGAGTCATATGTGCCAGGCTAGAGGCAGCCATACAGCGAGCTGGAGACCTGTCTGAAAACCAGTTCGGCTTTCGTCACGGTCGCTCAACCGTGGGTGCCATTGGCCGGGTGGTTGCGCTAGCCACGGACGCTATCAGTGGCAGCCGGTGTACAAAGCGCATGTGCGCCATCATCGCTTTGGACATCCGGAACGCATTCAACTCGGCCAGGTGGGACAAGATCTTGCTGGCCCTGCAAGATCTCCAGGTGCCGCTATACCTGCGAAGAGTCGTTTCGAGCTACCTGACGGACCGGACCCTGCTTTACGACGCCGACGACGGCACGCATTCCTATAATATCACAGGAGGCGTGCCACAGGGTTCGGTCCTGGGGCCCCTCCTCTGCAACGTCTTGTACGATGGTCTGCTTCGGCAGCCACTTCCAGACGGGGTGTCGATGGTGGCCTTCGCGGACGACGTTGCTCTCGTTGTCGTTGCGAAGACCATCGATGAGGTTCAACACCTTGGAGACGACTCAATCGAGGTGGTAGCTGGCTGGTTGAGCGACCATGGGCTGAGCCTGGCGGCCGAGAAGACTGACGCGGTGCTCATCTCTCGGACGAAGAAGAGGGTGTACGCCACATTCACGGTCGGTCATAGCAGGATCAAGACCTTAGACTCGGTGAATTATCTCGGTGTCATCCTGGATGCGCGGCTGTCGTTCAGAGAACATCTCCTGAACGCAGGCTCGAAGGCATCACGGGTCGCGCGACGGCTTGCAGGCATCATGCCCAACGTTGGGGGACCGAGGGAGCCGCG
>OZ024922.1:23057880-23125380 GCA_964017225.1 Netelia inedita
CGGGCAGCGACCATCAAGCCCTCGTATACCAGCTCCAGCTGACCAGCAGGACAGCAGAGGCGTCGTGCAGACGCAAGAAAGAGAGATGGGCACCCGCCACCTTCGACCGGGAGACGTTTCTCTGCATGTTAGAGGAAGCGACAGTGCAGGGAACGTCCGAGGAGCGAGCTCGAAGCCTCTCGCAGACCATCACAGCGGCCTGCGATGCCTCCATGGCCGCGAAGTCCAACCCTCGCGGCCGTCCACCAGTATACTGGTGGAACGAGAACATCGCAGAGATACGCCGAGAGTGCCTTCGAGCTCGTAGGCTACACCAAAGAGCCGTTCATAGGCCGCAATACCAGGAGCTAGCGGCGGCCTACGAAATACTGCGGAGACGACTCAAGGCTGCCATCAAGGCCGCCAAGCGGAAATGCTGGCTAGACTTTTGCGAGGAAGTGGACAGTGACCCTTGGGGCCGACCGTACAAGACGGTTATGAACAAGATCAAGCCCAGGGGTGCCACCGCTCCAACTTGTCCAATTTTCCTCGACAGGGTCGTCCGACACCTGATTCCGGAACACCGGAAGCGGCGTGCCGAGACTGGCCTGATGGCAGACGATGGTGTAGCCGAGCCGCCAGACGTCACGGAAGACGAATTGAAAATGGCTGCCAGCAGGATCACCGTTCGCAAGGCCCCAGGGCTGGACGGGGTCCCTGGCCTGGCCGTAAAGACCGCTGCGGTGAATGCTCCCGATATTTTCGGGAACACATTCAGCGCATGTCTTCGCGAAGGATGCTTTCCGGCACACTGGAAGGTACAGAGGTTGGTCCTTCTGTCCAAGGGGAACAAACCCCCGGACAAACCTTCCTCCTACCGACCGCTGTGCATGCTAGACATAGTCGGGAAGCTATTCGAACGAGTCATATGTGCCAGGCTAGAGGCAGCCATACAGCGAGCTGGAGACCTGTCTGAAAACCAGTTCGGCTTTCGTCACGGTCGCTCAACCGTGGGTGCCATTGGCCGGGTGGTTGCGCTAGCCACGGACGCTATCAGTGGCAGCCGGTGTACAAAGCGCATGTGCGCCATCATCGCTTTGGACATCCGGAACGCATTCAACTCGGCCAGGTGGGACAAGATCTTGCTGGCCCTGCAAGATCTCCAGGTGCCGCTATACCTGCGAAGAGTCGTTTCGAGCTACCTGACGGACCGGACCCTGCTTTACGACGCCGACGACGGCACGCATTCCTATAATATCACAGGAGGCGTGCCACAGGGTTCGGTCCTGGGGCCCCTCCTCTGGAACGTCTTGTACGATGGTCTGCTTCGGCAGCCACTTCCAGACGGGGTGTCGATGGTGGCCTTCGCGGACGACGTTGCTCTCGTTGTCGTTGCGAAGACCATCGATGAGGTTCAACACCTTGGAGACGACTCAATCGAGGTGGTAGCTGGCTGGTTGAGCGACCATGGGCTGAGCCTGGCGGCCGAGAAGACTGAGGCGGTGCTCATCTCTCGGACGAAGAAGAGGGTGTACGCCACATTCACGGTCGGTCATAGCAGGATCAAGACCTTAGACTCGGTGAATTATCTCGGTGTCATCCTGGATGCGCGGCTGTCGTTCAGAGAACATCTCCTGAACGCAGGCTCGAAGGCATCACGGGTCGCGCGAGGGCTTGCAGGCATCATGCCCAACGTTGGGGGACCGAGGGAGCCGCGACGGCTCCTCCTTTCCTTCGTTGTGAGCTCCGTAATTCTCTACGGGGCTCCAATCTGGGCTGATGCCATGACCACCAATGCAAGCTACGGAGCCACGTGCCGACGAGCCTGCCGGACGGCCGCGCTGCGGGTGGCCCGAGCGTATCGAACCGTGTCTGACATTGCTCTCTCGGTGATCGCAGGACTGCCTCCTGTTGATCTACTGGCAGCCGAGAGAGCCAAAGTGCACCGTGATCGTAGGCGTACTGATGCTGACGGCAACGATCAAGAGCGTGGGGATGATCGGTGGTCCAGCAGAACCTTCGAAGAATGGCAGCGGAGATGGGATTCAGCAGGCGAGGGTCGGTGGACCCACCGTGTGATTCCTAATGTGAGAGCGTGGGCGAGCAGGCAGGTTGGACTTACAACTTTCCACCTGACCCAGGTGCTCACCGGGCATGGCTGCTTCCGCAACTACCTACATCGTATTCGCGTGTATGATAGCGCGGAATGCCCGGCGTGCCCGGGGATCGACGAGGACGTGGAACATGCCCTATTCCATTGCCTGAGATTCGCCGATGACCGGGAGCGATTCCGGGCATCATGGAGAGGATCCATGACACCCGAGGGCTTGGGAAGATGCCTGCTCGGCTCACAGGATGGTTGGGACGCGGTGGTCACCCTCGCCACGTCCATTGCGGACAAGCTGAATTCCATCAGGAGGATGGAAGAGCGTAGAGGCAGACGCGCTTGAAGTCCGAGCGCGTGACAGAAGGGCCGTCTGAGGCGTAGACTGCCCCTCGCGAAGTAAAGCCTTATGGGCGGTTTCCGCGGGGGGGACAGCAGTCGAGAGGAGGAATGTTTTTAGTGGGTATTGCCAGAAATGGCCGAGTCCCACATAACCCTTTCGGGTATGCGTTAATGAATTTTCAATCCTCCTCTATAAAAATAAAAAACACACACACACACACACACACACACACACACACACACACACACACACACACACACACACACACACACACACACACACACACACACACACACACACACACACACACACACACACACACACACACACACACACACACACACACACACACACACACACACACACACACACACACACACACACACACACACACACACACACACACACACACACACACACACACACACACACACACACACACACACACACACACACACACACACACACACACACACACACACACACACACACACACACACACACCCACACACACACACACACACACACACACACACACACACACACACACACACACACACACACACACACACACACACACACACACACACACACACACACACACACACACACGCACACGCACACGCACACGCACACGCACACGCACACGCACACGCACACGCACACGCACACGCACACGCACACGCACACGCACACGCACACGCACACGCACACGCACACGCACACGCACACGCACACGCACACGCACACGCACACGCACACGCACACGCACACGCACACGCACACGCACACGCACACGCACACGCACACGCACACGCACACGCACACGCACACGCACACGCACACGCACACGCACACGCACACGCACACGCACACGCACACGCACACGCACACGCACACGCACACGCACACGCACACGCACACGCACACGCACACGCACACGCACACGCACACGCACACGCACACGCACACGCACACGCACACGCACACGCACACGCACACGCACACGCACACGCACACGCACACGCACACGCACACGCACACGCACACGCACACGCACGCACGCACGCACGCACGCACGCACGCACGCACACACACACACACACACACACACACACACACGCACACACACACACACACACGCACACACCAGAGGTGTAAATCCGACCGTGCAACCTCCACGCGGTACACCTTGGGTAATGCTAATGCCGGCGGTACCGTAACTTTCAACCCTCACAACTCGGAAAGTACTCAACGAAAATAACCTTTCTTGTAGTGTTTCGGAAAGGTCTCGAGGTAAGCTACAAGAATATGCATTGAAAAATGGGGGTTCCCATTTAAGAAATTAAAGTTGACCTTCACGGTGCCCTTCAAGGTTACATGGAGGTCATTTCAATGTAACCATGTAATAGACCACTTGATATACTAAAACTTTTGTATTGAACATTTTCTTCCATAATCATTATTTTCCATGATATTTGACCGTTACGGAACTTTTGCCCACCTCTGTATATGGATCAGTCAACTCTGAAAAATCTGGCAGATTTTGCATATCGTTAGTTCCTGACGAGATAACGTATCGTGTCAAATATCTTTTTTTAATTGCAAAATTTTTCGATTTATGAATATAGGAACATTTTTCGACTTTTTAATCAATAAGCAATTACATACCTTCTTTCCTTTAATTTTTTTCATTAAAGTTGTGACAAAACGACTATATTTTATCATAAAAATATTTACAACATTTGTATTGTCGAAGCTTCCGCAATATGCGGTTGCTTCGTCTTTTCGTTTTCTCTTTTTTTTTGTTTAAATTATTAGGAGGAATCGGGAAATAATTCACATGAAATCACTCGCGTTGAGCCATAAAAATATTTGTTTATTGGCTCAGGTGGGAAAAGCCCGAAGGCATAAAAACCCACCATGATTATCTTGGTATACAATTGTTATGATTTTGTGATCGAGGAATGTGATCCTCGTACCGTCAGATAACGAGCCGTAGCCTTCTTCATCGGTACGAAGATTAACGTCAAGGAGCGGGAATCTCGAGCTGCTGCCGTTCCCTTGTCATCCTTACATTTTGTTGTCGATTTTAAGGAATTGGCATGTTGTTAATCCCGTTGGATTGTAAAGGGGGTGTTTTGAGGGTTGTGTATAGGGGCCGAGCCCTTCCCCTTTTTTTTGACCGATCCCGTTAGACATTTTTTGCGAGACTGTCCCCCTGTCGCCCGCGCTCGATAGTTCGATTGTCTTTTTTTTACACCAAGATTTTACATAGCCACCACGATGCACGTGTGCGAGCGCGTCAGCTATATTTCTTTACAGATGCAGGTTATTCACTGAACAACATTAAAAAAACTATTTGGTATTATTTATATAACAAATGATTTTTCAATAATTTTTTTACCTGTCAGGGATACGATGAACAATTTAAAAAAAAACGTGTGTGTGTGTTCTTCTCACACGTGAGAAGTGAATGCTTTTGGTATCCAGCCTTTCGCTTGAATGAAAAATTAAAAATATAATCATTAAAATAATCGTTAAGATTATTAAAAACAATCATTTTTAAAAATTGAAAAAACTGGGTTGTGGAGCCTGATGAGGCTAACTCAGAGACTTGCGGAGCCTATTGAAGGCGCTCGGACAGAATACAGAGTCTTTCAGAAACCCTGCGGCGACCTATATAAGAACAGCAAAAATAATTTTCATGAAAATAATTACAATTACAAAGATTCATTAAAATAACATTTTAAAAGAATCATCTAAATAATAATCTATTATATCCGAAGGCCCCGCAGCGCTTTCGAAGGACTGCGCAGGGTTGTAGAAGGCCTGCGGGAGCTGTAGGAGGCCTTCTAAAGCCCAGCGCAGTCCTTCAAAAGCACTGCGCAGGGTTGTAGAAGGCCTGCGGAGGCTGTAGGAGGCCTTCTAAAGCCCATCGCAGTCCTTCGAAAGTGCTGCGCAGAGTTGCAGAAGGCCTGCGGAGGCTGTAGGAGGCCTTCTAAAGCCCTGCGCAGTCCTTCGAAAGTGCTGCGGAGCCTTCGGATATAATAGATTATTATTTAGATGATTGTTTTAAATTGTTATTTTAATGAATCTTTGTAATTGTAATTATTTTCATGAAAATTATTTCTGCTGTTCTTATATAGGTCTCCGCAGGGTTTCTGAAAGACTCTGTATTCTGTCCGAGCGCCTTCAATAGGCTCCGCAGGTCTCTGAGTTAGCCTCATCAGGCTCCGCAACACAGGTTTTTCAATTTTTTTAAATGATTGTTTTTAATGATCTTAACGATTATTTTAATGATTATATTTTTTATTTTTCATTCCGGCGAAAGGCCGGATACCAGAAGTATTCACTTCTTGCATGTGTGAAGAACACACACACAGGTTTTTTTTAAATTGTTCATCGTATCCCTAACAGTTTAAAAAATTATTGAAAACCATTTGTTAAATAAATAGTACCAAATGGTTTTTTTAATGTTGTAAATATTTTTATGATAAAATATAGTCCTTTTGTCACAACATTAACTAAAAAAAAAATTAAAGGAAAGAAGGTATGTAATTACTTATTGATTAAAAAGTCGGAAAATACTCCAATATTCATAAAACGAAAAATTTTGCAATTAAAAAAAATATTTGACGCGATATGTAATCTCGTCAGGAACTAGCGATATGCAAAATTTGACTGATTTTTCAGAGTCGACTGATCTATATATATACGCGCGACGCGTCAGGTTTCCGTGCAGAGGCCAACGTGTACACGAGGACTGCGCCTATGCCTTCGACTCTCGTGGCTACCCCTCCTGCCGCGCGGGCCGCCGAACTTGCCGTCGCTAAACCCGCGTTGCATAAAAACTCAAATTTCTATATTTCGGTCATTTTTTATCAAATGATATTAAACAAAATCCAAAATGTGCATATTTCCATGGAGCACGAAATTGTAATATCAACGCGACGAGAAACATCGTGCTACTATAAATTTTTTATTGTTTTTATTTAAAAAAAGGGGTTCCGCTTTTATATTTAAAAAAAACGAGTCTCAGGTACCCCGTGCCATCATTCTGTAGGTCACCTCCAAATTGCAATGCGATCGGATGATTAGTGCCGGAGTAATTAGGGATTTCGTTTTCGAGTTGCCGCCGAGTTTTTCGGTCTCGGCGAGATGGAGCGAACGCTCTACAGTGCGCAGCGAGGGCCGTACCTACGATTCGTACTATATACACTTCAAATGAACGGCGGCGGTTGAGCGGGCTAAGGCGTTATAAGCTCGACTCGTCATCAGCGGATTCGATGGTTCGATTCATCCTTACGACAATTTTTTTTTCATTTTAACAATTTCATACATTTTTGCTACGAAAATGGCAAAATACCGACTGATAAAACTATAATATTTACCGATTACTCTCGAACTAACACGACCAACAATAAGACCCACATCATTCACGTCGATGATACAATTAAAAACAAATTCAAACAATACTGTCGTCCATTTTTAACCATTATATGCATTATAAAAAATTAAGAACGATGCTATTTATTCCTGTTTTGAGAAAATTAAATTCCATTTATATACGCGTAACGTCCGGTGCGATGAATACCCGTGGCTGCCACACCGAGTACCGATTCTTAACGCGTATAGAAATTGAACAATTATTTTCTCCATAACGAAACAAAACACATCGATGAACATTTTTTGTAGCATATTGGAGGATTCAAAGTTTTTGAAGAATTTTTTTTAAATTCCTTCAGCATATCCCTGACAGTAAAAAAAATTATTGAAAAACAATTTGTTAAATAAATAGTACCAAACAATTTCGTTTGATGTTGTAAATAATTTTATAATAAAACATAGACGCGATATAAATTTTGTATAGATGCTAGAAAAAGCGACGATAAGAGCGATACCATTGTTAGACCGATTGCCGTGTAGTCAAATTCAGGCATAATATGTTTTATCTTTCTCGCCCTAAGAAGCTGCGTATAGGTCGATCGCGCGAGCCATATACTTGCGGCGACAGTACATATATAGATATGCGTCGCATTGGGGATACGTACGGAGCAGAGTCGAACGTGTACATGAGACGTCTCTCTGTTCGACTTTATGCCGGCTGTACACGCTCGCGCGAGTGCTCTCTCGATGTCTCGTCGAGAGCTCTCGCGCTCGCGCTCAAAAACCGACACGGAATGGAGAGCCCACGAGTGACTGCGAGGCATCGCGAGACGGAGCGAGTGTACCCTGTACACTCTCGCACTCGTCCAGCCTCGCCGTCCCTCGACGAGAGTGTACAGCCGGCATTATTATGAGAGACGTATCCACGACGCGATCTAATACGTCGAGAACAAGGGACTTTAAAAATGTAAACATTGGACGCTCTCGACTGTCGCCCGAGAGCCGCGTGACGTATGTTAGTCGCTCAGCTCGCCGGGCACGCGAATGTCTTACGGCAGTTCGCGACGTGTTTTATTTTTAATTCGTCGCGAGTTATAACGAGTTTTCTTTCGTTTATTGAGTCGCGGTGTGTTTAGTGAACCAGGGAATATCAGTGAAATTGATGTGATGTGTGTGTGACAGTAACGAGAGAGGATTTCCATGGGAAATAGCCGAAACAAACAGAAAAGACTTACACGGAAACGGACTTATTTTATTCGGTAAGTTTACAATTTTGTAAAAAATATTTGTTATTCTTGTTTTTCCGTGAACATTTTTTTTCTTATTCCGTGATCGATTTTCACTGAGCGATTCTCTTTACAATTTTTTTGTATAAGACTGTTCTTCGTTTAACAGTTTTTTTAGATCGGTCTAATAATGGACAAATAATGAGATGATTTTTTTTCGAATTTCCAACAGCTACGTTCATTGTATTTGTTTTTAAATTAAATGGATATTTCTTAATTATGTTATGAACGACGATCGGCAATTTTTATTTGAAGATACCACAATATATCATTAATGTATTACATTCGTGATACTATACTCAGGTATCTTCAAATAAAAACTGTCGGTTGTCGTTCATAAAATAATTATATGTATTATTATTATTATTGTATACATTGATATGCAGTCCAGTCATACTGTATATATATTTGAATCGCAAATGGAATGCTCCACTCACACACACACACACATATATATATCTATATTGTGACGAGTTCTTTTCGTAGAAATTTCGCGAAAATACTAAAAGAACTACCAGTCCACGATTTGTATTGACGCCCAAAATTTTATTAATAATTTCCTTCACTCCACGTGGAATCTCACCAGTTAGGCGCCAGGTGTTCGAATCAACCCCGAAACACCAAGGGTAAATCTCTCTCCGACCCACTCCTTTTTCTCCCGCGGCTAGCGATCAGGGAATTGGGGATTCGAAGGGCGAGCATCGACTAATTTAAACGATTTCCAACATGAACGAATTTTACGTGCGAGTACTTTACAATAGTGGCTGAGCCTTGCTTTATTAATTTTGTTCGCAGTTAGAACAGCTTAACGTAATTATTCTGTACTATTCCCGGGGACAGGGACCTTCACGAGATAAACGACCCTGCGCGCCCGCGTGGCACGGTACAAACGGTCTCGTATCGGCCGAGAAAATTGTTGCATCAACGTGCGCCTACCTTTTTGTTTTTCGCTCGCCGAAATCCTCCCGCCGTCGCACAGCGGTCCTCGACGTAGCGTCGGCTTCCTCTCGCTCTCTCTCGCCCGCTGCGTCCTCGCTCGTCTTCTCTCACTCTCGTCCTCGCTCGCTCTCGTCTTCACTCACACCGTACTCCTGTTTCTGCTTCTTTATTCCTCACTCTATCGTTTCCACTCAGTCATATCCACACTACCCAACTCTATCTCCACCCTCTTCTCTCTCACTCGTTCACACTCTACTTTACTCCTCGTCTTTCTTCCTTCCGTAATATTTCCTTCTACAAATCTCTCGTCGGCTATCTCTCGTCTCTACACTTTCCTCGCCAAAATCGAACTGTCGCGCCGCTCTCCTTACTTCTTTCCCTAAGTCTCATCTTAGCCTATTTTAGGGGGGGAAGGGGAGAGTTAGGGGAACTTCTCACGGCGATCGCTGTCCGATCACCAGCACAGCCATCCCTCTCTCTCGCTCCCGGGCGTCGTCCGTCGCTCGGCCGGCACTGCCTCTCTCTCTCGCTCTCGAGCGTCGCCCGTCGTTCTCGACCGGCACTGCCTTACTCTCTCGCTCTCGCGCGTCGTCCGTCGCCCTCGACCGGCAATGTTTACTGCTCGACCCCGTGTCTCTGTAACTTAACGAAGTTTCGCCGACAGTCGCCGTTCTCGAACGCAAATTTCTTTAACCACGGGTGCGAGACGACGCGACTCTGCTCTAGCTGTCTCTTTCTAATATTCCTTAGGAATATTTCCCTTCACGCGATTGCGAGGAGTGCAGCGCCTCGTCACAATATATATACAGGGTGAATCATAATGGGTGGACACCACTTTTTGATCGTATTTACCATGCGTCGTAAATTACCGACTACCTACAACTGGATTGCTTGACCGCTCCAGAGATGGCAGCTGCTTAGTGACAGGCAACTACATTCATGCATCTTCGCGCGATTTCGATGACATTTGGTATGCTTGTAGAATGGATAAAAATACAAGATATGAAAAAACTTCAAATTGCAACAACGTTTATTTTTTCGCGTACTATACACTGAATATCAGAATGGTGCAGATAGCAACAAATCTCTTGTGATTTATTGCAAATTTGTAATTTTTTCATACGTATCTCCGAGAGTTTTTAACCGATTGGGATGCAAATTAGCATAAAGGTAGAGGATGAAAAAATAACGTTGCCGGGTTTGTTATCTTTTCGCTATCAAACTATTTCGACTCATTGCATTTTCATTTCATCCCATTTTTATATCTACAAATTTTCGTCCATGCCACACGGTAAGAACTTCGAACGTTCGCGAGGGAGATGGTTGGGGGAGGGGGTGAGTGGAATTTACAAATATGTATTCGTGTATTCAAACGAACTTATATTAACGTAAATTTAACCCGGAATGGCAAAAGGCTACCCGATCATACGATGCAATTGACTAAAAAATCGAGGGGCAGTTTCGACCCTTTAATTATGAGATATCGAAAAAATAACAAACCCGTCAACTTTATTTTTTCATCCTCTACCTTTATGTTAATTTGCATCCCAATCGGTTAAAAACTCTCGGAGATACGTATGAAAAAATTACAAATTTGCAATAAATAATAAGAGATTTGTTGCTATCTGCACCATTCTGATATCCAGTGTATAGTACGCGAAAAAATAAACGTTGTTGCAATTTGAAATTTTTTCATATCTTGTATTTTTATCCATTCTACAAGCATACCAAATGTCACCGAAATCGGCGAAGATGTATGAATGTAGTTGCCTGTCACTAAGCAGCTGCCATCTCTGGAGCGGTCAAGCAATCCAGTTGCAGGTAGTCGGTAATTTACGACGCATGGTAAATACCATCAAAAAGTGGTGTCCACCCATTATGATTCACCCTGTATATGGAGCATTCCACGCGACTTGAAGGATATGGTGACTTGCCATAAAATAATTTGTATAAAACATTTTTGCATGTATTTGCATGTACGCAATATTTGCATAATTATTATAAGTTTAATTATAAAATATATTAGTTAACAAACTCGCTCCGTTAAAGAGCGAGGTGCCAGCGACGCCTGTCGCTGTTCTCTTTCGTCCGCAAAAACGGACGAAGAGAATTACAGTTTCTAAAAACTGTTGTTAGTTAATCAAAACTGCCCTGGCAAAGAGCAAGGTCACAGCGGCTGCCGTCGCTGTTCTCCTCTGTCCGCTACAATGGACAGAGAGAATTTTAGTTGATAAGAATTGATAATTAATAAATATGTTAGTCTTAGTTTATAAGAATTATTAATTAACAGAAATGTTAATTAATAACTACCATGCTAAAGAGCGAGGTCACAGCGACGTCTGTCGCTGTCCTCCTCCATCCGCTAAAACGGACGGAGAGAGTATCAGTTTATAAGAACTGATTATCATATAATATGATTGCATGAAATATATTTTTGCATAATATACTATATTTCTTTTCAGATGACTGGGTGTATATTACCCAGAAGCATATGAGGTATTCCACGGGAGATCGGCCACCAAATTGCCGACCCCTCTTCGATTTTGAACAAATTTTTTTCCCTTATAGTACTTAATGAAAAGAGCAAGGCATGAAATTTTTAGATTTTTTTCGCAATTTTTTTTTAAGTTATGAATTTTTGAAAATTCCGAAAAAAAAAATTCAAATGCATATAACTCGAGAACAAGACATTTTATCTAATATTATAAGTGCGTCAAATTATGCGTATTGAACAGCTTTCTGAGAAAAAAATAACGAACAAATTATTTACAAATTTCTCGATGACTTTTTCTGGATAAAATTAAAAAACATCAAGTATGACGTTACCGATTTTTTTTCAATTTTTTTCCGAAATCCTCTTGCGATTTCGAAAAAATCTAGACTAGTTTTATCGTGGAATCTCGATATTTACTATTTTTTTCAATATTTTGAAAGTTATGGAAAGATCGAAATTTCAATAAAAATCAATTAATATAGTAAGAGATTGAGTTAGAAACCATTTATTGTTGACATTAAGAATTTTACTCGTGAGTTTATGGTCTTAAGATCATGAAAAATTCAAGATTATCTGAAGATGAAAATTTTGCATTATATTTGTTCCGTTTTTGGTATCCTTTTGGTTTGCTTAATACGTGATTCCAAACGTACTTTGGCAGCTTCGTAATCCTCTTGAGGTGAAAACTTGACCATGATATTTCGTAAATTGTTGGGTTTCGATGCCCATTCGAACAATTCTTGAGGCGTGGTGTTTGTTGGATTTAGAAGTGTACTGTACAATATATTGTAAAATCATTGTCGATTACATAAAAACACTTTCGAAACCTTCAAAAATCCATTATGTTTCTGATGGTCCACCGCAGCAGTTCAAGAACTGCAACAACATTGTAAATACATATTTCCACGGTAAAGCCTTTGATGTAAAAGCTGAATGGCACTTTTTCGCCACTGGTCACGGAAAACGACCGCGTGATAGTGTAGGAGGAACCGTGAAGAGATTGGCAGCCCGAGCAAGTTTGCAGTTATCACCAGACAAACAAATCATCACTCCTGAAGAATTGTTCGAATGGGCATCGAAACCCAACAATTTGCCAAATATCATGTTCAAGTTTTCACCTCAATAGGCAGCTCAGAAGCTGCCTAAGTTTGTTTAGAATCACGGTTCAAGCAAACCACAAGGATACCAAGAACGCAACAAATATATTGCATAATCTCCGGGAATAATGAAGATCTGAATGTAAACAAAATTTCATCTTCAGATAACCTTGAATTTTTCATAATCTTAAGACCATAAACTCACGAGTAAAATTCTTAATGGCAATAATAAATGGTTTTTAACTCAATCTCTTACTATATTAATTGATTTTTATTGAAATTTCGATCTTTCCATAGCTTTCAAAATATTGAAAAAAATAGTAAATATCGAGATTCCACGATAAAACTAGTCTAGATTTTTTCGAAAGTGCAAGAGGATTTCGGAAAAAAATTGAAAAAAAATCGGTAACGTCATACTTGATGTTTTTTAATTTTATCCAGAAAAAGTCATCGAGAAATTTGTAAATAATTTGTTCGTTATTTTTTTCTCAGAAAGCTGTTCAATACGCATAATTTGACGCACTTATAATATTAGATAAAATGTCTTGTTCTCGAGTTATATGCATTTGAATTTTTTTTTTCGGAATTTTCAAAAATTCATAACTTAAAAAAAAATTGCGAAAAAAATCTAAAAATTTCATGCCTTGCTCTTTTCATTAAGTACTATAAGGGAAAAAAATTTGGTCGAAATCGAAGAGGGGTCGGCAATTTGGTGGAGGATCTCCCGTGGAATACCTCATATATATATGAATAGCCGAAGCTTTGCGATCGGCTCTTGGGACTGCTTGTGTTCACTCGCTGCCTCTCTCTGCGGGGAGCGGCGGAGAGGGAACACGAGGTTCCGTCCAGCGTGCGCGTAGCACGAGGCCCGGGTCGTCCGCACGACCCGAAATATATGGCATCTTGCCATATATTCATTTTTAATAATGTTTTATTTTCAGAATTACAATAAGTTTAATTAATAAGTACGTTAATTTATAAACACCGCTCTGCTAAAGAGCGATTGTTAGCGATGTCTGCCGCTGTCCTCCTCCATCCGCTAACACGGGCGGAGAGAGTATCAGTTCATAAGAACTGTTTATCATATAATGTGATAGCAAGAATTAATTTCTTCAATAATAAATATTTTTTTTTGCAGATGAAAAAATGTTAGTTTAAGTACCTAAAAGAATTATTAATTAACAGACATGTTAATTAATACGTACCTTGATAAAGAGCGAGGGTACAGCGAACGACTTGTTGCTGTTCTCCGTCCGCTACAATGGACGGGGAGAATTATAGTTTATAAGAATTATTAATTAACAGACGTGTTAATTAATACGTACCTTGCTAAAGAGCGAGGGTACAGCGACGTCCATCGCTGTCCTCCTCCGTCCGCCAAAACGGACGGAGAGAGTATCAGTTTACAAGAACTAATTGTCATATTATAATATGATTGCGAGAAATACATTTTTCTATAATATATATTTCATCCCAGATGACTGGGTGTATTACCCAGACGCATACATACATATATATATATATATATATATATATATATATATATATATATATATATATATATATATATATATATATTGTCACGCCGATAGTGGGAGAGAATTCGGGGAAACGGAAAAAGGGGGAAAGTAATAATGAGTCGTAACACGGTTCGAACAATAAAGAAGTACAACAACTCAATTTTATTCCTTAACCCAGCTTAACTCATTTATAATACAAAAAAAACGTAATCTCGGCGGACGATCTCCGGGGCAATAATAAACAAAAATACTACTCAACAAAATAACTCTTTGAATTCTTGAGCGCCAGTTATTTTTCGATAATAAAAATAACAAAATATTCTGTCATAACTCGTGAGGTAATGACTCGCGGACGGGAGGGGAAGGGTCGAACGGGAGATCTCAGGGTGGGTTCTCCGACTCTATGTGGCCTCTTAATAATTACCACTGCCAGGCACGGTACGGGGAGAATATTCAATATACGAACTTTCCTCGTTATATTCGGCAGGTACGCAGCCCGATGCTCGAGATAATCACAAAGGAAATATGGTAGCAAAAGAAAATATATTCGATCTCGGTAATATTTACATTCAGTAATACTACAGCTTCGTATCTAAGTTCAACATACAATATACCATTTCTCGCGATAAATACTCGGAATGTACTATTATTCGGTCGATCTTAGGAGAGGGGCAGGCGGGGAGAAGGGAAAAATGTAACGGTATGATGTTGCTGGGTGGTAAGGGGGTAGGCGGGTGCGGGAGCGTCGCGCGACCGTAACCGTCGCTTGACTTGTGCGTATGAGGTGATTTGGCCAGGCGGGGAAGGGAGGGGATGACCGTGAAATCTTCTTATACGCGGACTGACTAGCTAAATTATTGCGTATTTTATGTCGCTTTTCCTTAATTATTACAACCGTCCCACCGGTTTTGTAGTTCGTACAAAAATAATGTTAACAAAATTCGATTCACGAGCCTTCTTCCAAAGTCTGCATGCACGCAGGGGGGGGGGGGGGGTAGTCGCTATAGATTTTAACACACAATAATTCGCGCAGGTATGCAATAGAATAATCGAGCACGCAAAAAAAAGGGAATTAATGGCCGTCGTAAGTGTATTGCCGGGGGACCTGTGCAAACACTTACCGGTCGGCTGTCTCTCGCTATCCTCTCCGTTTACTTTCGTCGCTCGATCTCTCGTCTCGTTTCTCCTTATTCCTTTCCTCACTTTCCTGATTTTTCCTGAATCCTTTTTACTATCCTTTGCCTGCTCGTCGTACTTTCTCTCCTCACTCACTCTACACACTTCTCGCACTCTCTATAATTCTTTATAATTTCTCTATTACTTATTACTTTCGCCTATCTCGTCTCTCTAACTTCTCTTTACTCGCCGGCTCGTCACAAAGTGACGGCCTCGTGGCAGGCCGGAAGTTCGCAAATTTTCGCGTCTTCTCATTGGCGGGTTTGCCGGCATCGACCACGGGTCGATCGATCTCGGGGCAAGCAGCGTCACGGGTCGATAGATGGGTCAGGCGCATGATTGATTCGTGCCTGACTGTAGCGGGATCTATCGGAAAAAGGTAGGTAAGTAGGGCGGTCGATAATTCAGGGACATTTGCATAGGGAATATTAAGTCGCGGGTATTGGGGAATACGGAAGATCGCCGTGCGCTGCTGCCATCTTCGCTTCCTTGTCGCCGCTCAGCCGATAGATGGCTGGGGTGCGGGGACGGACGTTTGCAGTGTTTGACAGGTTCGTGATTTTTGCGAGTGCGACGTGTGTTTTGTGCTTCGGGATTTTTCTCGTCATGTTCCTCGTCGTGACGTGGAATGTGCGACATCGGTGTTCGGGCTGACTCGACGGGGGAATGGTTCTCTTGTGTTCCAGGTGAGTATTTCTCTGATGTGGCGTATTCCTGCTTCCGTAAAATTAATTTCTTTACTCTTTTTCAGGTTAGCTGCGGTCGCCGGCGACGACGATCTCGACGATGACGACGACGATGATGACGAGGACTGCCGGTGACGACGACGACGACGACCATATTGACGACGACGACGACGACGATGATGACGAGGACTGCCGGCGACGACGACGACGACGACGACGATATTGACGACGATGACGACGACGATGCCGATGACGGGGATGATGAGGACTGCCGGGGTCAGTCCTGCGAGTGGCTGGCCTCCCGGGTAAGTCTTTGCACAGGTCTTACTAACTAAGTTTTAGTGCGTAATTAATACCTATCTTTTTATTCGCAGGTTACGTGGGACGGTTGCCTTTGGACGGGCCGGGCGCAGAGAGGGTTATTTGTGCCACGTCACAACACCCCCCTGCTGAGACGAGAGTACGCCTCTCGACGTACTCGAGCTATTTAAATACAATTTTTATATTATGACTCATTCAATCCTCATTCATTCCGGAGACTGCGGTTAAGTGTTTGCACAGCTCCCCTCAGAACACTTTTCGGCCTTTTGTACTAGTTGGGTCCCGGTGCGTGTGTGCAGTCTTCTCTTCTCTTGTTGCTGACTAGAGTACGTGTCTCCCTGTTCGCGAATCCTTCCTATTTGCAGGTCGGTCATTTCTATGGCAAGCGGCGAGCATCTCAGTGGGTCATGCGGGGTGGATAGGATGGTCCGTTCCGGACTGGCGGGGTTAGGTCGGACGGACGGACTTGGAAGCAGTCTTTAGATTCTCTCTCTATTATACTGGGAATATGCCCGTAAGTCTTATACTCCCGAGGAGTGTGGCCTCCACTCGTGGAGGTGACTGATTAGGGGGTTCTTTGCCCTTTTAAAATGTAAACAATACAATTGGGCAATGCCAGTGAACTCATACTAATAACAATAAAATAAAAATGGACAAGCCAGCAATGAGAAAGAAGAAAAAAAATCATAATAAACAAAAAAAACATGGACGAGCCAAAAGAAAAGGGGGTGTTCAAAGAGCGACGAAACAACAACAAAAAACGTGGACAAGCCAGATACTGAGAAAAAAAAATCATAATATCAAACAGAAAAAAAATAAACGTGGACAAGCCAGATTTCCGCAGAAGATGCACGTCCGGGGGAGTTTGCCATGGTCGGGATTAGGGGTTGACGGTGATTAGGGGGGAGGAGGGGGTTTAGCGGGGTCTAAGGCGGTTTTCGATTCGGCGGGGGCAGGCGGTGGAGAGCTGCCCCGAGCCGCCGCACGTCCAACACCTTTTTGGAGTGGGGGCGCGCGGTAGGTCGGGGTGGCGCAGAGTGAAGGACATTAGGGATGGTATGGGATTAGGGGAGAAAGGGGGGGTTATGGTTAGGGACATCAGGCTAGGGATTTTGGGTTTGGAAGGGGCTGGTCGGTTGTGGGTCGGTGTTGAGGGAGCGGGGGTAGGGTTGTTTCGGCGTGGGACTGGGATTGTTGGGGTGGATTTCGATCTTGTCGGCCGGGGTGGTTGTTTGGTGGAAGGTTGAGAGGGAGTACGGTGTTGGGGACGAGTTGGTGAGGGTTTAGGGGGAGTGACGGTCCGTGGAGGGGTCGGGGTCGGGAGTTTAGGGGTGGCAGGAGTAGGGGTGATAGCGGCCAGGCTGGCTACTATCAGAGGGTTGGGGAGGCGTTTTTTATTGGGATCGGGAAGAGCGGCGGTCCGGGGTTGTAGGGAGCGGGAGTATTTATACTTCCAGACTGGGTCCGGCGAAAAGGGTCCGGGAATAGGGGAGGGAGTTCGGGAAGGGGTGGTTGGGGGAGTAGAAGGGGGAGATTCGGCGATCGCGGTAAGGGGGAAGGTGTGGTACGGATGGGGTAGTAGGGCAGGCCCGGGCTCGTAAAAGGACCCGATCGGGAGGCGATAAGAGCCCCGAGCGGAGGTGCTTCTCCTTACTCGCCGTCCTACCATTTTTTTTTCTTCTCCTTAGTCTGTCCTGCAAATTATTAAATGGGGTTATTACCGGCACGTTATGGTCTTTTCGTTGGTCTAGCACTACCTAGTCCTAGGGCTTAGGGGGGTTATAGGGTTTTAAATCGCTGACGTGTACTCGCGGATTTTTCCTCGAGTTGGGGTCTTTCAATTCATATACTACGGGGGATGGAACGCTTAAGATCTCAAACGGCCCCGTAAAACGGGGGGCGAGGTTCGCAGCGAAATTTTGGGGGCCCGAGGATAGCACACGATTCCGCCGGAGGACTAAGTCTCCCACTCGGAAGCGCGTGTCTCTCCGGCCCTTGTTATGGTACTTGGCCTGTCGTTTGTGTGCTTCCTCGAGTTGTTTGCGCACCCAGTCATGAATTAAGGGCAGTCGTTTGAGGCGGTCGGTCCATAGTTGTTGGTCGGGCGGGGTTAAGATTGGAAGAACAGGAACATTATCGCGAATGCTTTTGGCCGGACGTGGATTCCGGCCAAAGTTGAGGAACGCAGGGGTCATGCGTGTGGAGGACTGTACGGCGGTGTTTAATGCAAAACATAGCTCTGGGAGATGTTCATCCCAGAGTCTATGATCCTGCTCGATGTACGTGGAGATCATCGTCTTTAATGTCCTGTTCACTCGTTCCACGGGGTTGGCTTGGGGATGGTAGGGAGGGACGGTCGTTTGTTGGATGCCGTATTGGGAAAGATGTTGTGTCACGTGTGCGTTGAGAAATTCAGTACCATTGTCAGTCAGGAGGAATTGGGGACACCCCCAACGGTTCAGGACGAGCGTGTCCAGGGCGGTCATAATATTGGAACCGTTGGCGGTGCGTAGGGCTTTTGCTTCTACAAATTTGGTAAATAGGTCTTGGAAGACGACTACGTATTTACTCTGGGCTTTACTAGGGGGAAAGGGACCCATGACGTCCGCGGCAACTACGCACCACGGTCCCTCGGTCGTGCGTTCCCTCATAAGGCCCCCAAGGGCGGCCTGGGATACCTTATGGAGTTGACACTCCCGGCACCGGGTGACGTAGTGCGCGACGTCCTGGAATACCCCGGGCCAAAAGAAATCTTGTATGACCCGGTGGTATGTTTTATCAATTCCAAGATGGCCGGACTGGGGATTATTATGCGCTTCTCTTAAGGCATCGGGACGGGAATTTTGGGGTAGGACTAGTTTCCAAGCATCCAGGTCGGTCATAGTAGGGTCGATGATGGAATGGGGTTTATGGTAGTATAGCTTACCGTCTGCTATCCTCCAATTTGGGTACTTTCGTGGGAACTCGCGAACATTCTCGAGCTTCTCTTCGTACCACGCGTCGACCGTATCTCCAATGTCTGACAACGTGGCTATCTGGGATTCGTACATACGGGATAATGCATCGGGAACTACATTTAGAGGCCCTTTGCGGTGGACAATGGTCATGTCGTACGCCTGCATGGCCAATGCCCACCTCGCCAGTTGGCCTGCAGGGTCACGCAAATTCTTCAACCATTGGAGGCTGCTGTGGTCCGTGATGACTGTGAAAGCTGTGCCCTCCACGTAGGGTCGCAGCTTCTTCACGGCCCACAGCACCGCCAAGCACTCCTTCTCTGTAACTGTGTATTTGCGCTCCGCTCGGGTTAGGACTCGACTGGCGAAAAGGATGGGGTGTTCTTCACCATCCATAGTTTGAGCGAGGACCGCGCCTATTGCGAGGTCGCTGGCGTCAGTATGGATGGTGAAGGGGAGGGTGAAGTCTGGCCGGGCGAGGACGGGCGTGCGGGTGAGGGCTTCGCGAAGGGATCGGAAGGCAAGGTCTTGCGCAGTCCCCCAACTCCAGGGAGCGTCTTTGTGTAGCAGCTCGGTCAAGGGTGTTTTATCTCGCGAGATATCGCCCATGAACCGAGCGTACCATCCGACCATTCCCAGGAATCGGCGGAGCTGCTTAACGTTCGTCGGGGCTGGGTAGTCAAGTCTGGGGGCAATCTTGTCAGGGTCCGTCTTTAGTCCGTCCGGTCCAATCACGTACCCGAGGTATTTAACCTCGTGGCAGAAAAACTCGCTTATGTCCCTGTTGATTTCCAGTCCGGCGTCTTTGAAAACAGTCAGTACGGTCGTCAAGTACTTGTAGTGGTCGTCCTCTGTATCCGTAGCTATTATCACATCGTCTAAGTAGGCAAAAACGTGGGGTTCCCACGCAGGGTCGATTAGGCTGTCCATTAGTCGTTGGAAAGTCGCGGGGCGTTTGTCAATCCGAAGGGCATGCGTTTAAATTGGAAGAGTCCTCTTCCGGGAACAGCAAAGGCGGTAATGGAACGGCTGTCTGGGTGTACAGGGTTTTGGAAATACGCTTGGCTCAGGTCTAACTTCGAAATGTATCTGGCCTGTCGCAGGCCGGCCAAAATTCGATCCATATTGGGAAGAGGATAAGCATCCTTCTTCGTTACTTTGTTAACGTCCCGGTAGTCCACACAGAATCGGTGTTTCCCACCGGGCTTCGGGACTATCACGGGATTGCTGAGCCAAGCGCTTTTTGATCTTTCTATAACTCCTTCTCTCCACATCTTGTCGACCTCTTCTTGGGCGATCTTGAGAAGATGTGGAGAGATTACTCGGGCTCTTTGTCTAATTGGGGGATGTCCTTGTATGTCTATCTCGTGTTCTGTGATATGGGGCATGCGTAGTTCGGGGGAAGGGTTGGGAATAATATACCGCGTCAGTATCTTGTCCAGTCTCTGTCGGGATTGGTCGTCAGGAACTACAAGACCAGCGCAGTCTTGTAGATGGCGGGCTGTCACGGAAGTTTGGGTGGTAAGGAAGGTCTGGGGCGTATTATGTCTTGTCTGCCATGTCCCGTCTCGGTAATTAAGTATTAGTCCAAACTGTCGAAGGAAATCGAGCCCGAGTATACAAGGGCAATTTATGGCAGCCACTCGCACCATAATTGGCTCTGTTTCTCCGCCTATTTCTAACTGAAGGTGCAAGGCGCCGTCAACGTTCATAAAGTTGCCGTTGGCGACCTTGACACCTTCCTCAAGGGGGGTTAGGGGGAGGTCCAATTTAGAGGTCAAACCGGGACTGAGATACGATCGACACGAGCCAGGGTCTACCAATCCTGGGAATTTATATTCCCCCAGGAGGACCCATAGAAAATGGCGTCGGTCCCCGTCGATCATTTCGAGGGGTTGGTCGGTCGTTTCGAGGGATTCGTCGGTCATTTGACGCGGCTCGCCCGTCGGGACGGGCGTAAGTTCTGATCGGGGTGTGGAAGTGCGTCGGGAGGGGGTATTAGGGGTACGAGAGCGTCGTGCAGGTTTGGGGGTGAGTTTTGGGGTTTGATATGGGGTAGTTACGGGGTTTGAGGGTAGTGGCTGTGTCGGACGGGAAGGATTTCGTTTACCCGCGGAGGGCGGGCTTGTTTCGACCGAGTCGAGTGCGTGGAGTTGGGACTGAGGGCTAGCATAAGCTAGGGGAGGCGGGGGATTTACTGCCTCCCCCCGGGGTAGTTTCCCAACCGCTTCCACGAGCAAGCGGGGCAGGACTGCGTGTCCGTGCCACGCTGCCCGCACAGCCGACAAAAATACACGAGGGTGTGAGTGCAGTCCCGGTACCTATGTCCAATCTGCCCGCAGTTGAAACATGGTCCGGGGGGATAATAGGGGGTAGTTGGGGTAAAATTCGGGGGAGGGTGTTTGGGAGCTACGTCTGCTAGACGGGGGAGGTTTGAGGAGGGAGTTTTGGTCTGTTGTGGACGAGGGCGGGGTGTTTCGGAGTATCGGTTGGGTTTGGATGGGGGAGGAGGTGCTGTCGCGGCTACGTCGCGATAGCTGCGGTCAGGGCTGGGTTTTTTGGGAGGTATTTGCGATCTCCTTGGTGCCGGACGGGGTTGGGAAGGGGGTAGTGCGGGGGGTAGGGGTGCGGCTTCCAGGGCGGCCGTTCTCCGTACCTCTGGTTTCGCCGGGGATTTGCATGCGACGTAAGGATCGCACGTGGGGAAGGAGGAGGGAGGGGGCGGTAGGATTTCCTTCTCTCTCTTATTATTTCCCTTTGACGGCACGCCTGCAGTAATTCGCGAAATGACGCGATGCCGTCTCGGGGAATATGTTCGTGGAAGTCGGGATGAAGGTTGGTGTAGCAGATGTCGAGCTAAGTTTCCAGGGAGGGGGGAGGGTTGAGTTTTCGGATGAGGGTTCTTAACTTGTCCAAGAATACCCCGCAAGGCTCATCGGGCCCTTGCGTTCGCAAGCTAATTTCTTTCCGGATCCTCTCCTGACTGATTTCCGTGCCGAAACGCTCTCGGAAACAGGAGAGAAATCCGGCGTAGGAGTCCCACGACTCCTCTTCCAGACGATGCCACCTCAGGTCATTGCCGGTGAGGGCTTCGGGGAGGGAGAGGAGAAGGTCGGCCTCGGTGTAGTCTCGAGACCGACAGTATTCGTGGAGCGAGCGAAGGAACTCCTCCGGGTCCTCGCCGCTCTTCCCTCCGAACTTGGGGCTGTTCCTTCTCCAAGCGTCGCCCCGTCGGGCATCCCGCGATCCATAGGACTCGTGGAATCCCGAGGGGACGAACGCTTGGGGCTCGGCTGGCCTAGCAGGCGCGCGAGTCGGGGGAACAGGGGGTGGTGGAGCGTTCCTCGTGCTGTGCAGCGCGGGACCGTCGTGGGTGGGATAGGGGTGGTGCGGATTCCATGGATGGTCGGACTCGAAATCCATGGGTTCGGGATGGGTCCGGTGTTCCCGGCCCGTGGAAGGGGGTGGTTGGTACGGGGGAAGGCGGGGAAGAGAGGACTGCGCAAACGTAACCGCTTGCGCTGATCTTCTCGGAGGTTGCTGGGGTGAGGGGGGTGAAAAGGCGGTTCGCACATTCCCTCCTACCGTAGTTAGGAAGTTTTGAACCCTCCGAGATGTGCGAGGAGAGACTTGGGGGGGTCGAACGTCCCGTTCGCGGGGATAGAGGAGTTCGGGACGGGGATTGGTATGATAGGGAAGTAAGGGGGCGATATAGTGGGATATTTCGGATTCAGGCATGGTCCGATGGGGGTAGGCGGGGGATGTTGGGCGGCGATGAGAAGGTAGTGGGGCGATTTCGCCATCGAGAGAGAAGGTGGGTGATAGCCCCGATTCATCTTCCATGGGGTTCCATAGAACGGGGGAGGAAGGGTGTAAGAGACGAGTCTCGTGTCGGATCAGCCGATCACGGAGAGTGTTGAGGTTTCTGCGAGAGCTTATCCGGGCGACTATACACATCCGGATAAGATCGCGGACCTCCTCGACACCGTATATCCGATCCCGAATTTCGGAGAAGGGATCACGGCATTCGAGGGTAAGGGGGCGGTGAGGGGAAGAGGGGGAAAGGCTTGGGGCAGTACGGGTTATTGGGGATGTGACTGTCGTGACCGTGGTAGTCACGGTTGTCGTCGGAAGCGTCGTATGAGTGCGCTCCATCATTAGGCCGAGGGGGGAGTGGGGAATGACATAATTAGCCGATACACAATAAAAAAAAATAAAAAAGATAATATGTCTTAGGGCTATATTCGCGGCGGTTGCGTACAGGGAGCGACCTACTCTATCCGTGTGGGACGGCGTAGTTTACCGTGCAATCGCTTATGCACCAAAAAAAAATCTCAAATTCAAAAGAATAATAAAAAATAAAAATAGGTCGGGTGTAGCTGCCGGACGGTGTAGCGGTCGGCGCTAAGGAAGAGATATATTTGGGAAGGGGGGTAAATTTCCTAATGCCAGTGGTGGGCACTAAAAATTAAAAAAAAGAAAGGGGAAAAGAATCGGTATGGGGGGGGTAAGGCTGCGGGGCGGAAGCTCGGCGGAAAGAAAACAAAATGAAGGAATTTTCTAATCGGGGGGGGGGGGGTGCAAAAAAAACGGATTTTCGTTCTAAAGTGCAGAACGAACCAACCAGCAAAAAGAAAAAAGGGGGGGGGGGTTAAAAAAAAAAACTATTAAAAAAAAAAATCCTTTTTTTTTTCTTTCCAAACTTACAAAAAAAAATTTTTGTAATTTCAAAAAAAAAAAATATTAAATTTTAGGCTGCCGATTGCTTCCCTTCGCGCTATGTGTTCGGGGGGGTTTATTTTTCGTGCCCCACGTTGGGCGCCAATTTGTCACGCCGATAGTGGGAGAGAATTCGGGGAAACGGAAAAAGTGGGAAAGTAATAATGAGTCGTAACACGGCTCGAACAATAAAGAAGTATAACAACTCAATTTTATTCCTTAACCCAGCTTAACTCATTTATAATACAAAAAAAACGTAATCTCGGCGGACGATCTCCGGGGCAATAATAAACAAAAATACTACTCAACAAAATAACTCTTTGAATTCTTGAGCGCCAGTTATTTTTCGATAATAAAAATAACAAAATATTCTGTCATAACTCGTGAGGTAATGACTCGCGGACGGGAGGGGAAGGGTCGAACGGGAGATCTCAGGGTGGGTTCTCCGACTCTATGTGGCCTCTTAATAATTACCACTGCCAGGCACGGTACGGGGAGAATATTCAATATACGAACTTTCCTCGTTATATTCGGCAGGTACGCAGCCCGATGCTCGAGATAATCACAAAGGAAATATGGTAGCAAAAGAAAATATATTCGATCTCGGTAATATTTACATTCAGTAATACTACAGCTTCGTATCTAAGTTCAACATACAATATACCATTTCTCGCGATAAATACTCGGAATGTACTATTATTCGGTCGATCTTAGGAGAGGGGCAGGCGGGGAGAAGGGAAAAATGTAACGGTATGATGTTGCTGGGTGGTAAGGGGGTAGGCGGGTGCGGGAGCGTCGCGCGACCGTAACCGTCGCTTGACTTGTGCGTATGAGGTGATTTGGCCAGGCGGGGAAGGGAGGGGATGACCGTGAAATCTTCTTATACGCGGACTGACTAGCTAAATTATTGCGTATTTTATGTCGCTTTTCCTTAATTATTACAACCGTCCCACCGGTTTTGTAGTTCGTACAAAAATAATGTTAACAAAATTCGATTCACGAGCCTTCTTCCAAAGTCTGCATGCACGCAGGGGGGGGGGGGTAGTCGCTATAGATTTTAACACACAATAATTCGCGCAGGTATGCAATAGAATAATCGAGCACGCAAAAAAAAGGGAATTAATGGCCGTCGTAAGTGTATTGCCGGGGGACCTGTGCAAACACTTACCGGTCGGCTGTCTCTCGCTATCCTCTCCGTTTACTTTCGTCGCTCGATCTCTCGTCTCGTTTCTCCTTATTCCTTTCCTCGCTTTCCTGATTTTTCCTGAATCCTTTTTACTATCCTTTGCCTGCTCGTCGTACTTTCTCTCCTCACTCACTCTACACACTTCTCGCACTCTCTATAATTCTTTATAATTTCTCTATTACTTATTACTTTCGCCTATCTCGTCTCTCTAACTTCTCTTTACTCGCCGGCTCGTCACAAAGTGACGGCCTCGTGGCAGGCCGGAAGTTCGCAAATTTTCGCGTCTTCTCATTGGCGGGTTTGCCGGCATCGACCACGGGTCGATCGATCTCGGGGCAAGCAGCGTCACGGGTCGATAGATGGGTCAGGCGCATGATTGATTCGTGCCTGACTGTAGCGGGATCTATCGGAAAAAGGTAGGTAAGTAGGGCGGTCGATAATTCAGGGACATTTGCATAGGGAATATTAAGTCGCGGGTATTGGGGAATACGGAAGATCGCCGTGCGCTGCTGCCATCTTCGCTTCCTTGTCGCCGCTCAGCCGATAGATGGCTGGGGTGCGGGGACGGACGTTTGCAGTGTTTGACAGGTTCGTGATTTTTGCGAGTGCGACGTGTGTTTTGTGCTTCGGGATTTTTCTCGTCATGTTCCTCGTCGTGACGTGGAATGTGCGACATCGGTGTTCGGGCTGACTCGACGGGGGAATGGTTCTCTTGTGTTCCAGGTGAGTATTTCTCTGATGTGGCGTATTCCTGCTTCCGTAAAATTAATTTCTTTACTCTTTTTCAGGTTAGCTGCGGTCGCCGGCGACGACGATCTCGACGATGACGACGACGATGATGACGAGGACTGCCGGCGACGACGACGACGACGGCGATATTGACGACGACGACGACGACGATGATGACGAGGACTGCCGGCGACGACGACGACGACGACGACGATATTGACGACGACGACGACGACGATGCCGATGACGGGGATGATGAGGACTGCCGGGGTCAGTCCTGCGAGTGGCTGGCCTCCCGGGTAAGTCTTTGCACAGGTCTTACTAACTAAGTTTTAGTGCGTAATTAATACTTATCTTTTTATTCGCAGGTTACGTGGGACGGTTGCCTTTGGACGGGCCGGGCGCAGAGAGGGTTATTTGTGCCACGTCACAATATATATATATATATATATATATATATATATATATATTGTGAATAAAAAGATAAGTATTAATTACGCACTAAAACTTAGTTAGTAAGACCTGTGCAAAGACTATATATATATATATATATAGCATTGTGCATTGTGCTCGGCTCTCGGCACGGCTTGTGTTTACTCTTTGCTTCTCTCTACAGAGAGCGGCAGAGGGCGAATACGAGTAGTCGCATATCGTGCGCGCGTCACGAGGCCCGGATCATCTACAGGACCCGAGGGATATGGCAACTCGCCATAAATTAACTTTTCCAAACATTTTATTTTCAGAAAATATTTGTATAATTACTATAAGCGTAATTATAAGATATATTAGTTAATAAACTCGCTCTGTCAAAGAGCGAGGTGCCAGCGACGCCTGTCGCTGTGAGTCTGTCCACACAATGGACAGAGATAATTTTAATTACTATAAATAATTAATTAACAAATATGTTAATTAATAAACCCGCTCTGCCAAAGAGCGGGGTGCCAACGACGTTTGTCGTGTATTATCTCCGTTCGCGAAAATGGACGGAGATAATTTTAATTGTTAATAAATGTTAATTAACAAATATGTGAATTAATAAACTCGCTCTGCCAAAGAGCGAGATGCCACGACGTTTGTCGTGTCTTATCTCCGTTCGCGAAAATGAACGGAGATAATTTTAGTTATTAATAAATGTTAATTAACAAATATGTTAATTAATTAACTCACTCTGCCAAAGAGCGAGATGCCATCGACGTTTGTCGTGTATTATTTCCGTTCGCGAAATTGAACGTAGATAATTTCAATTATTAATAAATGTTAATTAACAAATATGTTAATTAATAAACTCGCTCTGCCAAAGAGCGAGATGCCAACGGCGGTTGCCGTTGTTCACTTCCGCCTGCAAAAATGGGCAAAGATGTTATATTCAGAATTATTATAATTCTATTGCTGTTATTGCAGCAAAACCAAACTTGAATGTTTGGCATGCTCGGCTGTACACTGTAGCGAGAAATAAATTCACGCAGTGTACGTACACGAGTGTACGTTACATATATATGGCCGAGCGTTAGTATAAAATTTTCGAACGGGGCGGGTCACGGCTGGCCCTGCTACGACGCCTCGGCCTTCGGCCCGCTTCGATGTGCCGGGGCTCCGTAGCATGTGGCGACGAGAGTGCCACCCACACGGCCGGTCGGTATTACCGACAGCGGCTCAGCGACAGCAGCGCGCCGTCGGCCGAGGAAGCAAACCCTCGTGCCTCGCGCTACATATTGTTCGCTCTCTTGTAGAATATAGTTGCAGTTCTTCTTCGTGCTACTAAGTTGGCTGCGCCATTATTGTTACGCCAGCCATTACAGCACGTGCTCATGTTCCTTTTACGTCTCACACTACAAATTATAATTGTACCGCATTGCGTCTGTGTCTGGATGACAGACCTCGGATCTGGTCTTTGGTGGATGCGCAGGAGATTTTCTGGAGGAAGTTCGATTTGAAAGGGTGAAGGGTCCGAGAAAGATTATGAAACACAGAAGTGAACAATTAACAACCGTAACTTTATTGTCACACCGTCGCACGCACCGTAATGGCGGTCGCCCGGCCTTGCGCACGTGTCCGTTAGAATATAACCGTGTAACAAGCCGTGTCGTTGCCGTGAATAATAACGAAGGATTTGCCGCTCGGGAGAAGAATAATCAGAGAAAGAAAGCCGGTCGTAAGTCGTCTTTGGTCCACTGAGTCGAAGGAAGATTGCCGTATGAAAAGCCGAGGTTCACAAATAAATCCACTGAATCGAAAGAATAAGTACAGAGAAAAGCCGGGTTAGAATACAGAACATATAACTTTGAAATATCCGAAGAGAGAAGAGTAACACGCTCGCACTTGAAGATTCGCAGTAGAAGTGAAGAAGACGGAAATCGATCCAGATCGATGACCGAGGAGTGGGGGAATAGGTCAGAGCGTTCGAGTACCGCAGAGTCCAAGCGAGTGTCATAGGCTACGAGCTGCTGACCTCTCGCATGAACTCCCGGCACTACGAACTTTTCCGAACAGTCTGTGATATTAATAAATATACTGTTTTTATCTTGTAGTCAATCCTTCTGATCTTAGTGTTAGTACCCATAGTACTACAAGCAGGCGCGCGCCGTGACATCTAGCGGTAGTCCGCAGCGGCTCGTAGTCAAATGCTGCGAGCTCTGCACTACCGCTGGGAGAGCGAAGCCGTCGAAATTTCTGGGTGACTGACACTGCCTCTTAAGAATAAAATTGGATAAAAGCATACACACTCAAATCAAAATTCTTTTTGTAAACAAAACTATTCAAAATGATATAGAAGCACACAATACAAACAAATTTTTGTTTAAAACGAATGCCGGGGCATCCGCTCGTTTTGTAAGAAGGGGAGTGTACCGGTCCCACATTCCATTCTCACCGCTCTCATCTACTCCTAAACTCTTTTCCCGCTAATCCCCAACTTTGCTGACTCCACAGTCCCACGGTCCCTTATCACCCTCACGCGACATCCCCACCACTCTAAACTCTTTCTTTCAAACCCTTCCTCATTACTTTCCTCCTTAACTAAATCAGTTCTCCTCGGTCTTCCAAACCCGCTAAACCTCTCTTCTATTTCTCAAATAAACCTAAGTATTCATCGCCTAGTTTCAAACTGTATTTATTCATTCACCGCTAACCATCCGTCACAACAAAATCATTTTTTTCGCGTTGAATCCTGAATGTACGCACTACTGACCACGACGTAAATGTTGTTTTTCCTATAAGGTCCTTTATTCTGGATTACTTGCTATAAGAAAACTCCAGATTTACGTACGTTGGTTACTTATTACTGTTTAAGTATATGACACGGCTCAATAAAACCTTCAGATATCTTTTGGGGATAGATTGTTCTAAATGTTGCATGAGTTTCACTTAACTACGGTCATTAATAAACAAGGTACATGCATAAACATAAAATCGATTCTTATTCACTAGTGATTTGCTGTTAAACTAACAGTCCTAATATGATTTTTGGATAGGACTTATTTTGTAGCCCATTCCATTGGAAACAATTGTTGTATAAAATTTTTCCGATAAAGTCAATTCCAAAAAATATATTGTTGTAAAATCGGCTTTTTAACAATGTCCGGCGGCCGCAAAACACAATTTTTTGTTGTTGACTTTTTAGGATGTATCGGTGACAACCAACAGAACCTACAAAAAAATTGGCAACGGCTGGCCTCCGAGAACAGATGATCCTTTAATAATGGATAAATGCGAACAAGTGCCAGACAGACCAATTTATCATCCTGTAAAATAAGTTGCTCTAGTTTCCCAATTTATCACGTTGCCTTTGTGAAGGGGAAGCAGGAGGAGGAGCAGAATTACGTGCGAGGAAAGAGCAGAGGGGCAGATACGCGGGAAGCTCCCGATTGTCAACTTTAAGAAACAAAAAAGTTTATAATTTATATCTTTTACAAGATCACAGTATAGTACATTTTATTTCAGCGCATTCAGTATTTTTGTACATAGGTACACCAAAGTCCACTTTATCCACATTGTATTCCACGTTCGATAGTAGAATAAAATACATTACCATACACTATATACGAGCGTTTGTTAGAAAAAATAGTTCACAGAAATTGACTTCCAAGTGAAAGCTCGTTACTTAAGTTCACGAGTACCTTATACTGTATATGAATATATTATTTTTCTTTGTTCTTGTCGCAATTAATATAATGGTATTATGTATAATCATAATAAAATTCCAAGAATATTATAATTGCAAGTCCCATTCGCATTCGAATAGACTGTTTATAACAACAAAAGACAATGTAACAACTATTATTTGCATTTATAATATAAAGAAAACGGGGGTTGTGACAAGAATCCGCGACTATCTCGAATTCTATGTACAAATCAATCACCGCTACATGTCGAAAATACTTTTGTCGTTTAAACATATGCAATAACTTTTTTTACAAGTATCCACACGAAAGTTTTAAATATTTTCGAATTGGTCTAACACTTCATTCGAACTAAATGAAATATTTCACGAACGTAGAGACTGTAAAGCTCAATAGAAAAATTGGAAGTGGAACCATACCTAGTCTACTTTACCCTTATTTAAAGGAATTCAGATTGACAGAGTAGGTCGGATAGATTCCTACCCGGATTTCTCGCTCTTGCACCCTAATTTTTTTAAGAGCGATTAATAATAACACTGCGTGATGTGAAAAATCTCAAAATTTACTGGTCCATGAAGTTTATGTAAAGAAAAATACTCATCTACTCATACGGGAAAGTTTTTGGAATACTGCAATATTTGGTGGAAGGCAGTGTTGAAATAAAAATATTAATTTGAAATAAATCTATTAAATATTAGACATACGTGCAGCATAGAGACGAGCAACGAAAAGTAGCGCACATATGATAGGTAATAAATAGCATAATGGTTACAAAGGAATGTATGGACTATTCTATTAAGAACGAATCGCTTCTGCAAACTCCTCGAATTATTAAGAGTTTCCTGACGTTCGGCGCTGAGCTACTGAACGTCGACCGAGTCCAGTTTTTCATTCGGAAGCGAAATGGACACATTGAGTGTGTACCGGATCGCAGTTTTCCGTGCAAAATCGTGCACTGGCACTGCTCATGGAGACGCCATAATGAATTGTTGATTTTCATTCGAATCTTTGGGCACAATCATCGCCTGACAAAGCTACGTTCGGCGATGATGAATCGAGACCGTCGCTCGTATAATGACGATTATTCTAAGCCCCGATATGAAACAAGGTATTTCTTCGTGCATACTGTACAAATCAAATGATTCTAATAACGAACGGCATTATGAAATGTGAAGATACCGCTATATTTGATCTACCATTATTCGTAATGTCGTCTCAAGGCTAAACGATATACAGATTACAAGTTCGAGAGCTAAATTCATTCAGGAAGGCACCTATCGTATATTACCATAAACTATTATCTTGTATAACCGCAATCCGCAAGTATCTTTGCACAGTTCATACACAAGTGTGGCCTACTTTTGGACTCGTTTATAATATTGTCTTAATTTTACACAGATGCCATAGACTTTGTCAATATAGACAATGTGCAAAGGCGCAGTTTAATAACAGCGCTGGATATGATCGAAGCAGTTTAAATACAAAGTATGTACATTGGATTTTTCTTAATACAACGTCATCAAGAACGCCTTTTTGGCTCTCAATATCTGCTAATTCTGTTGATCTAATCTCTAAGGCCCCAAACTATTATTTTTCGATCAAACCCTGAAGCGGTGCTGTCGAGATTTCGGTACATATTATCATTTCGGCTATCCTATGCTACAGCACAATTATATATGAGGTATTCCACGAGAGATCGGCCACCAGACTGCCGACCCCTCTTCAATTTTGACGAATTTTTTTTCCCTCGTAGTACTTAATGAAAAAAGCAAGGCATGAAATTTTTATATTTTTTTCGCAATATTTTTTGGGTTATGAATTTTTGAAAATTTCGAAAAAAAAATTCAAATGCAAATAACTCCAGAACAAAACATTTTAAGTAATATGTAGTAGTAATCTTTATTTTCCATGTTTGCCCTTGCGGGTTTTTTTACATTGATCCTTACATCTAATCCTACTTTCTAATAGTTTCCTTTCAGTCTCCTTTCTTCCTTCTACTCTATTTCCATAGTTTCTATATCTACATCTCCATTTACTCGCTTTTCCCCTTTTTGCATTTTCACCTATTTACAGCCTCCTTCTCCATCTCCTTTCTTCTCGCTATGTTTTCAAATTGTCTAATTACCTCACATATTTCCAATAGTATTTCTTCTCCCTCCAATGCCATCCTCCATCCCCCTTCTGGTTCCTATTTCTGCCGTTCTTTCTACTCCTAGTAATTTCTGAGGGCTCGCTCATCCCTCAGCCTTCTGGCCCCCTCGTACTTCCATATGTGCGCCAGCGTCTCTTCTTCCTTCCCACACACTCTACATCTTATTTCCTTGAACCCTTTCTCCTCTTCTCTCCCCACACTGCCGCATCTCATTCTTGCCCAGATTTCTCTAATCTCTCCCCTTGTTGTTCCGCTATCCCAGTACTTTCTCTTCCCACCTCCTTTTTCTTCTCTTTATATTCCTTGCAATAGTTGGATCTTTCTATTTTTTCCCACATCTTCTGGATTTCTTGGTCCGCCATCTTCTGTACTGCTCTTCCGGTCTTCGTTTCCCATTCCTTCTTGTTTCCTCTTCTTATTGCCTCCGCTATCTGCCCTTCCCCTGCTTTCTCCATTGCTGCCTTCATTTCTTTTCCCCATTTGCTTCCGTCATTATTCAGCAATCCCCTTGCATCCTCCATTAGACATTGTCTTGGCCATCTTTCGTCTCCCATCTCTAAAATTTTTCCTATGTAATCTCCTGCTCATTTTATCATTACCATTTCTATTCCGTAGCATCCCGCCTCGATTTTCCATGTATACTCTGGCGTATTATTACTCAGCCCCATTGCCATCTTGGTATATCCGGCCTGCGTTCTCTCTACTGTCTCGCTTCTTTTCCATCCCCGCACTTCCACTCCATACAGTAAACCGCTCCTCGCCATCGCTTCTGTGATTCTCAGGCGGCCTGTCAGTCCGGCTATTCTTGCCCTTTGTGCGATGCCCCACGCGCTGCTTGCTGTCTTCCTTATCTTCCCTTCTACCATCCTTATGTGTTTTTCGAAAGTGTTCCCGGCTGAAAAATACACCACCAAATATTTACATTCTTTCGCTATCCCCACTTTCTTTCCGTTTATGTCCCATCCTCTCTCCTTCTTCTGCCGTCCTCCTTTTTTGAAGATTACCACCTTGGTTTTTTCCATATTTATCTCCAATTTGTTCTTCTCCACGTACCTTTTCAAATCCTTTAACATCTCTCTTAGACCCTCTCCCATGTCGGCCACCAGCACCACGCCGTCCGCGTACTCCAGCGCGTATATTTTCTCCCCTCCTATTACCGCCCCCCCCTCTCTTCTCCGTTTCCATCCTGTCTCCATGTCCTCTATGAAGAGGTTAAAGAGCGTGGGGCTCAGTGCGCATCCTTGTCGAACTCCTCTTGTTGTTTTAAACTTCGTTGTCACCCCGTTCGCCGTTATAATTTCGTTCTGTGTATCCTTGTAGATTTCCTTTACCATTCCCAATAGTCTCCCTCGCACTCCCGTTCCCTCTAATTTCCTTATCGCCCCCCCCCCCTGTCTACCAAGTCGAACGCTGTTCTGAAGTCTACAAATGCCGCAAACAATGTTCCTCCCTTTCTCTTCAGTCTGTTGCTGATTAGTGGATTTAGCACGAAGATATGGTTCCGGGTCCCTCGACCTTCCCGGAATCTGGCCTGCGCTTCGACAAATCGCTTTTCAGCCTCCAGTCTGAATCTTAGCCTGTTACTCATTATTCTTGTTAATAATTTATATCCCGAGTCCATCAGTGTTATACCTCTGTAGTTTTTTGCCACTGCCTCGTCTCCGGCTTTGTGTATGGGGTAAATCCTTCCGCATTCCCATCCTCTTGCCACCTTCCCCTCTTTCCACAAATTGTTTAGTATTTCTCCTAGCTCCTCCATTCCCTCCTTTAGTAGGCCCTGAAAAAATTCTCTCGAGAGTTCGTCTTGCCCTGCCGCCTTTCCCTCTCTCATTTTCTTTAGTTCCTTTCCCACTTCTTCCGTGCTTATTTCCCGATTTGCTATTTCTTCGATTATCTCTCCCACCCTCCTCTCCTGTGTTTCTTCCTTCTCTGCATTTCCCTCTCCTACGTCGTCCATGACTGTTTCCTCCTCTTCGTGGTCTTCCCTGCCTCCCAACAGTCCCCTGAAATGTTTCACTCATTCCTCTTCCCCTATTTGTCGTCTATTATCCCTTACTTTCCGGGGCCTGAAGGGTCTCAACGCTCTCCATGAATCCGTGGGGTGTGTGCTGCTACATACCGCCTCCCAACGCTCCTTCCATCTTTCTCCGTTCTCCTCTCGCTATATTTTCTTTAGCGCTCTTCTCGCTTCCCTTAGCCTCTCTTTCTCCTCTATTCCTGGGCTTTTGAGAAAATATTTCAGTCGTTTCCCTATTACTCCTTTTTGCTCTCTTACTCTTTCGCTTAACCTTTTGCCTTCTATCCTGTTCCCGTTCACCCATATTGCCATCCCCACCTCGTGTGCCGCTTCTTTTATTGTAGTTACCAACGTGTCCCACATGTCTAGCACTTCCGCCTTCCTCTCCTTTTTTCCCATATCTCGATGAATTTACCTTCGTACTCCTCCGCCGTTTCTTCCCTCGACCTTAGTATTTTTTCCCTCCTTTGCTACTTTCTTTCCTGCGGTCTGATTTACCGTTCTTCCTCCACCCCCCTCACACTCCTCTCCGTCGTTATTACTATCGGGAGATGGTCCGATTCCGTTCTCTCCTTTATATCTATTTTCTGAATCATCCCTTCAGTCTGGCTATGTAGAATTACATAGTCGATGATCGAACCTCCCTCCCCTTGACTTCCTACATACGTCAGGTCCCTCTGCGTGTCCCCCTGCCATCCTCCGTTTGCCACTATTAATCCGTTTTTCGCGCACACTTTTATCAGTTTCCTCCCCTCTGTGTTCTCTGTTTTGGCTTTAGATACCCTTTCGCATTTTTGGCCTTCTCTCCCTGCTATACCCACCTGCTGGTCTCTGATTCTGGCGTTAAAATCCCCCATTAATATCACCGCCTCGTCATTCTCCTCCGCTTCCTTTACTATTTTTCCCAGCTCCCCTTCCAGCTCTTTCAAGTTTCTGTTGTAAATATTTACTATCGTTCCCTTCTCCTGCCGGTTTCTACCTATTTGCATTTTCCTGATGAGCAGCCCTCCTTTCCATTACGTTATTGCCCCGTCTCCCAATATCTTTTTCCTGATTCCTACTAATAAGTGCCCTCCTTTCGCCCTTCCCCTCCTCTTTTCTCTTACTGCCGCCTTGGCAGCCAATACGACATTGTCATCTAGCTTGTTTATCTGATTTTCTGCTTCTTTTTCCTCCTTCCATGTCTCCTGTGCTGCTATGATGTCGTGCTCCTTTAGCCACTCCCAAGCCTCTGTTATCGTTCTCATTCCCGCCACGTTCCACGTTACCATTTGTACCTGCTGGGTACCTGCTGCCTCCTGTGCCTCCGGCTCCACTGTTGAAACCCCGCCGCCGCTTCGAATTTTTCCCGTCTTCTCCCTCCGTATTCGCTCGCTTCTTTCAGATCCTTTATCCTCTCATTCCATGACTTCCATCTCTCACCCACCTTTACTTTGAGGTATCCGACTCTCGGCTCCTTTCCTTTTTCCCTCATTATGCTTGCGTACTCTTCTATCCACTCCTGCACCTCCCATTCTCTATAGGTGAGGTCTTCCCATATCGTCCGTCGTCACCTCGTTCTTCCTGCCGCTTTCATTATTTTCACCTTATTTTCCATGTCCAGTACCTCTATTAAAGTTCTATCATTTGTTTCTTTCCATCTTCTGATTTTCGGTTTTACTCCTGTTCTCTTGCACACTGCCCTCTCGATGTCCCATTCCATTCCGTTTTCAGATAGCCTCACTTCCTGCACCATAATGTTCTTTTTCCTGGCTCTCCTTTCCCTCCATTCTTCTTGCCATTCCTTATAGCTCAAGCTTTTTGGCTTTTTTCCCCACCATATGTCGTATTCTCTCCTCCATCTCTACGGCTGTTGTCTTCCGTTTTCTTCTTACTTCCATCCACTCTTCTCCCATTACTTCCTCCTCCTCGTATCACTGTTGTTCCCTCGTTGGATCTCTTTCCTCCGGATCTCTGATTTTTGTCTCGTTCTGATTTTCACCCCAGGTCGACTTTTTTCCGCCTGTTTGTTGACCATTGTCTCTTCTCCCCTCTTGCATCCTCTCCTGTTCTGCTTTCTCCAATCTTCGGTGCATTTCCTCATTTTTCCGTTCAAGCCGCCGTATTGTTGCCTCCTGTTTCTCGAATCTTTCCCTCCACCTCTCCTGCTCCCCTATTAACATTTCTTCCACTTTTTTTTCCTATGAATCATGTACCGCTCCTCTCCCTCGTTCTCTTTTCCTTTCAGTCTTTGAATCTCTTCCCATCTAGTCCACATTTCTTCCAGCGTCCTTTCCACGATTCTTCTTATTTTGGCTTCCGTTTCTGCCTCCCTTCCCTCCGCCATTTCCATCTGTATTTTTTCTATTCTCTCCCTCAGCTCATTTTCGTTTTGGGACTCCCCTTCTCTCTTGTACTTGCCTCTCGCAGTTCCTCCCTCTCCTCCTTCCGCACTCGACTTTCCTCTTCCATTATTGTTTTACTTCCTTCTTTCGTTTTCCTAATCCCCAGCAGTCCATTTCCTTTTATTGATCCCCACTCCCCCTCTTGGTCTACCTCTCCTCCTCTTATCTGTTTTCAGCCTTTCACCTGTCGCCTCTTTCTCTCTTTCTTTTTCTTCTTCCGACTGTCCCCTCACTATCACACTCGCGTATCTCGTCGACGTCTCACATATTGTGTCCATGCACTCCGATAATTGTTATATCAATTGTTTCATCAAAACTGCACTATTTTCACAATCCTTTTGCTCCCCCTCTATCTTCACACCTATCCTCAGCCTCTCACCAATTTTCACTTTAATCTTTGTCAATTTGCTCTAGTTGTTCGCCCTTCACTGCTCTTTATGCGAACACGCGTCTGTTTCACGTCCATTTGGGGGGGGGGGGGGGTCGGTCTTTAATTTTCTTTCCATTTTTTATTTTTTTGGTAAAGTATAACATCTCAAGAATGTTGTGTCCAAATTTTAGAGCGATCCGAGCAAAACTCACGGAGTTATGAATTTTCAACCATTCGAGAATAATCCGTATACCTGCGCGACCGCTGCGGAGGGTCGCAACTTGGTTGCTATATTTCGTCATTTTTTGAGTCAAATGCATACCTATATATCTTTACATACCCGGACATTCCTGTACTTTCCTGTACATACCTATTATAGCCCTTCGAATTATTTAAGATTCCTTGATCAGTCTAAAACGAGTCGTTACTCCGAGCAGTTGTGTGTATACGCTAGCAAGTTTCGTCTCAGTTTTCGTTCGATTTTTGGAGTGCTAATTTTTTGGTCGTTTGTTCATAAAAAATGCCGAGGAAAGTTGATAGAAGTGACAGAAAAAGGAGCGGTTCCCGATTGGACAGATCAAAGAGAATTGTACCTCCGCACAAGCGCCAGAAAGACGCTGTTGAGGCTGTAAGTAGTTCGTCGAGAAAAATAAGTGAAAATACGTGTGTGGAAGAAGATCTTCAAAAACATTATAGAATTGTAGATTCTCTCCGTGTGTTTTCAACTCTTGCTACGTTAGTGAAATGTGCAGAATGTGGAGAAAAAATATCATTCCAATCTTGCAAGAAGGAAGGTCTCGGCTTCAATATAAAAGTTACTTGCGAAAAATGTCAACCTCGTTACGTTCCGTCAATTGAAAGAATCGAATCTCGTATCTATGAAATCAATTATAGATTTGCTTTCGAAATGCGTGTGCTAGGTTTAGGCTTAGCTGGATGCGATAAATTTTGCGGCCTGATGGATTTAGCCAGTTCGTTTATGGCAAAATCAAGCTACACCTCGTACATAAACAAAATGAGTGAAAGTATAAAAAACTTTACACATGCCTTTTTTGCCTCCGCCGTAAAAGAAGAAAAAGAAGCAACGAGTGAAGAAAATAATACTGAAGAACTAACTGTATCAGGGGACGGTTCATGGAAAAAACGAGGGTTCTCTTCGCTGTATGGTGTTTCTTCGTTGATTGGACACTACACCGGAAAAGTTATTGATATTCTTGTGAAATGTAGTTATTGTCACTGTTGCGAAGTTTGGAAGAGAAAATTAGGCACCGCAGAATACGAACAGTGGTTTGAGGGACATACAAATAGCGGAGAATGCAAGGTTAATCATGTCGGACCAGGTGGCAACATGGAAGTCGCAGCTATTATCGAAATGTTCAAACGTTCAGATAGGGATTTTGGAGTACGGTATCAAAACTATATTGGAGACGGAGACTCGAAGACGTACAGTGGCAATGGTAAATTCTAAACCTTACGGTGAAAATTTTTCGATCAACAAAAAAGAATGCATAGGGGGCATGTGCAGAAACGGATGGGAACGCGTTTGCGAGCCCTAGTGAAGTCGAGTGTAGTCGAGACGGAGACAAAAACGAAACAAAAAGTTCCAAGAAAAAGTCTTTCCGGTAAAGGAAAACTTACGGCTAAAATGATTGATAAGCTAACTGTATATTATGGTTTAGCTATTCGTCGCAATCATAATTCAGTGGAGAAAATGAAAAAAGCCATTTGGGCAACGTACGAGCACTACTCATCAACCGACGATAATCCCCAGCACAATAATTGCCCGAGCGGCGAGGACTCCTGGTGTGAATATCAAAAAGCTGCAGCGGCAAATAGTTTAAAGTCATTTAAACACAATTATGATGCGCTCCCTAACGAAGTTCTCACTGCATTGAAACCCATTTACGAGGATTTGAGCAAAGAGGCCCTCCTGGAGCGATGTCTCGGCGGTTTTACCGAAAATAATAACGAAAGTCTCAATCAACTCATCTGGAAAATTTCTCCGAAATGTGTTAGTGGCACCGCAATCGTGGTAGAAATTGCAGCTAATGTAGCAGCATGCACATTTAATGAAGGATGTTTTGCTCTGCTTACGTTTATGCAAG
The DNA here is from genome assembly GCA_964017225.1 of Netelia inedita. Taxonomy (NCBI): domain Eukaryota; kingdom Metazoa; phylum Arthropoda; class Insecta; order Hymenoptera; family Ichneumonidae; genus Netelia; species Netelia inedita. Next base: position 23,096,949 of record OZ024922.1, read on the forward strand.
AGATGGGCATAAAAAGTGGACCGGGTGCTCACGAATGGGCGCGCGCCGTCGATCAAATACGGAAATGTCGAGCGGACGAAAAAACTCAAAATGAGAGCAAAGAAAGTCGAATTCTTCGAAGACAACTACAACAAGACGCTTTGGACATCCTGAAGGATAGCTCTCTACTGTACGGACCCGGTATCGACGATTCTATGTAAGTATATGGCGAAAAACAGAAAAAAGGATCGATTTTTTCGTGTCCAAAACTTTAAAGCGATTTTCCCGCACTTCATGTTTTGAAAGTCGGTGGACACTGTCCCACAAAAACTACTGGACCGATCCTCTTGAAATTTTGCACACACTTTCTCAACATAATTCATGAGGTAACGCTGTCGAGTTTTTTTCGAATTAGTTGTTATTTTGTTTTACAACAACAAATATGTGAGCTTTTTGAGGCGAAAATCGCATTTTTTACTTCAGACTGTCACTAAAATTCGAAAGAAAAAAAAAACTCGACAGCGTTACCTGGGGAAATATGTCCACTAACAGAATATTTTTGGTTTTTTTGTTTCAGATGATCCGTTCACGAGTTACGATGTCCACCGCATTTCAATATTTTTTTTTCGTCTCGGGAGATTTGCTGCCAATGGCTCATTTGTTAATATTTTTAGCTGAAATTTTCATGAAATATTCTTAAAACATCATTCAACGATATTGTAAAATTTTTGCTTAATAAACATTGTCCGTATCTCGTAAAAAAAATCGAGAAAAAGTGTCTTTTTTTAGCCGTACAGACCGAACCCCCTCCTTAAGTAATATTATAAGTGGGTCAAATTATGCGTACTGAACTGCTTTTTGAGAAAAAAATAACGAAGAAATTATTTACAAATTTCTCGATGTTTATTCCTGGATAAAATTAATAAACATCACGTATGACGTTACCGATTTTTTTCAATTTATTCCCGCAATCCTTTTGCGATTTCAAAAAAATCTAGACTAGTTTTATCGTGGAATCTCGATGTTTACTATTTTTTCAATATTTTGAAAGTTATGGGAAAATCGAAATTTCAATGAAAATCAATTAATATAGTAAGAGATTGAGATAGATACCATTTATTCTTGATATAAAGAATTTTACTGGTGAGTTTATGGTTTTAAGATTTTGAAAAATTCAAAATTGCCTGAAGATGAAAATTTTGCAATATATTTGTTGCGTTCTTGGTATCCGTTTGGTTTGCTTAATACGTGATTCCAAACGTACTTTGGCAGCTTCGGAATCCTCTTGAGGTGAAAACTTGATCATGATTTTTGGTAAATTGTTGGGTTTCGATGCCCATTCGAACAATTCTTGAGGAGTGGTGTTTGTTGTATTTAGAAGTGTATTGTACAATATATTGTAAAATCATTGTCGATTACGTGAGAACACTTTCGAAACCGTAAATAATCCATTATATTTCTAATGGTGCACCGCAGCAGTTCAAGAACTGCAAAAACATTGTACATACATATTGCCACGGTAAGGACTTTGATGTAGAAGATGAATGGCACTTTTCCGCCACTGGTCACGGAAATCGACCGTGTGATAGTGTAGGAGGAACAGTAAAGAGAATTGCAGCCCGAGCAAGTTTGCAGTTATCACCAGACAAACAAATCACCACTCCTAAAGAATTGTTCGAATGGGCATCGAAACCCAACAATTTCCCAAATCGCATGGTCAAGTTTTCATCTCAAGAGGATTACGAAGCTGCCAAAGTTCGTTTGGAATCACGTATTAATCAAACCACAAGGATACCAAGAACGCAACAAATATATTGCATAATCACCGGGAATAATGAAGATCTCAATGTAAAAAAAATTTCCTCTTCAGACAATTTTGATGTTTCAAAAATCTTAAAACCATAAACCACGAATAAACTTATTATTTTCAAGAATAAATGGTTTATATGTCAATTGAAATTTCGATTTTCCCATAACTTTCAAAATATTGAGAAAAAAAGTAAATATCGAGATTCTACGATAAAATTAGTCTAGATTTTTACGAAATAGCAAGAGGTTTTCGGAAAAAAAATGAAAAAAAATCGGTAACGTCATACTTGATGTTTTTTAATTTTATCCAAAAAAAAACATCAAAATTTTTTTAAATAATTTTTTCGTTATTTTTGTCTCAAAAAGCAGTTCAGTACGCATAATTTGACTAACTTATAATATTACTTAAAATGTCTTGTTCTGGAGTTATTTGCATTTGAATTTGTTTTTCGAAATTTTCAAAAATTCATAACTCAAAAAAAATTACGAAAGAAATCTAAAAATTTCATGCCTTGCTCTTATCATTAAGTACTACGAGGGAAAAAATTTTCCCTCATAGTACTCCTCATAGTACATAGATCTCCCGTGGAATACCTCATATATATTATATTCAGCGGTAATCGATCATAATGACTATAAAGTCAGGGTTCAAACTGTCAAAACCCTAAATACCGAGTGACGGTATGTATACATTATTATATTCCTTATTCTTTCGTTTAGGATTTTTTTTTCTTTTATTAAAATCACCCGACGCCGTTTCGGTATTCTCCATAGACTGTTACAAGATCAGTCTTGTGTGGAAAGGCATTTGTAAAGGGAAATAGCAAGTAATCAGCATCTCAGCTATTAGCTCCGCTCGAAAGAGTTCGAAGCCAGTGCACGTGCATTTGTTTTTACTTGTTTCATCTAGCCCTCCATAATACAAAAGTTCGAGACACGAATTTCAGTTTTTCACTTTATTCGAAAACGCAACGAATGCGGTCGTCAATGATTGATTCAAGTATTTGCCAAAAGCATGACGTCTTCGTTTACTATCTCATATATTAGTTAAACACAATCATCGATGATTCGTCTCGATACATTAATTATTCTACATTTACGTCTAATAGTAATTCTACGAATTTTAAAGTGTATAAACACGGTGAAAACGCGTAGCTGCAAAAATAGATGCGCGTACTTTTCTCTGACTAATCCGTTATCGTCTGTCTCTTTATTTTCTTTTTTGGTATTAAGCTGCCAAGTTCCAAAAAACCTCATATAAATTACCGGGAATTTCCGTTTCTCAACTATTTCGATCCTATCCTATTATGTACTTTTATTCGTCGAGAAGAGTTCCCAATCTCCCTCTATATTCACTGTAAATATTCTAGAAAAATCGGAAAAGGTCAAAATAAAATACAATCAAAGTTTACCGCGCAAGCACAATTCTGGCTCTCTGTGATACATTGACTAAATCTTGTCTATTACCGGCTGTAACAATTGAAGTTCGAGGTAGTTATCACGAAGTACCATTTTCTTACTATATAAAGCGAAAAACTTTTTACGCGTATTAATTATGATCTTATCGGAACCGCTGTGAACTTTCACGTTTGTTGGCTATTTCAGGCTTGAGACGATTGGTATTGAAATCAAGAGGTTCGCACGTCTTACATATACGAATGTAGCACGTACGCGAATTTAAAGAATTTCGCCTACTGTTTCGCTATCGATATCGCGAGTGAAAGGGGTAGGCATGTGCCCAAGCCCGTGAGCAACCGAAATCTTCGACCAGCCATACCTGCCCGCTCACAGCTCCCGTGCCACCCCGAAATTTGTGCTTATTTCCGGCGAGGACTCACACAATAACTACCTTAAAATACATTTGATCGCCATTTGCATATAGGCTTCGAGAGTAAAGCTGCAACTTAACCGATGTATTTGTATGCCTTAAGAGTCAGTGTTACAGGCGACAAGCAATTCGAAAACGCGATCCGTACTTTTACCGGCACTGAGCAACCGACCGCGTTATAATTTTCAAGGTATCTAGAGAATTATGGGACACATTTTGTAAAAAGAAAACGTTCAGCTACATTTTGCCATATTTCTCAAGATATGCTCAAAATTTTAAGGCGATCGGTTGCTAAGTGCCGAAGAAAGCACGGATCGCCTTTTCGAATTGCTCGTGACCTGTAACACTGACTGTTGAAGCGTTTGTGTAGTAAACGGAGTTACTTCCTGTACGACTTAACGTTATATGAAACATTTTCGATGTCGCTTCTCTTCTGGCCTCCCTTGGCTGCCTATAGTCTATTAGTCTGGCGCTCGAATTAAATTAAAGAGAATTTTTTTAAATCACTATTACAAACAAGCATTTCTTTATAAAAGAAACGCTCGGAATTAATTTGAAAAAGAAATCGAAACGATGCACGTTCGACTCGTGCACTCTTGTTATATGGACAATTGATTGAGATTTCTTCGAGTTTTTGTACAAAAAACAAATGTTGGAATAAAATAGAGCTTCTATGAGTGCGTGAGAACCAGCTAGTTATATTTACCAATCCAAAATATCGCCCGAATAATACAAATTTTACAACAATAATAAGAATAGTAATCTTTTTCCTCCCAAAGAAAAATCGACAATTTTGGAAAATATCTTATTATGCGTTTTCTGAGGAACTGAGGGACAGCATATTAGTCTTAATAATGGGGAATTAATCATTAATGACTTCCGCGTTTAAACGCAGGTGTTGACATTTGTATAGTTAGCTTTTGTGCCACCGAGGGCCACAATTTCCGCGCATTTTTCTTGTTCGACTTAAATATCGTGTTCCAAGGCGCTATATGGCTCTTCCAAATTATTTTGAATACACGATTGGTACTTTCCGAGAAATTCTAGTAAAAAGTAGCTAAATTCGTTACTTTCTCGAAACTCTGGATCGTTTAGTAGACAATTTTAATTGTCTTTGGCAGACATCTGCATTATACTCGATCCAAACTACCTATATCTAAGACAACGCGCCTTGAAAATTCTCAGTCCTGACTGTTTCTTAGCATACGATGAACAAATCGATATACCGTGATTAAATAACGAAATGGACTTTAATTGGTTGAAGAGTGATCTTTAAAACTCAAGTTATCGGGGAAAACGACAAATTTAAAAAAACAATTGTTGTTATTCCCCCGTTCTCCCTTTACAATTAACATTTCGGCAAGTGTTCTAAACTGTTATTGATTTAATCACAATCGTAAAACCAGTTAATTAGATCTGTAAGGCGATCTATTTGACACTATAATTAGCACTGACAGACGTCCAAATAGATAGTTTTGAAATCAATCAGTGTTGCTCTTCATATATCAGCAAATATAATGAGTTGAAACGACATATAATAAAGATAGAAGACTACTGAAGAAAACAGCCAATTTCGCTGCACCGAAACAATACGTAACAATAATAACGGGATGTAAATGAATGTAGGTACACGGTAATGCTGTAAGCGGCGATGGAAGAACAAGGGCAAACGATTCGGAGCATGTTTCAAGTAACGATAGACGACGCACAACACCAGCCAAGGTACCATCAACGATCCGAGAATGCTGGTTGCACTGTGCCACCTCAATTTTCCCCCGCACAGTTGACTTTTCACGAAAAACTATGAGAATAAAAAACAGCTTAATCGTTAGATCCACTTCGTCGTTGAATTCTACGATTCCGAAGGCCTCAAATCTCTCAAAGAAATTTCTATTAAGTACCTTGGGGCATTCGAACGCCACGTAAAATGAGTAGGACATTGGCCTCGTGGCCTCCCACAGTGCCATGTCTCCCTTACTCCTTGAAAATGCCGATCTGGCGGAATTGCGTGCCTCGCACAAAAATTACACGGCACTTCACGTTCGATACAAAACTTTTGCCATACAAATAATTATTCATTGTACTTCGCCACAGTATATCAATTGATGTTATAAGTATTGGGTTTGTCTTGTTAAGCATTTTTATTCAGCCGTAAAGTGTCGAGCAAACATTTGCGTTTTTCAGGTCGAACGTACACGGCATCATTATGATGAATATTATGAATTTGGCATCTGACTTATATCTGTCGGAGCTCGTATAGGTATGAAGAAAAAACTTATTTTGCGAATTGCTGCCCGTTACATGCTATTTTGAACAATAGCAAATAATCAACGACATCGTCCGTTACTTAAACCCCAATTCCCATATATTCAATGCATTTTTATTCAGCGACGATGCGGGCTACCTTGCAGCGCACTTGAAACTTTTTAGATCTGGACGAATTCTATTCACTTGTCCATTAATATCCATAAATTTTCACATCAGGACGAATAAAAACTACGAAACTCGTTCATAGTCATACAAAATCTTCCAAATGCGATAAGAGTTGCGATATTTTAAGGCTGTTATCAGGGCCGCGTGATGCATGTCTCTGCATGGGGAATTGTTCGTGTTTCTGTTTTTCTTTTTTTCTTCTATTGTTTCTTCTCTTAAAGTATCTAAGACACCAAGGGACTCGAAGAACACAGCGAAATACATCGAGCGAATAATAAAAATTAATGAAATGCAGAAAGAACGCGAAAAATAAAGAAATATGAGAATCCATCCTGTAGCCTACATGAGACAAGGCAACGGACAATAAACTTGAACGGAGCGTGTATGTGTCCGATTATTTGAACGCCCTAAGTTTCGTGTGAAAATATTAGACATAGACATAGTGTGAAATAACCGTTTGATTTACGAGAAAAATGTTGACAACCGAACGACCTCATTTAGATCCAAAAAGCCTGACGCGTCGCCGTATTTCGTCTTCCCTGGAACGTTGAAAATCAATTAATTTCGCTCGTGACTAAAAAGGGATGTGTTTCGGACCTTACCCTAATGTTCTTCGGAGGATCTTGAACTTGATGAATGTATTTCAAAAAGCCTCGTAATCGATGCTCTTTCCGTCCGCCCGTTCTCAGGTGAACGGATTGCTTCGTCTCTTTAAAGAGCCGAACCGTTTCTCGGGTTCTCTGATTACCTCAAAAGGTGCAGCTCCGCTGCCCGTAGTTCGCTCTTCGTTTTCATCACTCGGAAAGTCCTCGAAGCTCATGTTGCTGAAACCCGCCGTTGCGGCAACACCTTTCTTCGCTTTCGCCGGTTTCTTGTAAACGACAGCCTTCGCTTTATGAGTCGTTTTGGCGGACAAAACATTAATGTTATCGGTGTGATTCTCGTTCATCAGATGATACTTGGGCTTTTCCGATTTGGATTTGTCCCTCTTGTGTTTTGGCAAATCATCGGGAAAAAGAGGCTCCGGCGACATTGGTGACAGAAGATCCGGCGATACGTCGCAGATCGAGACGCTGTTCGTCGCTTCGATCGTAATTCTCGCAGTGTGTTGAACAGGTTGCATCGCGCAGATCGATTCTACGCTCGACGGTAGTTGTGCCGAATACGTTTGGGCACTCGTCGACAATATCGTATTGAGCGCACTGTCAACGAACGACGGCGACTGCGAGAGAGGTAGCGACGTTGGTCGCTGCTGATTATGGATCGAGAGCGTCGCAAACTCATCGAAGGGCAAAGAACCAAAAAGATCTTTCGGCGAATCAAGGTTCATACCGGAATTCGTGGTAACGATGCCGAAGCTAGAATTCGAGATTGACGGGTTGTTTACGGGAGCGAGTCCGTCGCTTGGCGAATGATAAGTCGGGGCAAGAACGTTATCGACGTATTCGGAGCTGTACGCACTTATTGTCTGGCTCATTGTCACAGCTATCGTTTCGGTGCACGATAAGTCCGTCAGTTGTTCGAAGTGGCTTACAAAGCCGGTCGAACTGAACGGCGAAGATCCAAAGAGGTCCTTGTCATCGGGCACCGATCCAGTAGCACTTGGCAGTAACACGCCATCATCCGTTGGATGTTGTAACGATACGTTATAATTGATGTTTTCGTAATTGCTTCGCGGATTTTCTATCGATATATCGGAATTTGTGGTTGTCGCGACGGAATTAAAGTGAAGGTCGTCGTCGGTAACACCGATATCGACGAGGGCACCGGACATAAGTGGGCTATTCGATGTCGGGATGATTAAACCGGTGCTCGGTGATGAACAGGCGATGATCGTTTGTACGAGGGTTCCCCGGCCGCTGTTGTCTTGACCACCAGTACTTTTTAGCGAATTGGCAGATCTGGGAAAGGGAGCCAGCGCGAATACGTCTTCCTCGGGCTTGAACAGACTACTGTTAGATTTTTCCAATCGGGCTTTTGCCTCGGACGGCGAGCTATTGTTGTCGAAAAAGAGAGGCTTATTCAAGGCATACTGGTGGCCGACGAACGGATCACCGTGAGTTTGTTCGGGTCTCGTCTCGGTATCCAGCTCGTCGTCGAGGAGAAGAGGTTTTTCCCCGTACTGGTGACCAACTATCGGATCAGCATCGATCGTAGGCAAATGCTCCTGGTGTTCGCGATGATGCTTTCGCGGCTTTCGCATTCTATGATCGTCCTCGTAAGTCGCAACGGATTCGCATTCCGCGTGATACGCCGAGCTACCGCACGTTCGCACGCTCTCCGAGATCGTTTCGTCGATCTTTTCACGATCGTTCTCGCGCTCCGGATTGCACTCCTCGTCGTTCATGGCCCTGAGATCGCTTGCCGAGCCTATCGAATCATCGGACTCGTAACCAACCGGAGGATTATTCGGATCCTGCGAACTGCTCCCTTTTTTACGCCTGCTTAGCACAGCCTTGACGCGCCTTCTTTTCTTCTTCGTGCGCTCCTCGTTTCGTTGGGCGATCTCCTTGTCACTGTTGTCGCTGGACAAGTCGTCCGTGTTGAATGCTAGTTTTTCGTATTTCGAGCGATCTTCGAGAGGCGCCCGCACGAAGGGAGGTGACATCGGAGCGTCGCTCTCGGCTAACAACGATGCCTCCTCATTGATCGGTGCCGATTCCGTACCCTCGCCCCATTGTTCCACAATCGGCATTTGCTCAATCCGTATATCATTCGTTTTTCCTGAAAAACAAAATATTTACGAAAATCCATTGACACGTACAGTTACAGACTTGCCGATATCATAATCGGAAACTTCCGCGCATATACGCGGCCCTTTTCTTTTCGGCCCTTTCAACATCTTGATAAATCATGTAGGGGGACCCTTCAATTCCACTCAATGCGCCCTCGTTATACCCGTAATGTCCTTGGCAAATGTCCATTTTCTTTTCTGTATCGTTCCTTATTTATCATCCCATTGCATTCTATACTTAGAGTAAGGCTATACAGCTATTCGTGACACATTGCACATTTTTTCATGTTTCCATTTTACTACGTCACGACGCAAAACCAAATATAATTACTTTCACAATTTTTCATTGCACGATCTGAAACATTTCTCGCCTGTAGTCAAAACTACTTTTACGAATGTCCCAGCCCCTCCCGGAAATCTTTCGCGCCGAGTCGAACAATCCGTGGCGAATATGATCGATATTGGCGTGTTTATCGATCGACGTGCTACAAACATAAATTCTTCCATAATATTTTATATCTTGACTCAACATCAGTCTCACGTACTCGGAATACCATTTCGAAGAATCTCTCGTTTCGGTACAAGGAAAGAACACTTGGGACGAAAGTCATTGGAGCGACGAATCGAATGTTGAAAATCTTTACATAACCGTTTGGCACAAAACACGGAGATAATGAAAAATATGATGAAAAAAAGAAATGATTTGTAACGGTGGATATCACAACTGGTATTTCAATCTCCGATTCATCGATATTCCCCGATATAAGAGTGCCGAGGTTGGACTAAGAAAGAAACTAATTTTACTTACCGAAATAATAAGTACAACTTTAGCCTTAAGAAAAATCCTACGTACATGGTTGCGTACACTAAATGCATATACTATTTACCGATGTAATGTGTAAGAATTTTCTCATTACTCCATTACCAATATAGACTCTTGGTCGGATTATTATAGCGAGAAAAATAGTTGGAGTTGTTTTTTGTTTTTGTAAGGCAACTCGTTGAAAAGTTAAAAGCGAAAATGTAGATACTCGTTTAAAAGAGATACGAACGATTCTGGAAGGTGGCCAATTGGTCGCTGCAGACCCGTCATCATTTTTGAAAATTGAGATACTCGTTTAATACGCATGGATATTTCTCAACAAATACAACTTTACAATCTTAAAGAATATGTCCCAAAATTATAAATATTTCCTGTTGGTTTTGAAATATCGCTGCATCTTCAAGTGCTCAATTCCACGATAAATATATAGAAAGATAGAGAGGAGTGCTCTGATTAGGTCCGCCACAGGTAGTGCACTCGAATAATACGCGAAAGACACATTGGACCGTTCGAAGGGTAAAAACGAAATGGAAAGCTTACAATCGAAACGAAAATATTGGACCGGGCTCGTACCAATGGTAAATGTGCCAAATTATTAATAGTTAAAAAATGTTAGTAGCTCTGACACCATGTCTGGAACAGTCCTAATCAGATTTTGGATATCGGGAATGGCTGTGCAAAAACGCAGTAATACCCTTGAACCGTTATCGTATTCAATGACACCGGTAATGTAAGAAACGAAAGAACAATCCATGGCGTTAACGATCAAGGGATGGCTGCGTTCTGTACGAGTTGTGAATTAAAAGAATAGTAGTCCGTATGCTAATTTATAAGTTTATTGCTACAGAATTGTTCATTGAGATACAACGATAACGGCAATTAATGAGAAAAAAATCGTCATTCCGCTACGATCGTTCTCGTGGCTCTCAGAATCATGTCGCGACAGACCCAACAAGTTATTGTCGTCAAATATATAACAACGGTAGACCTTACCCGCTAAATTCGACGACCTCTTATACAGCACGTGATGCGAAACTAATCAAGTCCAAACAAACTCTCCCAAACAATTTTTCTCAATAACGCTTGACATTTCGAACGAAAGCGAATCCGCCCGATGTCCGTTCAACAATTATTCACGGTTCGATCGAATCGTTTGTCAAATCGAAATGTCAAATGTTCCTGAAAAACAATAGTTTCCGACATGCCAAGCTACGCATGGTTTGTACTCGCAAAGTCTCCGCCCGTAATTTCACACAAAACCTTTGCAAAAGAAAAAGACAGAGAAAAAGTAAAAAAGACCGAGGTTATTTTAACATTGTGAAATTAAATCACGAAGGTTGACATACGATACACGTGATGTGATGAAATGCAACGCTAGACGAGGTCAATGGAATACGACGCATATATATATATACCTAATTTTAACACAAGTGACGTATGTCGGAAAATGAGTTCTCCAAGACTCGGTAGGATGTTCCAGACAATGGGTACGCAACAAGATACATTGGAGGTTGTTAAGCCAGAGTCGCAAGTTTTTCGTCTACTTGGATAATTATGTCGATCGATAATAATACTCGGTAGTGCTGGCCAAGGGAACAACGATCTGTCAAATGTACAGTTTGTTCTTCGTTCTATTAGTGCCATTTGTTAAGCGAGTAAGGCTAATATTTGGGACTATCACGAGTCTAGCGTAACATCAATTATTACAATTGCGTTGGTTAGCTTGGAGCCAAATGTTGATGAAAATGGTGAATTAACGATGATGAAGTGATTTCGTTGTCACCATTGGTGCGCGATTCGTGTTGAAATGCGGAGAGATGCGGATAGTGAAACCAAGAAATTAAGAAAGATCGTGTGTATGTCGTTACAGCATTGTACAGACAGGACAACCTAGAAAATTCATGCGAGTCCATTCCACACACGTTATTTTCGTATCCGGTCACCGTAGACTTTGAGGACAGCTTAAAGATGGTGCCAATATAACACACGCTTAGCCTTGTATTTACGTTGCGTTCGTGAAAGCGTGTAAGGTCCACATATACAGGGTGAATCGTAATGGGTGGACACCACTTTTTGATGGTATTTACCATACGTCGTAAATTACCGACTACCTACAACTGGATTGCTTGACCGCTCCAGAGACGGCAGCAGCTTAGTGACAGGCAACTATATTCATGCATCTTCGCCGATTTCGATGAAATTTGGTATGCTTGTAGAATGGATAAAAATACAAGATATGAAAAAATTTCAAATTGCAACGTTTATTTTTTCGCGTACTATACACTGGATATCAGAATGGTGCAGATAGCAACAAATCTCTTATTATTTATTGCAAATTTGTAATTTTTTCATACGTATCTCCGAGAGTTTTTAACCGATTGGGATGCAAATTAGCATAAAGGTAGAGGATAAAAAAATAACGTTGACGGGTTTATTATTTTTTCGATATCTCATAATTAAGGGGTTGAAACTGCCCCTCGATTTTTTAGTCAATTGCATCGTATGATCGGATAAATTTGTACAGACTATTTCGACTCGTTGCATTTTCATTTCATCCCATTTTTATTTCTACAAATTTTCGTCCATGCCACACGGTAAGAACTTTGAACGTTCGCGAGGGGGATCGTTGGGGGAGGGGGTGAGTGGAATTTACAAATATGTATTTGTGTATTCAAACGAACTTGTATTAACGTAAATTTAACCCGGAATGGCAAAAGGCTACCCGATCATAAGATGCAAAACTCTCGGAGATACGTATGAAAAAATTACAAATTTGCAATAAATAATAAGAGATTTGTTGCCATCTGCACCATTCTGATATCCAGTGTATAGTACGCGAAAAAATAAACGTTGTTGCAATTTGAAATTTTTTCATATCTTGTATTTTTATCCATTCGAAAAGCATACCAAATTTCATCGAAATCGGCGAAGATGCATGAATATAGTTGCCTGTCACTAAACTGCTGCCGTCTCTGGCGCGGTCAAGCAATCCAGTTGTAGGTAGTCGGTAATTTACGACGCATGGTAAATACCATCAAAAAGTGGTGTCCACCCATTACGATTCACCCTGTATAACAACTAATTTATGAGACATTCGCCATCTTCGTGTTAATTGCATCTAGAAGAATTGTAATCGGATTCATCGAGACAAGATCGACGTTATGCACTTTCCTTTCGCTCACCGATGCTTCCTTTTTGTTGTACAATTCGCATTACATATCTGTATATCTCAACATGACACTTGTGACTATACAAGAGAATAGGGCAAAAATAATTCGACGCAAATAATATATTACATATTCTATGTGCAACCGTACATTATTTATAATATTTATATGCAATGTTCATTTAGTCTTGGTTAGTCCGTTAACCATCGTAATCATGGGATTATTTGTTTCTATCCTCCTTCTTTACGTCGGCAATCACATCTTTATAATTTTCAAATATGTAGACACTGCCGCAAGCTCGAAATAAAGAGCTATACATCGAGTATAGCGGGTTAGATTATATAAATATAGTGTGTTTCTGCGCAATGACAATTTTTGTCGCGATGATCAACGTTACGCAATCAACTTAGCCGTATCAAAGAAATGTTTATTTACTAAAGCTCGAATGGAATACGAAATTTCGAATCTGATCTCTACCTCGAGTGTCTGCCGTTAAAAGCTGTCATGGCTGGTGGTCTATAACGTACCGAAATAAAACTGTATCTTTAAATACAAAATGATATACTTAGCATAATTGAACACAATAATAACTGAGCGAAAGAAATCAACATGACGTTTTTCACACCCATTAATGTACAAAAGAAAAAAGAAAAGAAACAAATATAAAACGGAACGCACAACAGTTATCTAGGTTGCTGTCGAGTGAATTGACAAATCTGTGATTCGCACAGCTACATAGCTTGGTCCTGATTACCATCTTGCGACTACCGAAGCGCTCTACTAAACTTCCAATATTGTAAAGAACAACATTTTTAATACGTCTGTATAATAAAATTCCATTAATGAACGCATGAAACAATACGAAGATTTGATTTTCCGTTTTGTAGCGAGGTCCAACCAATTTTAATGAACTCAAATTGAAAACTTTACTTTCGATACAGTGTGTTTTTATGTAAATCCTACACGGGCGACTAGATCATCTTGGAGAGTGATTTTCTTATGTTTGTTTTCTATGCTCCATTTCATCGGAATAGTACAATCTACGCCGATGTTTTCGTTTCGTTCTCGTTTTCATAGAAATTGAGAAGAAAAATAAAGTATTATTTCTACGTTAGAGACTACTTGGATATCTTTGGTGGGACTATCGCCAAAATATGAAATTTTCGTACTCACACACACGCTTTGCACATAGTACGGTGATAGATGGCGTATTAAATGAATTTTATTGAAAAAGTGCGCTCGCCACGAAGCAGGTATATCGAAATCAACTAAGTTCACCACCGAACAACGTTGATCGCCGTTTTTTTAATGCTTTATCGGAATTTTTTAATCACATTTTTGATAATCATAATCTCACTGTGAGAACCACGTCGTGCCGACTCGTTAAACATCATTTATCATTAGTCTAACCGAAACTCGCTTTGCGAACAAAAATAATTGCCTCCGAATGAACTATTTTTTTCATAAATTTAATATTTGTTTTCCTACTGAGAATCAGGCGCACTTTCGAATCTACGTAAAATCTACGCAGACTTGGATTACCGACGTTTTGTGAGCAAGAGCATCGTTTTTTAAGCATCGAGTAGACCAGGTTAGTAGAATTTCGGGAAATAGAACAGGAAGGCCAAAAAATACGTATAAATTAAGGGTCTCATGCATTACCTCCAGCGGTTGCAGCGGTCTTCGATCCCAGCTTATTCTTTTTCCCCGCTGAAATGAAAAATATTCGTTTGAGCATGCTTTCATTGAGTTGCCATCGATGGCCATACAACCAACATTACCATCCGACTTCATTGCTAATGTAAATAATTGTTTTATGAATGCAAAATACTACGTGAGATACCTATAATAATGTAAGATAATGAGAAAACATTATCGGGCTCACCGGGAAAACTGAAAGGGGCAGACTCGAAAGGATCCTCCGGTAATTCCGAATACGTCATTACCAAGCTTTCGCGGCTTTTGACACCGCTGATACTGCTATTGCTCCCCCTTCTAATCTTGTCGAACTCGGCTCCGAATATGTGATCCTCGGTTAATTGGTTGAAGGGTTGAGCGTCCTCGAACGGATTCCAAGTGGCAACATCCACACTGAGCGATCTGCTTTCTGGGCCGGAAACGCTAGAAAGCTCACCCTACATTTTCACAACAAAAAAACACCACGATGACGATAATGATGATGATGATGATGATGATGATGATGATGATGATGATGATGACGATTGATGATGACGACGATTGATGATGACGATGATGATGACGATGATGATGATGGCGATGATGATGACGATGATGACGATGATGACGACGATGATGATGATGATGATGATGATGATGATGATGATGATGATGATGATGATGATGATGATGATGGGGGAACGTGTCACAAACTTACTTAAATTATCGTAAGAACCGAGATAACGCAACGCGGAGACTTCAACTCCATAATGAGTATTGTATTAATATTATATGTTTTAACCAGAGCTGGGCAGTACTTGAGGTGTCTGGTACTTGATTGGTACTTCCACTACAGTACTTGAAGTACGCGAGTACTTTCCTCGTTACTTCAAGTACCAAGTACAAGTACTTTTTGTATAAATGCTTGATTAGGGATACGCGATAAGCACGATGATATCCGGTTTCATTATAATACGATTATCTAACAAAAGTTTTCAATGAGTACAATTTTAAGGAGAATCTTACAATCTACGGTGCGGAACATTGTTGCGATATAGAGGTGGGGCTGTCTCCGTATACAGTGATCATCGTCTTACGCGCTGTGTTTAATATACCGGACTTTCGAAAAGTAACGGGCCCAACCCAGCCCCTATCTCAGAATCTATAATATGTATCATGGGTCAAAATGACCCGAACCAAAGTTTTATGGTCCATAAAGTTTTTTTTTTGACCTCTCAAATTCGACCTTTATCTTGATCTTGAAGGTTTTTTGAAAGTTAATTTGCGTTTTTGCATGGAAATTGTCGGATAAAAACCTTGAGAGAGTCGTTCTTCTGAAAAGCTTTGTGAGGACCGGATATAGCTTGGAATAAGAAGAATCGATGCAATTATTTATTCATTTTCGTGTGAGAGGATTTTTGTTTATAAATTAAGCAAAATATATTGAAAAATTATTCGTCACCATTTATTTACTATATTCACTCAAGATTATGACTCCAATATGAGAGTGCATCTTGGATGACTTATGAAAACTGTCTTAAACGCCCCGCAAAGTATTGATAGTACTATAATGATGTAGGAGCGGGACTGTAGCGCGCTAAAATTTTTAATTTCATCTCAAAAAATTCGAATTTTAGCAGACAAGCACGTGTGGTAGCGCTGCGAACTTGATTCGACAAAGTACTTTCAAAAAGTATTTGAGAAGTACTCCAAGTACAAAAAGTACTTGTTACTTGAAGTACTCGAAGTACTTGAAGTGCTTGATACTTGAAGTACTCTTTGGTACTTTGGCCAGCTCTGGTTTTAACAGACGCCAATTTCGATCAATTATTTTCCAGTGATTTTACAACGATTAAGTGAATTCATTATGAACTGGTAAATCAGTCAGTGGGATTCGACATTGCGCCACTCTTCAATATTTAATTTACTGCGATCGTTATCAGGTGCAACGTTGCGAGAAAATCGTATGGAACATATGTAAGAAAAATAAAGCAGTTTAGATCAGAATTGGACGATGTCACCCTATTTTATTATTAATCTCCGACTGACAAACGTGTCTTCGATGGATTTTATTCAAAGATATAGTTAGCCCGCGGGTGCTCTTATAATTTGTGACCTGTTGACTACAGCCTGATTGGACTCGTCTTGTCAAACTTGTACAGAAACTTTCACCGAATAACACCGGGGAACGGTGTTGCGATCGCTATTTCAAATGTTTATTCATATTTTTCAATAATCTCGTGATGTCTCCGTGTTTGCGATAAATGAACAAAGAGGATACATCGTTGGGCCTCGCGATAAGTTTTTTTTCTTTTTTTTTCTTCTTTTCTTTTCACAACATCCACCTTCCTGTCGGAACTTTTTCAATGTTTCAATTATAGACCTAAAGTGGTGTTGGTAAGGATCTAACTGAACTAAATCTCAAACTCTTTCACCCGTATACATCGCGCATTTGACTGAATAATACAACGTTCGTTAATAATGAAGGATTTATAACCCTTTGTCACTTGTATTTCAAGTAAAAATCACATATGGCTAAGTGATGATAAACTTTATCGGGTAAAGGTTCTACTTTAACTAAAGGTTCTATTTTTTCGAATTTTTCATTTCGAATAAAGTCATAGCATCGTTTTATTCAGCTTTTAATAGAATGGAAAAGAACGATTTTCATTCTTACCAAGTGTCGGATGGTGCCGATAAAATAAACAAACGCGAGAATCATCTAGATTCCTCTGACGCGCCGGGAGTCATTATTTGTATAAACAGTGGTTTGTTGAAATACAAATAGAACAATGATCTTACTCTTACCGAAATGTCATTGGCGTACGAGGAAATAGAACAATATGATGTTCACCGGTCAAGTCGACTTCGTCGATATATTTTAACGGCAAAAACACCCAATTTGTGCGAATTGCATGGCTCTAACTAAGTATTAAGGACAATTTTAACCATGGCGAATGTTAAAATTAACGAAATTCGTCAAGTTATATGGAGGTTTGATGGCCGCGCGGAATCAGGTGCTATACGCACATGCTTTCTTTTGCCTATCCTCGAAAATACATTGCTGAATTCGGTGGCTCTAATATGTTGAAAACTCATTTGCCGACTTACTTTAAAATACGCATGCATATTTTTAATAAACTAATTTAAAAAGAAGAAGAATTTAAAAAGATCTCTCGACACGACAACACTGCTCTCTCATTATCTCACGGTAAATTTCTTTTTGCTACACTCAACTTGGTATATTTCACGAACGAACGGAAATTTGTATCTTTTTATACCTTAAGCACAGATTGAGACACAAGAATTCAGGACATCGAGCGCGCGCTTAACAGCGAAAGAGCTTCGCGGGAGTGGACACATAAGTCGACCGTTTTTAAAAATTATGATACCATTTTTCCCAGTATACTCTGTTATTTATATTCTAAATAGACGTGGGCAGTACTTGAAGTACCTGGTACTGGTACTGGTACTTGCAGTACGGTACTTGAAGTACGCAGATACTTGTCAGTGCATGACAAGTACTTTACTCGTTACTTCAAATACCAATTACAAGTGTTTTTTCTATAAATGCTTGATGAAGGATACTCGATAAGCACGATGATGTCCGGTTTTATTATATTATATGATTATCTGACAAAAGTTTTCAATGAATACAATTTTAACGAGAATCTGACAATCGACGTTGCGGAAAATTGTTGCGATATAGAGGTGGGGCTGTCTCTGTATACAGTCATCACCGTCTCACGCGCTGTGTTTAATATACCGGGCTTTCGAAAAGTAACGGACCCAATCCAGCCCCTATCTCAGAATCTATAATACGTATCATAGGGAAAAATGACCCGAACCAACGTTTTATGATTCGATAAAGTTTCTTTTTTTTGTTACCTCTCATATTCGACCTTTATCTTGATCTCGAAGGTATTTTTAAGGTTAATACGCTTTTTTTAATTGGGAATTGCTATTTTAAACCCCGGATTTGGAAAGAGCGGGCTTTTACGTTGAGATATGTAATCTCGTGATGGTGGTAAAAATGACACGTCGTCAGCTCCGGTCGAACGATTGTTTTCCTTTGCGAGCCTTATAAACGTCACGAGACGTAATGCATTATCGGATAAAAACTTTGAGAGAGTCGTTCTTCTGAAAAGCTTTGCCAGAACCGGATATACCTTGGAATAAGAAGAATCGATGCAATTATTTATTCGTCTTCGTGTGAGAAGATTTTCATTTTTTGTTCATTGAAAAATTATACGTCACCGCGTTCATTTACTATATTAACTGAAAATTATAATTCTAATATGCGAGTGCATCTTGGAATATTTATCAAAACTATCTTAAACGCCTCGAAAATATTCATAGTCCTATAATGATGTAGGAGCGCGACTGTACGGCGCCTACATTTCTAATTTCATGTAAAAAAAAAATTTGAATTTTTCGGACGAACGCGTGTGGTAGCGCCGCGAGCTTAATTCTAAAAAGTACTTTCAAAAAGTGCTTGAGAACAAAAAGTACTTGCTACTTGAAGCACAAACGTACTTGATACTTGCATACTTGAAGTACTTTTTGGTACTTTGCCCAACTCTGGTTGTAAATATAAATGATACAAAAAACAGGATGTCAGGTAAAGATGGGCAGTTTTTTATCGAGTTGGGCGAATGACGCTCTTTCAAAACATTTCGACCGCTACAGATCGCTCAAAAGTCTCATCCGAGGACGTAATATACCGCAATGTACTGAATGTGTCATGGAGTCGTTGAGTAGTCGATGATAAATCGTAGGTCCTACGATGAAGAGTATACCGGCCGGCCGTCCTAGTTTAACTCTCTCTGCGAACGGATCTTTGCAAATTTCAGACCAAATAAATGTACTATTGCGTTTTACAAATCGCAGCAAATGCTTACTGTGACGCCGAATCCATCGAACATCCAGCTTAATTTATGTCCCGATACTTGGATGATGAACAAATTCGGAGCTCCATAATTTTTGGATCTTGAACAATTGGAGAACAATTGGAGAATATCTGACATAAACAGATATTCAAATAGGCTCCCGTACAGAGATAGATGCAAATTCTTCGAAAGAGTGAATTTATTATCGCCAAGTTCGACCGAAGCCCTTAAATTTTATCTTATTATAGAGACAAATGATTTTAGAGAGTCTCGTTAATTTGAAAATTGGTCATACTTAGTTCCCTGTGAACGTCGGCGGCAAAGCTATTCCGTAAGAACGAAAATCTCTAAAATGAAATACCCATGAGGTAGGAATCGGTCTATTTTCCTTGACAGCTCCATTCTTCGCTTATCTTCTTTACTCGCTCCGTATAACTTTAAAGCACAGTGTGATCAAAATAAATAATAATTAATTGTGCACAATGTGCTTAAATTAAAAATGTTTCCCGACATTTTGCCCGCAGTTAAATTTTCCGATAGCCTGCCGCCACCTGTCGCAGGCACAGAGAGTAAATTTACCAAAATAAGACGAAAAAGTCTAACAACAATATGTATGCGTATTATCTCTCATAACGTCACGATGTGAGGGGTAAGATTGTCGTCTGTAGTAATGAGCCGAGTAGAAATTGACGCGCCCGTTACCATTTGTCGGAGAAAGCAAAAAAATAAACAAAATATTGTCGATAGATCCCGTTGCCATCGTTCATAGTGAACGAAAATCGTTCACTATGAACCGAATGGGAAATAATACATTATTGAAAAAATCTCAAAACAACGATAAAGCCGTTGGCGACGACCGATCGGAGATGATTCAAGAAGCGTATTTACGACCGATTGAATTTTTTCGAAATGGCCCGTACCAGCGGATCATCGATTCAGTAACGGACCAATCGCATCATCATAATTTCAAAGATTCCCTTACAGTTTCTTAATGCCGTACGACGTTAGACGTAACTTATGCTTTAACACGTAAACAAATTCGCTCAATTCATCGAGCTACGTATCGAGGCTTTTTTTTCAATTTTCGCGAATACCTCTCCCTTTACGTGAAAACATTTTTTAAAAAGCCCCGTTCCGCAAATCAAATTTCTTGACTAACCGACAATTTGTATTAGGAAAAAATGACGAGACGATTGCACCGAGAGACGAGCGTTATGGATTATAATTAGAAGAAAGGATATCGATAGGTAGTGCGAGCCGCTTGTTTAAAACGCGAGAGTACCGTTTGGCAAAGGTATAGAAGATTTTCTTCTTCTTCTTCTTCTTCTTCTTCTTCTTCTTCTTCTTCTTCTTCTTCTTCTTCTTCTTCTTCTTCTTTCAACGACACTCGGTACTGGCCGGAATTTCGAAAATCGTAAAAACGCTTCAATGCTTTAGCTTGGCACTCGTTTGAGGCTACTTTAGTCGAAAAAAGGGTGATAAGGAGTCGCTCGGTGGGAGAAAATGAAAGTAAATCGTGAACACATATGTACTTACAATACGTACGTGTGAAGCGCTTGCGCCGACACCAGGCCTAATATCAACCAAAACTTCGGGAGGCGAGGGCTCGTCCGAACGCGACTTCACCGATGCGTCATACGGGGCTAAGAACTGAGACGTTTCGTTTGCAAATACTCTGAAATGAATATATCATAAAGCAAAAGGTGTAGTAAATCGCGTCGTGCATGCACGTCGTATGTGCACGACCAGCAAGGAATCGTCCGATCGAACGTACTTGTTGAAAGCGCTTGTATCGCTAACGTTTCTTCTGTGACGCGAGGGCGTCATCGTTGGGCTGTCGGGAGGCGAAGTGTTGGCGCTTAGATTTTGGCTTAGACTTTCTGGTTTGGCGATGGGCTTTGGAAAAGCTGGTGGCGGCAAAGTCGGCGTCAGTTTAGTCGGTCCCGTTGGCGCACTCATCTTCGGAGGTAGTTGAGCGGGTGTCGCAAATTTCAATACTGGTCCGCTATTCGGCGGGGTTACGATATTTTGGGGCGCTTTCGTAGATCCAGGCTTTGACGCTGTCGGAGGTGGAATTTTTGTCGGTGGAAGCATCGTTCGTGTATCTTCTTTGAACGGATCTGGATAACCTGTATAATAGGCACGTACTATCAACACATAAACCCAATTTATGGCATTACGTCTACGTGTACGATTCTCTCGTTTGTCAATTGGAAAGTACAAGAGTATGGTCGCAGCATGCCGTACGAAAAAAAACGACAAATTTAGCGGATGACTCTATTCTCGGCTCGTATCGACGAATGTCATATAAAAAAGTCAATGCCGTCGGTTGCTAATGGAACATTATGGTAGATTTAAGAACCAAGCCCTCTGCGAACTCTGCGAGAAGCCTCAAGGGGCAGGCCCCTGCCGTCAATAATACTGGAAGCTTTAAGGGGTACAATGTTGGAGTGGGTCTCCGAGGACTGAGCAGCTTCTGATTAATGACGCGTTTAGCGCGGATGGTAATACTATTATTGATTGCATGATATTGCATATCGCAGGCTAACCAATCCGCAAATATGCACGCGCAACAACAATTAATATTGCAATAGAGCCGCAGAGTGTGACATTTTCCGTTGCTCCTTTCCATTGGGTTCATTACACGATTATTGTTTAATGATTCGTTCGTCATTGAAATGTAACATCTTGGCAGCGCAACCAAAAATCTAACGTCGAGATACTATGAAACGTGAGAGATTGAAACACACGCACGCGCGCGCACGCACTTTTGTGAATTTGAATCTTGAATCCTAGTCCATTGAAATGTTACATTTTTTGGGCTTAGCGCGCACAAGTCAGAGCAGTCAATTTTATTTTTTGGATGTCAAGAGGGGGTTAGTCGAAAGTTAAATCCAAGTTTGTGGGCTCGCAACCCTTGTCCTGCTGCCGCCATCTTGTAAAAAGAGGCGCGAATGTTTTTACGTTATATCGGGTAAAAAATTGTCAAATGCATTTTTTGTTGCAAATTACATTCTCTATAATTTTGATCCTGTAACTTTTAGTCGTAAAATAAAAAATAACAAAGTAATGAACGAAAATAGGTAAAAATTTGGGAACAAATTTTCTTTTCGTCGTTATAACTTTATTTCTGGTCGTTTTACAAAAAAAAAAAAAAAAAAAAAAAAAAAACATGAAAGCTGATTTTGATAGAGGAGTTTTTGAGGAATAATTTTTATTATAATTTTTTGTTCAAATTTTATATATTTTGGTTTTTATAGCGCTGCGAAACTAACAGTTATTCGGAAGCCCCTATCCGACCTTTTTTGCTTCAAATTAAGATTTCTCCAAAACTATTCAATATTTTTCGACGATTTTTATTTAGTTTTGTTCATAAATACTTCATTAATAATTCAATATGTGGTTTTAGAAGATATTCAAATTAGAAAAGATTTGGGACCAATTCAAAGTCGAAAAACATTAGTTCGAATAATACTTATTTTCTATGTACCTTTTCTCAGGAACCGTACGTTCGATTTTCATCATTTTTGTTGTGTGTTATAAACATTGTATCGAGCCACTTTTTTGATATTTTGTTTCAAAATTTGTTGACGTCGTTTTGAAATTTTTTAAAAATTTTGACCACGTTTTTTTTTACCTTCAAATATGTTTTTCTCGAGTCTGAACTGTTTTTTCGAATAAACAGCTCGACCGATCCTTCATTTAGATGTACTTGTTACGTCAAAAAATATGTCGATACGATGAGTAGATTCGAAGAAAAGGTACATTGCAGGTGAAAAAACATAACTTTTCAGAAAGCACAATTTTGGGAAAAGTTTGAATTTCCAATGAATTTCGGGTTGTTTTTTGTATCGATGGAAGTAACTATCGATCCTTAGATCATGCTAATAGTTTGGAATTTGTTTACCTTCATTAAGGGGGTTCGGCATATTTTAGAGTAAAAAAATGCATTTAAAATATTGTTTTTTCTAAAAGTACAAGTCTTTCTTGATCATTTGGTGAATACCACTTGAAATTGCAATGTGAACATACGCGAAAAAATGTTCGTGTCGGTGCCAATATGTGCCGGATAATGTACTACTGTGATCAAAAAGTAAGGTGAATTTGTTTAATAAAATGTAAATTCTTTATTTATTCTTCTAAATCAATTTCATCCCCTTCAAAGTAATCCCCGTCCGATAAAACGCACTTTTGCCAACGCTTTTTCCAGTCCTCGAAACAGTCGGAATAGTCTTTTGTCGGTAGAGCCTTCAAGACCTTCTTCGATTCGGTTTTTATCTCCTCAATCGTGTCAAAACGGCGTCCCCGCATTGGCCTTTTGAGTTTGCTGAATAGCCAGAAGTCGCACGGAGCCAAATCAGGCGAATACAGTGGTTGCGGAACGATATGAGTCGAGTTTTTGGCAAAAAAGTCGCGAAGAACCAATGCAGTATGACATGGTGCATTATCGTGATGAAGGAACAAAGAGTTGTTCGCCCATAATTCCGGCCGTTTCAGACGAATAGCTTCACGCAAACGACGCATAACGCTCAAATAATATTCTTTGTTGACAGTTTGGCCCGGCGGAAGGAATTCACAGTGCACCGCACCACGATAATCAAAGAAAACTGTCGACATGACCTTAATTTTCGATCGACTTTGCCGTGGTCTTTTCGGTCTTGCTTCGCCTTTTGCACGATATTCGCTGGATTGGTCGGTGGTTTCAGGGTCATATGCGCAAATCCAAGTCTCATCTCCAGTAATAATGCATTTCAAGTGGTCCTGATAGTCAGACAGCAAAGTTTCACACAAATCAACGCGACGCTTTTTTCCAAAAAATTGAGCGATTTTGGCACCAATCGAGACTTGACGCGTTTGAGACACAAAACATCCTTCAAAATGGTTTGGGCTGAGCCAAATGATATTCCAACATTATCAGCGAGGTCTCTAATTGTCAATCAACGATTTTCAAGCACCAAATCTTTGATTTTTTGGACGTGGCCCTCGTCGGTAGACGTTGATGGTCGTCCAGAGCGCGGTTCGTCTTCAACGCGTTCTCGGCCCGCTTTGAACTCGTTGTACCACTTATAAACGTTTTTTTGTGCGTGTTTTTGATAGTTTGATCACCAAAGGCCTTCCGCAACATTTTCAACGTGTCCGCACAAGAATATTCGTTCCGCAAACAAAATTTGATGTAAGTTCTTTGCTCAACAAAATCACCCATTGTAAAAATCGTAAAATTCACTTGTGGTTGTTTACAAAAACACGTGTAACTCGGAGATAATTAAACCTTTTGACAAACAGACGCCTGGCAAATGTTATAGACAGTCGTACCAACCTAGGAAAAAAAAATTACCTGCCTTCCTAATGCCCAGGAGTTTTAAATGACAATTTCACCTTACTTTTTGATCACAATAGTATAACAATCCTAACACTGCATCTTAACCCTTAAACTGCATTTCGGGTCAATATGACCCGGCGCGTTTTCTTTCGTCGATTGTATCTGTCCCACTTCGGACGAATGTTTTGGAATTTAATTTTTAGTTTCGGCCAAAAGTAACTTTTGGCCCATAAAATATGGATCATGTACTGCAAAAAATGTCTCTACAAAGAAATTAAAGAAATGCATATTTACCGAGATACAACGATTTGAAAAACGCCAGGGATCAATATGACCCCATATGCAGTTATAGATCAGCAGCTGAAGTGTGCAGTTTAAGGGTTAAGTATGGATAGTTACTTCGATCGATACAACAAACGACCCGAAATTCATTGGAAGTACAAGCTTTTCAGAAAATCGTGCTTCCTGAAAAGTTATGTTTATTCAACTGCAATGCACCTTTTCTCGGAATCTACTCATCGTATCGGCGTATTTTTTTTTTGGCACAACCAATACATCTAAATGAAGGATGTGTCGAGCCGTTTTTGCGAAAAAAACGATTCAGAACCGAGAAAAAATATTTGAAGGTAAAAAAACGTGATGAAAATTTTGAAAAAATTTCAAAAAGACGTCAACAAATTTTGAAACAAAATATCAAAAAAATGGCTCGATACAATGTTTATAACACTTTAGTATATATATATATATATATATATATACTAAAATGGTATATACTAACAAAAATGGTGAAAATCGAACGTGTATGGTTCCTGAGAAAATGTACATAGAAAATAAGCATTTTTCGAACCAATGTTTTTCGACTTTGTATTGTTTCCGAAACTTTTCTAATTTGAATATCTTCTAAAACCACATATAGAACTATTAATAAAGTATTTCTGAACAAAAATTTAAAAAAATCGGCAAAAAATGTTGAATAGTCTTGGAGAAATCTTAACTTGAAGAAAAAAAGGCCGGATGGGGGCTTCCGAATAAGTGTTAGTTTCGCAGCGCTATAAAACCCAAAGTATATAAAATTTGAAAAAAAGTTTGCAATAAAAATTATTCCTCAAAAACTCCTCTATGAAAAAGCTGTCATTTTTTTTTTTTTTTTTTTGTAAAATGACCAGAAAAAAAGTTATTACGACCAAAAGAAAATTTGTTCCCAAATTGTTACCTATTTTCGTTCATAACTTTGTTATTTTTGGTTTTACGACTGAAAGTTATAGGACCAAAATTATAGAGAATGTAATTTGCAACAAAGTATGAGTGTACACATTTTTTGTGCGACGCATAGTTTGCCCGTTATAACATATAAAAACATTCGTACCCCTTTTTACAAGATGGCGGCCGCAGGACAAGGGTTGCGAGCCCACAAACTTGGATTTAACTTTCGACCAACCCCCTCTTGACATCCGAAAAATAAAATTGGCTGCTCTGACTTTTGCAACCCCGAGTGTAACTTTTCAATGGACTATCCGGTGCATCGAAGCGACGTATCCTTTTAGGACGCGGGTTTATACGCTCCGAGCAAAAACAAGATCTCTGCCATTCTCTGACATGGTGTGGAAGATTGAGGATTAAATTAAACTCGCATAATAAAGAGTGCGTAATTTTTGTGAAACGTGGCAGAGGTCAATTTCGAGGGGTTGCTAGCACAACAGCTATAGACAAAGTTTAACTGCTTAAACCTGATATAGAGGCATGTATTTTGATAGTTGTGCTTGCTTAAATAGGCCAGTACTTTCATCGTTCGATTAATTAAGCGTTCTTCGGCTTGAAAATAGCGGTTTTAGGGCTATGTTTTTGCGAGGAAACTACGTCGTTACTAGTTTCGATATAGTTTTTTAAAAGCAGGCAAGAATGATATTGTTCGTATATCGATGCGGATTCGAATGGAAAGTAATAGTGGTTGGTTGACGGCGAGTTTCACTTGATCTTACCTGACGGTGGAAACAATGCTTCGAGATTATCGTCGGTAGCAGGTACTATGGGAGGCCTTGGCTCCAATTGTCTCGGTTCGAAATAATAAGAGCTCTTATCTTGCTGGACCGTTACAGGCGATTGTTGGGCCAGTGGTGAATGACTTATAAGTGGACTCTGCGATTGGCTGAACGGCGAGGCCCCGCTTTGCGTCGAGGCGTAGCTTGCCGATTGATTTGGCGATGGTATATGCGACGGAACGGGGGTAAAGGACGACTGCATCGACAATTGTAAGGCCGGTTGTTGATTCGCCGGAAGAGTTGGAACGGTCTGAATGGCCGGAGCGGCGGCCGACGCTGCTGCAATCGGCGAATTAACTTGAACGTACGCCACCGAATTTCCTACAGAATTTTGAGCAACCAGCGGATTTCCCTGGCCAGATATCTGACCGACGATCTGGCCGCTCAAACCTATCGGAATAGTACCGACACCTTGGCCCTTTGGTCTCTGTCTTGGAGTTACGGAAGTTCCCTCGACGACTGCAACTGCCGTTGGCTTGGTCGTTTTCAACGACGACGATCTCTTTACGCTCTCCGCTTCCATCGGAGCGTTCGGCAACGAGTCTATCGTTGGCGTAGGGACTTTCTGCAAATGTACCGTTTGTACAAACGTCAATTTCGAAAGCTCTGTGCGAGTGGCCAGATTAATTATTCTATCCAACTCACGTATAAATTCTGCACGGGGCACTCGTTGCCTTGCATTAAAAAAGCTATGGTTGAAACTTGATGAATGTCTGGTCGAGTTTCCGGATCTGGCTCGAGCATGTATCGTATCAGGTTGTGCAGAAACTTGCTATATCTAAAGCAAAAAGAATAATCAGTCTCACTCGTCGATTTCGAGATGTGAAAGATAAATGACAATGATAAGACGAGCGAACTGACCTCGAATTATCCGGAATAGTGAAATTTCCGGATTGTATAGCGAGCGTGCTTTCTCCGAAAGGTAGTGTGAAGAAGCACAGTTTGTATAATAAACAACCGAGTGCCTGTGAATACAAAAACGAAAAACGAAAATATACGTCCAAATGAAAAAGAAAAAAAGAAAAAAAAGATCATTATAAATTCCACGTTCTCTTCTGTAGCGCGTATAATTTTTTACCCATATATCAGCCTTAGTAGTTATAGGCTTTCCGCAATACATATCGACCATTTCCGGAGCTCTATAACTCAGTGTTGTATATTTCTTTATCTCTTCCTCCACGAGAGAAGCGCCTTGTGTGGCAGGATTTAGTACTTTGCCAGTCGCTGATCCAAAGTCACATAAAACGTAATGTCCTGAATCGGAGAATAATATGTTCTCCACCTACCAACAGCCAACATTATTTATTTATTATTCATAAATACAAGTATTTAACTTGTGGAATATCTGGATTTTATGAGATGCACGAATCGCAAAAAAAATGACGTTGAATTTTTAAAACATGGTATATAGACTCTCGGGCCGGAACCGAAAAATGTCATAGGACGCAGTCAATCGCGAGATAAAATAGTTTAATCAACGTAAAATAATGACAAACAGTGGCGAACTACACGCCCACCCGGCTACTTTGCTAATTGTATTTTGCAACCATCTTCGTGGGCATTTGAGCCAAGTCCAGTGTTACACACTGCTCTTAAGAGTCAGTGTTACAGGCGGCGAGTGATTCGAAAACGAAATCCGTATTTTCTCCGGCACTGAGCAACCGAATGGGTTAAAATTTGCCTAGTACACAGAGAATTATGGCATAATGTGCAGCCAACAGTCCTTTTTTACAC